>VXBT01000355.1:0-26074 GCA_013400235.1 Oriolus oriolus
CTAAACTCAGCATTACATACTGCTACACACTAACATTGGAAATGACAAAATATTCAACCATTTTTGTGAACTTTCTGCTCTGTTTGGAAACACAGTGACTGTTGGGCTACACTGTATGCTGGAAGAGAGATTAGGCCTTGTTGGCCAAAGGGAGAGCCTCGTTCTCAGACCTGGAGGTGATCCTGGGATTGCAGCCAGGTCACTGGGGATGGGCTGAGAGAGGATTGTGGGTTTCTGGACAGTGTCAGCCCTATGAGATGTGATAATTGCAGTTTCTGACCTTGTAAGGTATTGTTTACCCTTCACCATAATAGGCAATATCTGGCAAATACTCCAGGTGATTGGGGGACACTGAGGTGAACATCTTTCCTGTTTATATGATGTGATATCCTGTTACCTATTGGTATTTAAGGGAATTTTGGATACGCAATAAAGTCTTTGCACCTTTTCCACCATGTTGCGGAGTCCTTGCACATGCGTGAATACTGCAAGTGACAAACTGTAAGGATGAGGAAAACAAAAGAATGGTGGTAAAAAGAGAGTGTGTTCCTCAGTTGTACATTGTTAAACTACTTACAGGTGAATATTGGTGTAAGCCCACAACTGTTATTAGTGACATTGGTTATGACAATGCAGTATTCTCTTTTCCATATTTGAGATATGTAACAAAAAACTGAGAGCTGCAGTTGACTGGTTTCAGTTTCTAACAGGAAAATCTTCAACTGCTAACTAATTAGAAATTGATACTGGAGCCCTCTGACAAGACTTAACAAGTCTTGAAAAGTTAGATGAAACTAGAAAGTTTAAAATGCTCCAGAAAACAGAACTGAAACAGGGAGCAAGGGGGATATGACACGTGGATATGACATGCACGATTATCTGTCATAGACTGACAGCAGTAAGAAAACTGGAAGGGAAAGAAGCCTTCAGCAGCTCTGCAGAAATACAAGAGCTTCTGTGCCATTGTTTGCACAAAGTAGTTCTCAGTTGTCTGTGGAAAATACAACCATAATTTATAACAGAGGATCTCAGAAGTTTCCGAAAGTCTTTGGAAGAGTACTATTGTAGGGGATGGTATGACTACTGTGAAGTAAAGCATACGCATAGGAAAAGAGTTTAGTCATAATCACTGAAACATTCCCTCTCAGATATATCTTAAAGAAGAGAGGTCACAATAAAATAGAAATGGCTGTATTTATGACTTAGATCTTTTATAGATAAGATAGTCCAGAAGTGCATAAGATTGAATATAAAACAGGAAGACTAGAGAAACATATGCACTTACCTCAAAAGATTCAGGAGATTAATAACTAAGAAACACATATGGAGGGAAAACATGTAATGGAGTTTAAGAATCATTCTATGATCTAAGCTCTTAATGATTTTGGAGCTAGATCTGGGAGTATTCTTTCCAGCAAACGGTTCTCCTCTGGAGCCTTGGTGGTTCTAAAGTGGCATCAACATTAATTCCTTTTGAAGTTTTCCTACGTCACATTGTACAAATTCACTAAATGGCAGAGACTGCTCCTAGTCTCCCAGAGAAGCAGCCCGAGCCCAGTCTAGCTTTCCTCGTACCACAGCACTGAAAAAAATGGAAGAGAAGATGAAGTCAAATAATAAAGTACATAAATAGGAATTTCCTTAAGGTTTGTCCTCTTTAATTTTTCAGACTTAACTGTTAGATTAGCTGCACAGCTTTACAGATGAAGTCTTACCTCTCCATCTTGGAGTCCTTTGTTATTTTTTGCTGACCACAGGGGAAAAAAACAGTAATTTTAGAAAATTTATGGTGCTGGTACGTGTGCACATCAAAGATGCAATCACAAAAGCATTATCAATCAATTGCATCTTGAAATGGAAAAATTAACCTCATTAGAAGTTTCAGATTGCTGGTTGGTAAACACAGAGAATGTCACGTGGCAAAAAAGTTTGTCATCCACTGGCTTCACGGACAGACAAAAAGAGGGACACATCTGCTTTTGTATTTAGGCAGGCACTGGACACAACATGTCATCTATCTATCTTCTCCTATAAGAAAGTGGAAAAAAAAAATCTGATCTCTCAAAGTTTAGGAATCCAAGTAAGAGACATTCGTTTTACCTAGTGGTTACCTACCCAGAAGAAATTGTTATACTTAAGGACATTTTTTTTTCTTTCCACTGAGTTCTGCTCCCTGACTGTACACAATACAAGTCTGTAATTTCCAGTGTGAAACTCTGCTTGTTTGGCCTTACATCTTCCTGTGACAGCAGTCTCCAAATTTGTGCGAACATATGAGATGACCACTATATCCTGAGTCCTCTCATGATGCACGCTACCTGCAGAACATGAGGAAGCCATCTAAAAGTCAGTTGTGTTCTATTTTTTTTTCTGGATAAAATATGGGAGTTAGTCGAATTTCCTTCTTACCCTGAAAACAGACTGTCTCAGCAAACCTACGTGACAATTTTAGATTTTCTTATGTGGGTCAATTTGTGTAAAAATGGACCATTGTAAAAGGCAGAAGTATCCTCTCTAACACACTCTGACTGCCTCAAGCAAGCAAAAGCTTGCTGCATTTAAATTGGAGGCTTTTCCCTCTGCCTCTAAAAAGCTTTATTTTAAGACGTGGGAACAGACAGTGTCTGCAGGGAAAGCAGAAAGACGATTTGTCTGGGTCTTCAGGAGACTCTGTAAACCTTTGGATGTGAATTAAACTAATATCACCTATTCAAGAATTTTTAATAGAATTCTTTAAGCACCAGAGCACACACAGCATCTACCATGAACATCCAGAGACCTAGCTTTTGATGGAAATTCAGCCTAATACTTCCAGCAAGTGCACTGCACCTGTAATATGCAATTTTGGCAACTTGATTCTGCTGTTACCAATAAAGGAATTACATTTTAAAGGGCACGTTTGCTGAGGTACACTGCTTAGCTCCTTGTCTGACTTCTGACGAACGGAAGCTGAACTTCATAGCAAACCTGTAACCTAGTTGTGAAATAATGGCTATATCTCTGGTGTGAGCTAGCCCATACTGCTTGCAAAACCCAGCAACTTTCAAGTAACATAAATAAAAGACCCATCTACTCTTTGGTTTAACTCTTACCTTAAAAATTAAAAAAAAAAAATAGGTAAAAAAGATGTTCCTTCTACGCATTATGAATGATCAATAAAGTCAACTACAAAACCCCATGGGTTTGGGGAATAAACGAGAAGGAAAAATTCCCTTTGTCCCCTGTTTATCACAAAGTACAATGAGTTAAAACCGGTCCATCAGAAGTAGCACCTCTAAATTGGGTTTTTGGTTACCACTTCTGAGAAGACAATTAAGTCCATTGTAAGATGCCAAAGTATCCTGCACTGTCATTGAAAGTTTGAACTTGTTTGCCTGACTGAAATAACTCTCTCCCAAAGAAGGAAATCCCGACTAAAGAGTATTTTCAATTGACGAAAATGGTAACATATATAAGGGCTTCCTTTTAGGGGACCTCTCCCACGTAACACTAAAATGCTCATGTATATGCAGTCCCAAACCATGCAATTATCCACTATGACAACAGTTTTCAGAAAGACTTTAGATAACTGTGTCTGTTCTATTCATTACATAGTATATGACTTCAAGCTAAGTCTGTGAAGCAATGACATATTTCAAACATTTTTCAGTGTATAGCTCTTTAAATAATTTTTGAAGCTTCCCACTTGTCTTTCGTTACTTAATCACTGTAGACATTAATTTTTCCTAATGACTGCATCTCTTAAACTTCCCCTTTTATATTATTTTTATTTAATATTGTTAACAATTAAAATGTTTTATATTTATTAAATATATTTTAAAGCTAGTTTATTGGTTTTATGTATTAAAGTGTTAAAATTGTATCTGTATTATAGCTATATAATATGCTACTTTATAAAGTAGATATACAGCAAAGTATTTAAGAAAAGTGGACTCTAGGTGCTTGAAAAATGTTGACTTGTTTTCCTACAAAGCAAAGAAAATTCAAAATCATATGGCTATGTGAGATATCACTTTGCCAAAAATGGTGTCTTGTCTGTAAACACAATTTTGCAGCAGTCTCTGGAGAGCTACACAAGCTGGCTTGTGCTATGCGAAAGAAAGGAGAAAAAAATCCAGGGCATTCACAATTTAAAGTTTTGTCATGAGAGAAATATAATTCCTAAACTAAAAGAAAGAAGTTAACGGAATTACAGAAAGGGAAGGATAATGACCAAACCGTTGCGGAAAATATGTATTTATTTAATGACTTCCATAGAGCTATGATTTTCAGTGCTTGAGGATGAGATCTTCTGTTCACATTTTCTAAAATAGTTTATTGCTGCAATAATTAATAAACTTCAGGAATTAAATATGACTTGAAATGAGAATACAGTACTATCCCATCAGGATATTTGATTGTATTTTATCAGTTTATTTTCAGGAGCAAAAAAACGCTTCCAAACTTTCTGGAGTTTTCCACTGACTCAGTTCCATTTCTGCTTTTTTTATGTTTCAGAGTGCTATGCGGTCTGTAGCCAGTACACCCAGAGCCTGGGCACAATGAGAGAGTAGCACCCAGGAAAGGGAAGCCAAGCGTATGCTGCCAAAAAGATGGCAGTTGCATAAGTCATGTTAAGGTTGTGATATATTAGTTCTGTTTACTATGGTGTTCTGGGGGTGGGGAAGAATCCCACCCCTTTTCTCACGTCCAGCACGACAAAGGAATTAAGTAGACATACAACATAAATTTCTGTCCAGATTCCCTAGGAGATTACAACATCTTAGATGTAATTCTCAGCTTGGATTTTTGTGTCTAAATCCTGCAATCTCTTCAATTCCATCCTCAAAACTTCAGATTCTGAATTTACCAACATATTTTCATATCTTTTTTATATATCAAATTCGGTGTCATTTGGTAATTCAAGTAAAAATGTGAGTGCATTTAGAAATTTTAATGCTATGTATTTCAGAGGCTGTTGATAGTTGCCTTGAGAGTGCCATCTATAAAATGAACAGAAATTAAACAAAATGCGTATTATATCAGACCCTATTAAGCACAAAACATTTCCTGATATAGCTCTAACCGTGACTCTTTTGAAATAAACAAAGACAACTCACATTAATTCTGTCACTTTATTTGTAGCTCACATCTCACTTATGGAGAAGTGTTATACTTCTTTGTTGTCCATTTTCTAAGCAGATCCTTTCTGTACTTCTACTATATGTTCATGTACATTTTTCTTCTTTTTAATACTACCCTATTACATTATTTTTCAATCAAGAGATGGCTATTATTACATCGACTGTTGCTCAGTCATTAAAAAAAAAAAAAAAGCCATTTTCTTGAACTACTATTTGTGTCAATAATCAGCACCCTATGGCTGCTACACATTAGCATTTCATTATTGCTCATCTCTCTGTGCTTAAGTGTAATAAAGCGTGTAATTTCCCTGGAACCATTCACTGAACTTTAAGGTGTGAATCAATTTCATATGGTCCACCCCTGCCACATGGAAGTTCCAAAAGTGTGCTTACCACAGCCATGAAATGCAGAGGGAATGATAGCATAGGAATAATTTTGTAAGCCCCTGAGAGTTTTTTGTCCCATTCAGTCTATTTAGATCAATGCTGAAACTGTTTGCTGGGCAACACCTGTTCATACAGAATCTTAATATTCTATCTACTCATACCAATCTAAATAAGTTAGCATAGAAGATGATTCCATGAAAGTGAATATTTTGCGTGATCTCCTTAAGCTAAATCTGTTGCATAAATATTATTTCCTAGCCCTAAGTTTTCTATTTGCTGTTTGCTTCTTATACCCAAGACACAACTACTAAGGAGAAGATCAACTCAATCCCAGCTGAAACTGTGATACATACTAATGACTACAAGTTGGTTATAGACAAGGGAATTAGACTAACATTTTACTATTCCTCACTTGCACCAATCTGTTTTCCTTTGTGAAGAAACACCTATGTGTACCAACATGGTCTGCAAGTATTGCCCTGGATGATGGAGGGGTTAGTATAGAATCTTAGTAACACTATATAATGTCTGTCTTATATTTCCACATATTGGCTGATCCCAATTTTCTGAGATCAAAAGCCATGTCTATAACTTAAAAGTGTAGAACAGAATGGCTCCATAGCGAAAAAGTTGAACAGTTTTCTCTGAAAGAGTTTGTCATCAAACAGTATTCTTCAGGCAGGACAGATTCAGAGTGAAAATTGAAAGCTACCTAGATACGCTTAGAAATACAATGTTCCTGTTTGCTTTTCAAATTTAATTTGGACTCAAGAAAATTGGACAGGAGATACCAAATTTCTTGCTCTGCCCTATTTTAAAATCATACTTCCATTTTAGAATCAGAGCAAGAAATTTGGTATCCCCTGTGCAATTTTAAACAGAAACTGCCCTATTTTAAAATCATACTTCCATTTTAGAATCAGAGCAAGAAATTTGGTATCCCCTGTGCAATTTTAAACAGAAACTGCCCTATTTTAAAATCATACTTCCATTTTAGAATCAGTTTCTGTTTAAGAGTAGATGCATTAAATAGCATTAGCAGTATATTCTTCCCCTAGAGTTAGGGATATGAGCTTTACATATTCTGGTGCTGGTATTAAAAATGAGATGTTGAGTGTAAAGTTTAGGTATGGATTTATGTTCTTATATAATTGTTCCAGTTTAAAAAAAGGAAATTAATTAATTAATTGTGCAGTTAATAAGTATTCTTTTTATTTAGGATAAGTGATTAGATTTTGGGCAACTGATATAGACCAAGGTTTTTGTAAGGGAAAATCTTACTTCCATAAAATGGAACAAGATTTTTGGCTAGGACCCAAATCCAGTGAATTTCTAGATTTCTCTTTCCCAAAACCATGTGCTACCTGACTGAAAAAGAGAAATGTTGTTAAGCAATGTCATTCGTTTTTCCCCCAGTAGGCCTCAAGCTCCATTCCAGGATGACAGAGCCAGTGGCTGTGCCAAAGAGCACTGAATAGTGAAAAGCCAGCACACTGGATTCCACTCTCACAGGGCCCAAATTTGAGGATTTTTCTGAGTAAGGCATTTGACAACGAGGAAAGCAGGGCCATGGATGTGTTGTGTTTTCTTTGCCATTTTCTGCACACATTTTAAAATGAGGAGGAAGACAGAGTTCTCATTTTGTACAAACCACAAGACTCAGTGGTCCCACTTAGCACCAGTCTAGCAAAAGATTAATTTCTCTGCAGAGGTGAACCAAATGTGTGAGGTTTGTGTTACAGGGCGAGAAGCCAGTACAGAAACTGTCTTGGCAATGCGTGCGGGCACTCCTGTAAGACTATAAGAGCTGTTTCAGTGTCTACTGGATGCTGGCTGCACCAAGTTCTTAACAATTTGCCACTCATTCAGTCATTAAGCGGTGAATTAATTAGGCTAATGTGTTTTTTTTCCTTGTCATATTTCAATGGACTTTACAATGTGTTGCTCCGCTGAATTCAATCCCTATTGGCATTACAATAAATTGACTCAGTGTGGGGTGCAATATAGTTGTAAGACTAAACTTCTGCATTTAGGGTTTGGTATTTTCTGTGGGTTTTTACTTGTTTCTTTTAAGATTTTACTGCTTGCTGTTCATGCTAATGAATGATAACCTTGACAAGACCTTTGCATTCATTCCTCTGATTATTTGGATAAAAAACAGAAAGTGCCCTTCTTTCTATTCTGGCTAGCCATACACCCAAATCATGAGCAGCGTACCTCCATCTGTACAGAACACATGCTTTGGTGACAGATAAAAGCACAGCATTACAGACACTCCAGCTGCAGTAAGCTAGAATTTTAACTCAGGGGAACCTGTGTCAAAGGTAGCACAAACAATGCTCTGTCCTAGAAGGCTGAGAGACAAAGCATAGTATTTTGTTTTGCAACCTCAGCACACCATTTAGTTTGCATTTCCTAAGAAGGAAATGGCAATAGAGAGGTGACCAGCATATAAGGTTGTCATCCAAAAGCTGTCATTACCAAATGGTGAGAAAGCTAAGTAAGGATCACACTCAGGACCAACTGCCAGGGAAAAGTTCATTGACAGGAAAAAATTCCTAAAACCTGTATTGTGGCTAAGATATTATTTAGCCCTTCATGCATTAGGCTGAGTCCAGGAATTCTTGAGAAGGTAGTGGAGCTCACAGAAAGACTCTGAAAGTGATCCATTTCTACAGGTAATTATTTTTCAAAACATTTCACTACCTACTTTCATAAGATTACCTGGCTCCCTTGGAAGCCTTGTAAAAGTCACATTTTTTTGTATTGGCAGAAAAATGTGGAATGCATCTAGAAGCTCATGTGTGATGTGGAGTGTGTTTGGAAATCCATGCATACTCTCTATAATTAAACACAAATATAAAGAACACTGTCTTTTTAATCCAGTGTTGTTTTGGGAAGTAATGCTTCATTTAAGAAGAATGGATAGTATTTAGGGAAATAATTACCTTTTCTATTTTCATGTGCCTTGAAAAAGTTAATTAAATCAGAACTATACCTTGACAAAACATAACACCAGCAAATCACAACAAATGTTTATCTATTTTATCTCATTAAGAAGACATGAACTAAAAAAATGAGAATCTTAAGCATGAGATTTTTCCCTAAATGAAAGTTCATCTAAACTGTCATGTAACATTTAAAAAAAAACCTTTCTAAAACTCTCATGGTGGACAGAGCTCTCTGGAAAAATCATTCTATAATCTTGAGTGTGTTTGCTGTTAGTATAGTGTTAGGTTCAATTTATCTATACATGATTAGAAATAAGTCAATTTCTCATTGTCTTTAGCTTATTTGAGAAGTCAGGTTTTATATTTGTTCACAAATATGAAATATTTCATTTGCTATTTAAAATTACTTCAACAATTATTTGTATTAAAAAGAAAAAGAGTTCTGTCCTGCTACTCTTTCACCACCTATTTAACATGAATATTTTATATTCACTGCAGCAGGTTTTGAAAGTTACATTGTGCTTATTCTATGCTTTGGTGGAAAGGCCTAATGCTTCCCAAGCTTTAAAAAAACTGTTTTGCGGGTGTCCTTTTTTTTATTGTTGTAAATAAAAGTCACTTAACAAGTACAATTGCTCTTGATCAATTGCATTTATTCCCCGTCTAAAAAATAATCTCAAAGTGAAGTGTGACCATGGGCCTTTGCAGAAATTGTTGGTTTGAGCTTCAAAAAATCAGCCTTTTTTCCCCCTCCACTTGCATATGGAGTTTTTGTGAAAGAGAGAATCTTATAAAGCCTCTAAGTTGGTAAAATGACACTGATTTTGTAGTTACAAGATCCTTCCTAGTTAAATAATTATCTTCTTCACCATGACAGCTCATATAACAACTGGGTAGCAATATGAAAAGAAAATAAGATCAAGAAGCAAGTATCTAGAGCAATAGGTTACTCTTTTCAATAAATGTGGAGCCCATTTATTCCTTCTCTCTGCCTCCTCCTTCATGAGTAATTTATCTTGAACCAGCTTCCTGTTATCAGTAGTGCCTTCTTTTAAGTACAGAGTTACATGACAGTTTTCAAACCACGGAATAGACACAATGGCAAGGAACAGATACCTTTTTTAAAGGATAAACAGCACAGTGTGGTGTTTAAGTCATGCATTATTGAAACTCTGTTTCCCAAGGAGCCAGCCAGTTTAAGTAGTTAGCAACTAGTTTGTTAGTTTTCCATCCTGAGGCAAAACTGACAACGGATAACTATCTGTAAAGATTTTTGCCACGAAAATGGCTGCTTCCATAGGTTTTATTTTGAAGACTTAATAAATGGTTTACTGTAACAATGTTTAATTTTTGAAGAATCTGGACAAGAAGCATAAGAGAGGTGCAGCAATTAGGAATCAATTATGACAGAAAATTAATTATGTTTACTAGTATTTATGAACTGGCTTTCTAGTACTCAGAACAAAGAGTACTTTTTATTTGAGAAATCATTAATAAATAGCATAGCTTCATCTTTCCTGTTGCTACGTGACATTTTGTTTTCTTTTAGCCATCTATGCATTTCATGTACAGAACAAGGTTATCTGTTGCTAGTCTGTTATTAGTTAAGCATCAGATACATCCATTCTTACCTGGTATAATAACACAGAGCAGAAGGAGTAGCTAGGGCTGGTTCCTTATGTTAAAAAGCAATTTCACCTTTTAAAGACTGCAGTGAATATTCAGAGCAGATAAAGATATCTAAATAATCCCTTATTGAAAATAATATTTTGGCAAGCCAATGGGTGAAAATATGAACCGAATGAAGATAAGTATGCTAAAAGGGAAAGATACCAGTAGCTTGTAGATAAATTAGTTCGTTTAACTGTACTTAAATATCTGCCTACACTTTTATCATAAAAAGAAACATATGGTAATATCCTCATGTTCTATGGCAATATGACAAAATTAGACACTCATTCCATAACAGTAAAATAAAATAACAGAAATTTCTAAAAGTTCTGAGAGCACTGTCTCAGAATTTTCTCTTTTATTAGCTTTCTCTTTTATTAGTCATGGTTTAAAATAATATATACTGTAATTGTAGTTACTTCTTGAGACTTACACCAGCCTCTAATCAGTTGTTAACCTTTCATATCAGTGTGTGCTTAAGAAACAATTGACTCCCTCTTTTGCAAAAGTTATGTAGTATAATTGAAGGCTTGTATGCTTAGGACTAAACAAGGCAGCAAACAGCAGAAACCAATGATGAAAATAATGGTGCTGAGAGTAAGTATTCATCAGCACAGGCTGAAGTAAAAGAACACCATATAATTTTGACGATACTGTATATTTTTAATTTCTTTCCAAACTGTTGATGTGAGCAACAGTTTAGTCTGTCAAAGGAAAGTGTCATCATAGACTCTTGAAGAAATTGGGGTTTACGTGTGTAAAAATATTTATTTAAATATATAACGGATGTAATTTCCTACGAGTGTTTCTTTTTTGTGCTCTTCATGCTTTCTCAAGGTTTCTTGTATCCAATAAGGAAATAAGACAATATTGCCTGATAAAAATAACAAGAGTTTAGTAAATCTAAATTATAAATAGCAGAGCAAATAATTCATGAGGAATCATTAGCTAGAATTTGTATGTCTAAAACAATGAAATATCTTTTTGTAATCTTCAAATATACAAAAAGTTTGCATACAAATTTTTAATAGGAAAGTCAACTAATCATTTTTAATGTCAGTCATATTGAAGGGTGCACCTAGCTATGATAACTCTCTGTCTTCATTTCCTTGTGATTAAAACAAACAAGATCAGAGAAGCTTATGAACCATTAAGCAGATAAAAGACAAATTAAAATTTAGACCCTTTTGAAGGTATGGCCTGTATTGCAGGAAAAGGCCTTCTATATAAAGGGCTTTTATATCCAGGAAGACAATGAATAAACTCCTCAGGACTGTTTTTCCTTCTAACCAGCAGCTAAAAGGAGGAACAACTTTTCTCACACTCTTGCAGACACCAGTTCTCAAATTCTGTTGCCATATGTGCTGGAAACTTTTTTTTATTTGCATTTTACATAATCATCCAGTTTCACTAAGAAGAATCTGCTGTCTGACTAACCCTTTGCAATGTACCCTACTGTTTTACTTTGAAGGGATTGGCTTCATTTTGATATGCTGACATTAATCCCTTTGGAAGCTTGGAAGGGGTTACTTTAATTACCAGGGGAAAGTGTTCATAATTCTTTTGAGTTTAAAATCTGGTCTAAATTTTATATTTCTTACACATATGGGGTTTTTTTCATTGATCATATTTCATGATGACAATAAACAAGCACCCCTACAATACCTACAAAAGCACAAGAAATTGTGAGCTTTTAGTTCTCATATCAGCAGTTAAAAGAGACAGGTTCTAGGTACATTTAGGAAGATGTGTGTTTTCATGTAAAACTATGTAAGGAGTATCTGACTTTGATATTACTGATTCTGCTTTCAGTTGATGTTGGAACTTGAGTATTCTTTGGAGTCTTCATTTAATTCGTCCATCAAAACACTGGGGTTTCTAAATATCCTGGTTTTGATGGAATCTAAACACTGGTTTTGATGGAAACACTTTTCTGCCTTTTTATATCATGTCAAAAAAAGGCTCGCTTCTGGGTGATGTTGAGTTGTGAGATCTCAAAATATGCAATGGGGTTTTTGTATTACAGCTTACTCTTTGATATATTGACTTAGAAAGTAGATCTCTTCAAAAGGAGCCCCTGAAAATAAGTGCATTCTTCCACTCATACATTTACCATCTTTGATAAATCCAAGTTAGAGCTGAAGAAAGTAATTCAAAAGATATATTCATTTGTTCCATGTCCGTAACTAGAATCTGCTGAATATATACTCTACAAGGGATAGCACAGAGGTAACTTTAAGACAGTTCAGATGCTTCTGCTCTAGCTTTGAGAATAAAGAAAGGATATACCTGACTCCCCATGATGGAAGCTATCATTTCTGCACTTCATGAATTCAGATGCTAGATTTTATTTCCCTTTTTATTATCTATTTCTTTTGAACAGACGTTGTCTTTCACTTTGGAGATAACCAAGTCTGGCCACATTACTTCATTGCAAGTTGAATAGAATATAGTAATTGTTACCCTTGACTGGATAAGACATCTCTCAGTTAAGGAAGAAAGTGTTGGTCTGCAGTGAGGAGAACCTGACGGTTCAGTAAAGCATCAGGCAAGCATACCCTGAAAATTTACTCTGTCCATGTCTCCTATATACATGAACATAAAAATCTCCTACACTTACAAATACCTATTTGCAGATTTGGTTTTATTTTCCGGCTCTTATCCTTGTGTGGAAGGAGGACTGCCTCAGTCATCTAATGCATTGTAAGTAGGCATATCACTAAGTGGTTCGTACCAGGCAATTTTCCAAAAATATCCCTCTGCCTATTTCTTTTACCACGAACATGAACATTAACTGAGTGAACTAATAGAAGGTGCAATAACTGTCTTGATATGCCAAGGATAGGCTTGGAGTTCAGTACTTTTGGATCTCCCAGCACTGCGGCCCTTATTCCAAATTGCCCAACTGTAAACAAAAATAGGTTCCCAGTGGGAATACCTGTGTGCCTTATTCCCCCTAGCACTATGCTGAGAATTAGAGCCTTCCATGACTTGAAATTTCAGCACCATCTGCATACTTTTTAAAATCTTCCTCTAAATCCTTTGGGGTCCAGCTCTCCACAGGTTCCCCAGAAATTCACAGCCAGGACTCTCAAGACAAAATTTCGCATGTATTTATTCAGCACTTACTGAGAGAAGAAGATCCAGCAGTTCCTTATTCAGCTCAAGATGCTCCTCTGTATAGCCATACAAAATGTAAAATTATCCTGATATAAACCTTCTGCATTTGTTTCTCGGTCTGTAGATATGTGGCAGTCTTTCTTGACAGATAATGATGTCCTATTCTCCAGCTGCACAGGAGACCTTGTAGGTAAAATGTTCTCATTTTCATATTTTTCCCATAGAAATGGGATGTTTTCTTGTGCAGGGGATCATGTTCAACATTTCTGATCAGTACAAAGTGAAGCACTAGAGGAAGAAGAATTCTGTTAAGACTCTTTGGCTCTGAGTAATCACGAAGAGCCAATGGTGCCAGGAATAAATCACATGAAGAGAAATACTTTGAGCATAGGAATGAAGCTGTGAAAATCTCACTAGAATTGGAAAGCTCCAGAAACACAGAGAACAACTGGAGAAGGTTTAAACAGCACCCAGCTTTTGGGTACAGACATAGGACTACAGAATAAGGGAGTTATTGCAGTTTAAAAAAGCTACAAATCTTCAGTCTAAATTAAATGGCTGTCTGCTCCTAGCTCATACAAAATGCACAAAAGTATATTAGTGTAGCAACGCTTAGAAGTAAAAGAAAAAAAAGGAAAAAAATACCCAAATCAACAAACCCCAATGTGCTTTCTGTCTATCTGAGCCATACAAACTTTTTGAAAGACAATTCTGGGATATGCACTGTCCAATACTCCATATTCCATTGCATTTACAAAGACTCATGTGCATACCCAGAGACGTTGAAATGCAGCTCACCTGTCAGTCGTGGCCAGTGTGTCACCACCCAAGTTATTGCAGTCTATTGTATACTAATCTATAAACACCCTCACCAATGGTACCCTGGGAGGGACTCAAAATATAATATCAGATTTCATGATATCTGATTTTGAAGACATTCTCTTTCTTAGTTTCCCAACTTATTGCAAGTAAACTAACTATGAAATTACTACCTGCCTCTATGAGAAGGAAATATATATGTTAAACATGTAGACAACACCCACCCCCCCACCAAGAACAGGAAAACCACATCCAAGTGAAAAAAAATCCAAAAGGCAAACAGTGAAAAGAGGAGAGAGTAAAAATCCAAATTTGCCATTTTGAGACTGACAAAATCCCATGTACATGGAATGTTTTGTTTCGAAATTCATACTGTAAATCCAAGCTACTGGAAAACACATACACACATTTGAATAAGCTACATAGTATTCTGGTTTGAATCATTTGATACCAGCTGAATAAAAAAAGAAGAAAAAATAAAAAAGATTAGAAACTGGCAATTTTAAACCTTCTCAGTCCTGAGGGGCTGAAATTAGTACCTGCTTGTTCTTGCATTTAGTGGATGCTTAGCACTTAGAGCTATGAAATTAGCTCAACTATGACAGCATTTTTCAGCATTCACTATAGAGACGATATAAACCTTTAGCTGAAAAGCTAGTGTTTGCATTTCTGAAGGAAGATCACCCTTCTCCTACTTTTCTTTATGACATTGAAAAGTGCTAGCCATCCATTTAATGCAAATTTGTAGTTTTCTATGACTTCTGGTATAGTCCAGCTATCAACTGTAATACTTTGGGAGTTGCAATTCAATGAAATTTGGTTTTCTGAAGTAAACCAAACAGAAAGCAGTCTTTCTGTTAATTTCTGTCCCTCAGGTCCTAACAAGTTGTTCAACTGAAGGTACTTCAGAGATAGACAAATGAGGAACTGGTAATGGTGTTTTTCCTGAACAGGTTGTGAAATATGGAAATACTAGTTTTCTGAATATAAAAAATGACTGTACAAAAGTCACATCAGGTAGATAATGGAGCAGGGTTTCCTTGGCCTTTAGGTATTAGCGTTTAAAAAAAGAAATAGGAATAATACCTAAAATAATGTACATAAGGCAAGACACAAAAGAAGATGTAGCGATTTTTCAAAGTTTTTTTCCATTCTGTTTTATGTTTCTGTCTGGTTGCCAAGGTTTAAATAGGACATCTGGATGAAAAGAGGAAAAGTTAGAAATGCTTTGCTTCTTGTCCTTTATTTAGAAAAGAGGAAAAAAGTTTGAAATGAGAATGCAGAGGTGGAAACAATCTTATCTACTGATAGCAAGCAGAACAGGGTGTCTTAGGACAGCTTTTTTTTTTTTACTCTCTGTTGAACCAGGAAATAGGAGTAGAGACTTTACATTTTGTTGGTAGAATTTTGCTGATTTCACTTCTTGTCCAGCAATTTTAAAGAGAAAAGAAGTTATAGGTAGATACATTTTTCTGAAGACTTTGAAAAGAAAATTAAAATGCATTTCAAATAGAAAACGTGTGCCTCCTGAAGATTCTTCTTTCATCTAGATAAGGTAAGGAGATGTTGAATGATTACAAAAAGTTTCTTTGTCTAAGGTGATTAATAGTTGCTCAGTGGATTACACTTTATTATTATCTGCAAAATTAAAACATAGCCATGTTTTAAGAAAAGGAAGTCTAGAGACTGACTGTCAGAAAACAGATTCACAGTTTCAAGTTTTTGGAAGGCACAATAGCCCAGCCACTAGTCAGACCCACACATCTGAGAATAGGCACAGGAACCTCACAAAATACATTAAATATCATCTCAATAATAGCATAGTAGAGACCAGACACGGTAGAAAGGGTCTCTGTTTTCATAATGCTCAATACTGGGATGGACAGAGAGTTCACACCCTCAGTCGCAGTTCTTATCCAGCCAGAGAAAACTTCTCCTTGTGCCATGAGTTTAAACCCAGGAAAACTATGAAAAGCCAAGGAAGAAGGACCTGCTTCTACAGTTAGGACAATTCTTATGTGAGTTTCCAGCTGGGTAGAAAGTTGCAACATGAGGTATGAACGTCCCACAGTAGACACACAAACAATATTCTCTACATAAATCTTATCTCTTCTACAGCTTCTTTAGCACAAACTCTTAGATATTCAACACTTGCTTCTTTCACATAAAAGTTACCACTGGTTAGTATTGTTAACAGAGAAAGAAAATTACATTGTTCCAGTCACCGTATTTGAACAAAGTGACCATAGATGACAAAAAAAGTGCCAGCTTTTCAAAAATATGCAGCCTAAGAAACACTTTTTGGTAAGATGACCATCATGGATTTACTGCTTACATATCTCCAAATTCAGGTTGTCAAGCATCCTGTGCTTTCAGTCTTGACATCTACCACTGTCACAGGCCGAGGAACTGTAAGTGTGGTACAGAAACTATCAAAACACTTCTGATGCTTCTGTTCTTTGAAAGTGCAAATTTCAGCTTGCTGCTGAACACCTTCTTAGTTCTATTAAAAGAATGAGGACACATGCCAGACTAGATCAGAACTGCCAAGAATCCATAAGAGTGATTTAGAACTAGGAATTTCTGTCATGGCTATGATCTTAATCTTGTCTTGAAACCAAAGGGCTGTATGCAAAACAAAACAAGAAAAAAACGATCTGAAGATAAAAAATGTAGAACTCAGTTATTTCATAAAAGAATGTATCCAATTCCTTCAAGAAAATTATACTTCAGGTAACTTCCTTTTCAGTCTATATACAAGTATCTAAAGCACACAGAGGTCACAGGAAAAGGCAAATATTCCAACACCAGTTGGAAGCACAGGGAATGGTGCTGTGAACTATGCATGTTGCTTCAACACCATTTCTTGATGAATGAGGATTATGTGTACTTGAGATGTCTCTGCAGGAGTCTAATAGTATTTCAGTCACTAAGATAATCAATGATACAGAGAAGACTAGAATAGAAGGACATTTAAGCTAAAAAACTTGAGTTTGGTGAGGACTGCTTTTAGTGCCTGTGCTAAACTATGCAGGTAATGTTTTAAATCACAGTACAGGAAGAGCATTAAGCATCAATTTCATATATACCTAATGACAGGAAAAATAGGATCTTTTGAAGAGATCTAGCAGGTAATGCAAACTCTCCCTTCAGCTTTAAAATGAAGAAATAGTTGCAGCCTAGAGGACATTAGTCGTTGGAAGCTGTGTCCTTGACAGCTTACATGCTAGTATCTATCACTTAGATTTCTGCCATCAGAGACTGGCAGGCATACAAAAGAAGGTGTTCAGACAGTTTTAAATGCTTCTGGCAAGTACAAAAATTTTTTGGTCCTCAGTAGACTTAAACCAGTAACATCCACAATCCTGACTGTACAAGTCCTTGATACGGTAATTTAATTTTCTTTGCGTAGTTGAGAATCCCATACTTCTGTGCTGAAATGGCTGTGATATTTTTGTTGTTATTGTTGTTGGTAAATTGCTTGGGAGAGGAGCTTGTAAAGGGTTATTTTAGGGGTTAGGAGAGTTTGATTTGTTTTTCTGGTTGTTGTTCGGTGGTGGTGATTTGGTTTGGGTTTTTTCTATCTTTTCTGTTTTGTATAAGCCTTTAGACAGTGGAATGGCCCTCTTGATAATTCATGCATATACCTACAGATTTTCTGGTTCCATAAAGCAAATTAATGCTTCAGGAAAGTGTCATTTAGACGCCTTCAAGGCAGATGTCTTTATAGCAGCTCTTTCCTGAGTACCTTTCTCTCACATATACAGATTTCACAGAATCATTTAGGTTGGAAAAGGCCTCCGAGATCATCGAATCCAACCTTTGACCAATCAACACCTTGCCAAATAGAGCACGGCATTGAATACCTTGTCCAGTCATTTAGTGAACACCTCCAGGGATGGTGACTCCACCACCCACCCAAGCAGCCTGTTCTGATGCTTAACAACATTTTCAGTAAAAGAGTTCTTCCTGAGAAATGTAGAGAGATAAAGTAGTATTTCTCAGTTCTTCATGGCTGTTGACTTAGTTTTGTATGAGAAATAATTTCTTTTAATTTCACACATTGCCCCCCAGATCCTGTCAGCTCAGAGAGGTTTTAAAATCAGACTAATTTTAAAATCAGGTAATAAAATATGAAATTTTAGTAAATTACTGTCTGTAATCTGCAGGATCTGAATTTGTCCAGTATTAGACAATATAACAGCAACATTGTATTAATTGCACTAATTCAAATCCCTAATCAATTCCTTTAAAAAGTTTCTTTTTTTTCTGTGTATATGCTGTGTATTTCTGTGTTCAATGTTTCTAAACTCTATGATCACTAGTGTTAGCTAGGTGTTCTTACAAACATACTGTAAAATCTTTGCTTTGTTTTGGCATGTGGTTTCAGCTTGTTTGTCAGACCTTTCTACGGAGAAATTTTCTAGTTAAAGATAACTAGATGGAGTTTCAGAGAAATTTGGTGAATATTTTGTTTGTAGTTCAGTTGTATTCACACAGCTCTAGTGACTAGAGGCAAGTTATACAGGTCAAAACACTTCAGGTCTTCAGGACACAAAAAGTTCATTCAGTCTAAATATAAAATCTATTAGGAACAAGTCTCAGGTTCTGAAACAGAAATGTTTTTTCAAACTCCCTAAAAGTTTTGTGTTTGCACTGTAGATTGTGTTTAAGGAATTTGGTATAAATCTATGCCTTCTTTCAACTGAAGACAATGTTTTGAATATGTGGCTCTGGGTAGTGCAGCATCTGAGAAACAAGATAGAGCATCTGGTTTCTATGATTTGTTTATTCAGTTCAATGATTATATTTTGATGTTCATTGTAAATGTGAAATTGATTACTCTAATCCCACACATTTACTAGACTCTATTTAAATGGAGCAAACTTTCTTCTCCAGTAAATGATAATTTCTGCAAGAGATGGCAGAAGTTGCAGTAAAATATGTTCTGAAGACTTCTACTCTTTATTTGTCTCATTGCAAAAGTAATCTGTTGAAGACCTCCAGAAGTAGAAGAAGGTTCAGTTAATAGTTCCTTCCAGTATTTCGAAACTGATTGATTTTATAAAGTAGCTGCATGTCCCTAATCTTTCAACTGCCACAGGATACTTCTACAAGGGGAAACTAAAATTGTTGCTCACATTGCTCAATTTGCCAATGGTGACTAAGGCTGCATCACCAATGGGAAAAGTTTTAAACTACACTTTCTACTGGTTTTACAAAAAAGTCAACCACAAAAATAATCGTTCTTTATCAGAGCAACAGTTTACAAAAATAGATATAATAAAATCTGACAAATATAACTGCACAGCTTTCACTGTCTGCATTTGACAGTCGCTCTATGCTCACCATTTTCTACAGAGTATTTCTTGCATACATAGGAGGTAGCTACAAATTTTCAATCTGAATAAAGACAAATTAGGATTCAGAGAAATTAAGACCAAAGGTTTGTTATAGAAATATTTATAATATTAACAGGAATACAAAACTACCTCTTGAAGAACTCCTTCATTTTCAGTGCAATTTCTTTCACAACCTTCTGCAAACAGCTTTTTGTAACATAGGGAAATTTGGATAGCAATCTCTTTCTGCCTCCAGATTCTCACAGGTATATTCCTATCTGATATTTCAAGAGCTCTAACAATATTTTCACACTGTGTTCTCTGGCAAATATTGTTGTATATATAATGAACCTGAGGCAATTAGTCCAACTTGTACAATGTTATGAACCCTTAAAGGTTTTGTGTTTTTCATTTTTTAAATCATTTTTGAGGACAGATTGGAAATCTTTTGTGGTACCTTCCTCTGCTAGGCTTCCAAATTAAAACTTCAATTCTGACCAGCTAAAATGGTAAACCTAAGCTGAGACTGTGAACTCAAGTTGTATGCTTCAAGGACATTTCCTAATTACAGGAAGATATGAGTCTAAAAGCAATAGTAGTAAATAAAATAAAACAAACTTCATGTGCCTGCAGAGACAACTGGAAAAGGCAGAGGAAATGAATACATTGCAAGGAAGGGAATGACACTTGGGGGCAGAATTATAAGGAAGAATGTTCTCTCAGTGCAGACAGCACGGATATGATGGTGTAGACCTAATAATTTTCTCTCTAGCACAAACTCCCAAGGTAATAGGTGCAGGTTGCACCAAATCCTTTCAATATGGAAAAAAAAAAAAAGGAAAAGGCAGTAAGAGGATATGGGAAGGATACTCAGGAGCAGATCAACTTTTTGTATTTGAAGACAGAGATGAGGAATAAGAAAACAAGACTGCTATGGCTCACTGCCAGACCACAAAAGCCTTGGGACCTAAAAGCAACTCTATTTGATGGGCACTCAGTAGTAAGAGATCACAAGTGTCTCTTTTAGATTTATCCAAGTCGAGTTAAGAGGCAATTAGGTTAATTAATGAGGCTAAATAATTACTTTTTCCTTGTCAAGATTTTCAGCACAATAAGAAATTG
Organism: Oriolus oriolus; assembly: GCA_013400235.1. Taxonomy (NCBI): domain Eukaryota; kingdom Metazoa; phylum Chordata; class Aves; order Passeriformes; family Corvidae; genus Oriolus; species Oriolus oriolus. The sequence goes on from VXBT01000355.1 coordinate 20,536, forward strand.
CTCAATTTAATTCAGAACAGTGATGTAATTTCCCAAGTTCTACCTAATCTTGGGGCTCACCTCATTTAATTTTGTGAATGGTCCCTAGTGTGTCATACCTACCCTGATCCTGCTAGATACCTCTAGAACACAAACACCTTTCAGTACAATATTTTAATTTTCTTCCTTTACTCTTCTTCTTTGACCTTCACTCTGAGACCATATGCAGGATAAAAAATTCTGTCCTAAACAAATATACTTATAGAGAATTCTTCTACAACAGTCTATGATAAGTTAGATCTATGATAAGTCAGATCTAGAAATAAATTTACTGTGGTGTTTTACTGTTTTGTAGAGAAATACCTGAAAAATTCTTGATTAAATTGCATACATTTAGTCTTCTCTTAATTTTATTAAAATTCCACCGGCCTTGTATGTGCACTATTTATGAATAAATTTAATGCTGTCATCATTCTTTCTGTGATAAAATGTTAAATTAGTTTTTCTTGAAACAAATATGTTTATATTCAAGACAGAGTTCAAACCAACTGTATTTTTTTATCAGTGTAATTCTACTTATCCTGCACACTAAAAATTATGATGAAAACAAATGGGAAGGTTGGGCTTTTGCAAAAGTAAAAAAGTAAAGCCAGTGAGAATGAAGTGAAGAGTGCATGAAGAGTTTTGTCAGCTTGATCAAAAATATTTGCCAGGACTAGGGAGAATAATTAGCTTGTCTCTATTTACACCATTAGTGCTGTGCACTATAGGGTTTCCGTTTCCGAGTAACACCACCCTGTTGTCAGTATGCTTTCTCTCTCCTGCACACCTCTGACTACCCAATATGGAAACTCAGTATACCTCGACAGAGGTAGAGGACTTCGGGGCACACACACAGAGAAACTGCAAATTTGTGGAGACTAACACATCTACAATGACGAAAGGAGAAGAGACACGACAAGATGCTTCTTTGAACTTCGATAAATATTAACCACATATATCCTGTTTGGATCTGGTCCATGACCACTGGAGGAAACTCTTCTACTTCTTCATATTCATTATATTTTCCCCATCTAAGAAATACCTTTACTTTCCATTACCACTATGGAGCCCAGAATGCATGCAAAGTCATGCCTGAAATATCAGTTTCAATATAACTACTGTTAATCAGTATAAAGAAAACTGATATTTCAGTTTTTAGACACAGACACACACAGAGACACACACGCATACACATACAGATTTGAAGTGACAGAAATATGCCTCTTCCTGCACCAACCCCTTCTAAAGGGTATTAGTCAGAGACTATCATAGCAGAGAAAAATCTCCATCCTGTGGTAGCTGTCATTTAAGGCAATTGGACAGTTTGTAGGTTTGCTTGGTTTCTGTGATCAAATCAACCTGGTACACAGTGTCAAATATTTGGGTCTCATAATTTGTAATGTGATAGACTTGAAAGATGTGTGGTAGATAGGCTTTGTAATATAGCTGTATAACAGTGCATAATTTTATTTTCAGATCTATGAGTAAGCCTCAAAAAATATTTCATATCTCTTGTCAGTCCATACATGCTTTTTCAGAACTACTAGACTAAATATCCCATGCTGTCTTCTGAAAAAGTCAAATAATTGGACCAACATATTCCAAACTTGCATCTATTCAGTTAGCTAAAAACTGCATGTAGATCACTAACTGTGAATATATTTAGATAGCTATAACCTAGGTGTAAATTTTAATCATCTTCAAATTTGTTCTTGTTCCATGACAGGAAGAATATAAGAAAATAAAATTTCTAATATAGTTCTAGTTAATTTCTTCTCCTCATATATGTGCATCTCTTTCTCTCAATCTCTTTTTTCTCACCACCTCACCCTGGGCCAGAACTTCACTACGGAATTCTGTTTTAAGGGGGTTCCTAGTCTAGTCTCTTTCTCTAGACTCATTTCCATTGTTTCTCAGGCTTGTAGCCATATACCTGAATGGCAAGTCAAAGATCTGAAAGCTATTGTTTTCCATTAATGTTTCTTAAAATCATCTTTGTCATTTATTAATACAGCTAATCTTGCCAGAATTAGTCCTTTTAGATGTCTATATGATTCATATTCTAAAATATGTTACCTTGTTTCTCATGCAATATAGTCAGAGCACAGTGATTCCTTTCCTCCCAGACAGAAAATAATTTCAGAGTTTGAACACAATTTTCCTAAATCCTGCCTAGTTCTCTGTATTTTCCATTTCATGTCCCTCAATGTCTTCTGTAAAGTGGATTTTAAAAAAGCTAGCAGCAGTAGTCGACAAAAATACAATATCCTTCCTTCACTTATCCTTATAAAAGTTCTCAAGATTTATTTTAAAGTTTAGGATTTAGAAACTTTTGGTTGAAAAGCTCAAGATATGGGACCTGCAAAAAACAAGCCCTTTACCTCCTATTGTCTTTTTTGTGTCATGGAAATGTAACAGTGTTATAAAGTGTTTTAAGGGACTACTTTCTCAAATATTATGAATATGAACTAACTTTCTGTGACTATTAAGACTCATGAAACTGGCATGATTTTTCTTTTTGTTTTCTAGCCCTTGGATGACTATATGTTCAATAGGCTCCCTATCTCCTTCCCACGATAGATACATAGGGTAAAAGCAGCTCTGTAAGTCTCACTGTTCCATATGCACCAGTGGTCAATACAAAGATTCCTACTTATAAGAGAAAAAAAAGAGGAAGAAAAGGGGAAAATTTCTTTTTCTTTCTTCTTTCTTTCTTGAATGTTGTACTACAAACTCCTGCTCTGGAAGAATTTAAGTTAATCCCAGGAGTCCTTAAGAAACATAGAGTTTTAGTTCTTTATGTGTTTTCTCATTTAGTCAGTATCTTCATCCCTTTTAAAGACAAAACATTCTTACACTTGGAAGTGAAATGAATTGTCCAAAGTCTAGTTCAGGGGGGAGCTGGGAAGATGAAGCTGAACATAATTGTTATATGGTAAATTTGCCTCCCATTTTAGTATTCATCCATTAACATAAAATACTAATTCTAATACATGCTGAAATAAAATAAAATGCGACAAAATGTGTCATTTAGTCAGCAACTTCCATGTTTCTTAATGTGTCTGTAACAGCTGCCTTCTACTCCTCACTCTAATAAGTAGCATTTATTTTCAGTAAGGCAACTGTTAGAGCAAATTTTTGTATCAATCGTGCAAAGAGAACTGAACACAATAATCTGAAAAGTTTGACACAGTGTGAATTGATTTTTCTTCTTAACATTTCAAGATCAACAAAGATAAAAAGCGGCCTCATAAAAAGTTGTGTACAAACATTTAATAAAAAACAAAAAACATACAAGTCAGAATTTTGTTAAAATAGGAAGCATGGGAAAATGAGATGCTTGTGTAATTCTGTGCATTACAATAGAAACTGTTGTAGTTTTATGCTGCTGCAGTGCCCTCTGTCTTTTAATATATCTATACACACTTAATTATACCATGACGTACAGCATTTTTGTTTCTCCAGAATCAAGGCAACTTCGGCTAATATTTCTGTTCTTCACGTTAAACACTTTATCAAATAGATAATAATTTATGAACTCTTCCCATAAACTGAGATTTGTTTTCGGTCTTCTTATATAAAGTCACAAAGTGTTTAAGCCATTTTTCCCATGAGGCTACTGGTTAAATTCTAATATTCATACTATCATTACTTAAATGTATCCAGTTCAGCAACTGAGAAAATTGTACAGACTGGAAAAGAAATTTCATTGACAGTGTTAAATTAAAAACTATCAGATGCTTTATTAATATAATTAAATGATCAGTTCAGTTGATAAGTACAACAATGCTCAGAAGTGTTATTACACTAATTATCCCTTAATAATTAATACTGTTACCATTAAATCCAGAGAGCTTTATGTTGTTTAATATACTTCAGAGAAATTCCTACTCCATTTGTTCGTATCACAAACAATATTCTGAGAATTCGAAATTCTGGTCTCTGGCATCCCATCTGTAAGATCTTGGCAGTATAATTATTGAAAATACAGAGCCCAGGGTAGATAAATTATTTGAGGCAAAAACCTGTTTTCAGTGGAGAAGAGGGTCCCCTGCTATACATGGAAAGGAAAAGGTTAGAAAAGGCAGTGCTGAAAATATCTTAAAATGGCAACATTCTAAAAATACCTTTGCACTTTGCTTCTCCATAAACTGCGAGCTTTGAATTCTCTTATAAAAACATATGTTCCACTTTTGCTTAAGAAGACTCTTTTAGTGTGTCAAAATGCTGCATGCTGTTTTGTATAAGCCCTGTGCTTTTGTATGTAACACATACAGGTGATATATACAACATGCCACCAGATATTATGCTCCTTTTTTATGGGAATTCATTCCTTTTTTCCTTCAGCCTTTTCACTCTCCCATTTCCTCAGCATTACAGTTTCACCCAAGAGAGCTCTAAATGATGCATGGCTAGAACAAAGGCAAGGGAATCTAGGGCAGTGCCGTAAGACTAGACAGCCGTAGTTTCTGCTGTAGCATGTAACAATGCAGAGTATTAAACATTTACACATCTGTTTGTTATCAGAATTGCTTATCCTGTACTTTTTTAAAAATAACTCTTTTGATTTTACTGTGGCATGCAATCTGCTCTTAGCAGGAAAGAAATGCAAAAGTAATATTTCCAACCCCAGAAAATCTCTTTGCTACAGAGATGTATTTGTATGTGTTAAAAAAAAAAATCACAAAAAAAAAAGGTTGATACCGCTTACACATTTCTCTTCCTTCTCATTCTCCAAAATCTGTTTATACAGGACTGTTTGAAAAAATTACACAGATAGAGGAACATAGCATAAAATTTGAGAGGTTCTATGGCTAATCTTAAACAACCACTTGCAGATTTTTCTTTTTTCTGAAGAATTTATTTTTATCAGTTTTAAAGAATGCTCATTGTGCAACACGCCAAACAATTTGAAAACATCTCACTCATCAATTATTCCCATATGTCTTAAAAAAAAAAGGTGACAAGTGAAAACTTGAAAACTAGTATTGTGAAAGTTTAACACATCAAAATGCCTTGCGACAAGATATTTTCAGTACTGTCCAAGCGTAACTAACAAGATTAAATAAAACTTTACTAGACCACCTACTTGGTTGCCAAATTCCCACAAGCATGACAGGGAAGGTAGTAACAGTGATTTAGTACATGGTTCACTGTCACCTGTGTGATAGTAATGAACTAATGGTATCACACAGTACAGCGCAGTACGATGCTGAGACAGGCAGCTAGCTACCTTGGAGTAGGTAGTAGCTGGAATTTTTCATCCAGGGGTCAAGGATGCTTTCGTATCAAATATGGATACAACACAGGTGGTGTAGGTTGAACCTGAGTTGAGTGACAAAGTTCTGGGCCAATTGCTTCCCTCAATTTTGCATATAAAAAGCAGCACTGGCACGGGAAATTCTGAGTTTTTCTTCCGGTTTTTCACCGGAGGGTGAGCCGGGCCAAGCCCCGATGGGCCAGGCTGAGCAAGGCCCTCCCTGCGCCCCTTTTCCGGTGCCAAGGTGCTGCGGGAGAA
>VXBT01000358.1:0-100411 GCA_013400235.1 Oriolus oriolus
GGGTTGGCAGAGCTCAGGGTGGGTGTCTGCATGATCCTATGGGAAGGGCAGAGAGGCTGGGACATGCAGGAGGCACGGCTGGAATGGGACTGCAGCACCCAGCAGTTTCTGGGATCTCTGCACGGATCTGGGGTGAGAACTGTGCCCTCATCGCTGATGGGAAGCGCTAAGAGCAGCCCTGTTTCCTGCACAATCCTGTGAAAGAAAACAGATTGCCTCGGGCAAGACATTTAGAGGGTCTTACACTTCTCCTTACGCTTTTGAAGTGCCTGTTCTCGCTCTCAGTGAGTCGCTGCCTCTCCAGGACGAAGTCGGGCAGGGACACGCTGTGTGCTGAGCGCACCTGCCGGGAGGGAGCCGCGCTGAGCTGAGGGCGCTGCTTGGGCTCATCCTCACGCCGGGAAAGGCAGGGAAACAGGAGGATCAGGCAGCACCCAGACATTGCTGCTTGTCTGCTTTGTGCCGCAGAACCCCGGGGTGGCTTGGGCTGGGAGGGACCTCAGAGCCCATCCACGGGAAATGAACAACGCCACTGCTGGGTACGGGCAGGGCTCTGCGCAGAGGAGGTTCCCGACCTCAGGAAATGTCACAGAGTCGTAAAACAGGATCAGAGAATGGTTTGGATTGGAAGGCAGCATCCAGTCATCCACCTTCCGCTATCCCAGGGTGCTCCGAGCCCTGTCCAGCCTGGCCTTGGGCACTCCCAGGGATGGGGCAGCCACAGCCACACCTCAGTGCCCTCATACAGCTGTTTGCAGCAGTTAAATACGTTTCTATCAAATGTACATTATGGTCAAGGGTGGCTAAAATTGAAGCCAAAATTGAGGTTTCTGAACTCCTGTTCAAACCCTCAGGTTTTCTGTGCATGTTTCCCAGTGATTTCCATAGGCCAGGTCCTCCCACCTGTTTAAAATAAGCTTTAAGACTATTCATCTCGCAGCACTCTATGTTTAGACACTTCTTTTTAAGATTTTCACTTCATTTTTAATGTATTCCCTCTTTCTGGAAATCAAAAGAAAGCTTGCTAGGAAAATAATTTAAATTTCCTTTTTTTTCCCCACACACTTTTCCACGTTGATTACTCACAGGTATCTCTTATTCTTCTGTGAGTTCTGAGTCACGGATCCTTCCCCAACAACCACTGCCATGCTCAGCCTTCCCACCCAGCACAGGCCCTAGAGCAAGACAAAGGAATTTTTCAATCAAATTATATTTTCAATTAATTTTTCAAACCCTAGTTTATCTTTTCATAAGATAAACAGTTGACACAATAAGCAGAAGTCTTGTGACAGCAAATTCCTGCAAATAGTCACACATTCTAGTTCAGTTCTTTGCTACGTGATAAACCAGTGTGTTGATTTTTAAGTATCATCAAGAAGTTTGATCTCATTTTAATGGGTGGAAAAATTTGTCAGTAATTGTTATTATATGATAATTTTGCCTCAAAGTCTGTCTTCTGCATAGATTTTTTTTTCTGAAAGGGGAAAATAACATTATAACTCATTTTGGGGATTATAAAAGGAGTAATTTTCTTGAAACTGGTCCTTAATATAGCTAATAGCTCTTGGCTTCACCTCAGGATGCTTAACAAGCCCATCATTAACTGTGGCTAATGAAAAATTAATCAAACTTTTTATAATCTAATACCAGATGACAAATCATTATAAATCATGCCCTTGGTTATTCATGTCACTAAAGCCAATAAATGAGTTTGAAAGTTCACATACAGGTATAAAACTGTAAACAAATATACAATGAATTGTGCTGCTTGTCAATAGTTATTTTTTTCAGTAGCTTTTAAAATTTCTCCTTAACATTCCCAGAATTCTCACGAAGGTGTGGCCCCGCGTGTAATTTTTGGAAGATTTAGTAAGAAAATCAACGTTGCACATGATTGGAGACTCCTGGCATCTGCACCAGGATTAGCCCCACCAGCCTGGAAGGGAATGAGCAAAACTGGGGAGATTTAGAAGGAGGAGGGCAGAATTATTACAAAGTCTGGTGGGACATCATTTAAAAAAACAAACTACATCACTGGATTTGAAACTCTTACAGCAAATACAGGGAAGTCTTTTTCTTTCTGTTTGGAATTTGCCTGAGTGACTCAATGAAGGAACAGCAGCGAGATCAATAAATTGTGTCTGAAACCAGCCTGAAGGGAGCCCCGTGCCCCACGTGTGCAGGGTTAACGAGGAAAACGCTGAGCGCTCCCAGAGCCTCTCACAGGACAGGTCAGGATCCACTTGGTAAATCCAGTGGATATTTCCAAGACACCAGGATCAGCTCACAACCCCGCAGACGCTGCCCCTATGTGACCAATATCACCTGCAGCTCCTGAGGGGAAGCAGTGCCAGGGTTGACACCGCCCTAACCCATCTCACCAGCTGAATATTCCCGGGTGCAACTGGGGCAGCCGGGCGAGCTGGGTGAGGAGCAGCACCGAGGATGCTCCAGGAGCAGGAGGGAGGAGTGGGGCAGGACAGGGGCAGGTCAGGAGCTGGCAGCAGCTGCTGCTGGGGTGACCTCAGCCCAGCTCCAGGCCCCTTCCATCAGCTCCCAGCTCTTCCCTTGTCAGTGCTACCCACAGAACCTTTTGTCAGGATGAGAGGAGAGGCTTTCCTTTGAAGTAACTCCTGCTCTGGGCGTGCTGTGATCCCTGTCCTTTATTCAGCTGCTCTTTCAGTGCTGCCCAGCCCACACCTGCTCCTCCTCAGGGCCACAGGACCTGCCCTCTGTCCCTGTGGTTCCTTTGTTCTCCTTCCCTTCCCCTCCCATCAGACTGCACCACGCTCTCTGCGTGGCCCCTCCAGCTCCAGTTCCACTCCTGGCTCACCTCGTGATCCCTCAGAGCATCCCCTGTAGATCCATAAATACCCCTGAGCAAGGTGTAGCTCAGCAGCACATCCACATCCCATGGAATTGCCTTCCTCGTGTCCCTTTGTCCCGGTTTTGGGGCGCAGCTGTGCTGGGGGACAAAAGCCCTTCTCGGTGAACTTGTTAAAGCCCCAGAGTTGCTGATGCACTCCAGCATTTACTGCAGCCCAACACAGACATATTTTCTGCCTCTCCCTCTTGCTTGCAAAAGCCCAAATTGATTTATTTTCAAACCCAGGCATCAGTTTGCCAAGTGCGGGAATATGTAATGCAGCAATTATGGGCATTCCCCAAAAGCTGCTTTTATGTATTTATGAAGAAAGCTCCCATGGGTAACACTTCATCTCAAATATTTGACTTGGAAATGCTTTTATTTTTCCAAGTTCTTTTCAGATTTCTCTTCTGAAAGCTGATGTGATGTTTTTCATCTCATCCAACGCTTCTTTGAAAGGCCACATTCTGTAGCCGTGGCTTTGCCATGCAGGACTTTTAGGCCACGAACAAACTTTTATGGTGACATGAAAAGTTATTTTACAAAAGAGATCACAGCACCACATTTATGTTTTTCTCCAAAAACCACATTTAAGCTGATTTTTTTTTGGATCATCTGTAATTCAGACGTACCTAAAATGTAATTAATTTCCATCACAACGCTTCAGTTCTGGTGCAGAATATGGTACCGGGGATAAAATCCAGAAATTGCTTGCAGCACGTGAAATGTGCAGTTGTAACAAGCAAATATTTAGCTCCCACTATGCTCTTGGGATCACAATATCAATAAGAGACTTAAAAAAAATTAAGTGTTTTATCAAGCAGGAGAAGCACCTGAGGAGGGTCCATAGCCAAGGTGGTCTGCCAGGGCTCCCCAGGGCGCAGAGCCGGCTTTAAAAGGAACCTGGGGATGATATTGATAAGAAGTGAAGGCTGGGATCTGCTTTAGGATCGAAATATGGAGCATAAAATGAATAATCATCCAGTTATGACAGCCATAAACGACAGTGCCGCTCATTTGATGGGAATGTCGGTGGGAAATAGGAGTGTGCTCCATGTGTGGAGTTCCCTGCGTGCACACACAGCTGAGAACTTCTCCAAGGGCTGCTCAGAGGCTCTCACCTGCAAGAATCGACCTCAGGGGTAAATTTACCTCAAGAACTGACATCAGGGGTAAATTCATCTCAAGAATTGACCTCAGGGTACAAAGAAAAGGCTGTCCCTGTGCTCACTGTGCCACAGAAGGTGTCATTGCTGCCTGGCTGTGGCTCTGAGAAGGCAAAAAAAAGATTTCTTCATGATGCCCCCACTCCCTTTCATATTCCTGCAAGTGCTGGGGACAATCCTGAGGATGCCCCTGATACGAAATTAAAATAAAGACGGAATTTCTCTCCCTTCAGAGCCCTTCCCTCAGAGCTGGAGCCGCTCGGTGCTGGCTGGGGCTGGGATTCACGAGCATTTCCAGTGGGAGCCGGGTGTAGGAACTCCCATTTCCTGGGGGAGATCTCTTCTGGAGCCAGCACTACCAAACCACGATGGGATCCGATGACGCCGCGGGAAGTTTCAGAGGGAGGAAAAGCCGGAGCAGGGATGCTGCAGAGCTGGAATGTTCTCAGCCCTCAGTGAAGGGCCTTCGCTCCCAGGGATCCTTTTAAAGGCAGCAGGTCTCCGATGCAGCTCAATAATTTGGATTTGACCATGTCCAGCAGCAGCCACTGCCTGGATGCGTGGTAACTCTGCAATCACTCCCTGTCAGCCCCTTGCTCTGCAGCAGGACCCGTGGGCTCGCACTCTTCAGGCTGAAATAGAGATATTTGTATTTACTGAAACGAATACCTTTGTGTTCTGGATCTCCACATTTATCCATTTTATTCTCTTTCCAAGGCAGGATTTCCACTGACTAACACCAGGGGAAATTCAGGATGAGCCAGAGCCAGTGCCAGTTAAAAGCAGAGCTGAGAATTCGTCTGCTTCAGTTCCAGGCCTCCTTTATGGAAATCAGGTCTCCAATCAGGAACCATTTGTCGTCACTTTGTGCGAGTCGGTGTGGCAGGATAAATTGAGTCATTAATTGCAAACCCACCAGTGGGATCTTGGAATGTGGGTATGATGTGTGGGAATGCACGGGAAGCTGGTGAAGGAATGGGATGTGCAGAGGCTGCCACAGCGAAAAAAAAATACAAATTATGAAAGGTGTGAAGAGAGGAACTGAAAAGTAAAAGGTGGTTTTAAAGAAAAGGCAATGATCAGCTAGAAAAAAGGGGAAATAGAGATAAGAATTAGATGTTGGATATTCCATATTATTCCAAACACTAGTTGCAGAAAGCTGCCATAAATTAAATTTCATTATTCACTATAAAGTGGGGATTTTTTGGGTTTCCCATCTGTAACCCCTGGTATTTAACAAAAGCCCCAACAGGTGGAGTGGCAGGAAAAGGACAGCTGGGAAGGGATGCTCCAGAGGGGCTTCAGATGCTGTCAAAGGGGTCTTACCCCTAGGAGTTTAGATCCTCAAATCCCCCTTATTAATTTGGATTTATTTAACACTTTCAAATGGATTGTGGTTAAGTAATATGAATAGAAGGAATTTATGAAAAATTTGTGGCAGAAATACTGAAAATATTGGCTTTTCCAGCAGAGCAGAGAGGGGAAAAAAATCATTGTTGGATGTTGAGCAGCTTTTCCAGCAACTTTGATGGTGGTGCAACCTTAAAAAAGTACTGAATCAGGCTGTCAGATGACCTGAGCAGCAATGTATATATATATATAAATATATCTGAAGTGTTACATAAAAGAGGAATTTTAACATATTATAAAAAGTGGTAACATGATGGCAAGAAACCTGTTAATTAGCATGTCTGCCATCCATCTTTTTGAACAGTCACCTTAAGAAGAGCTGAGGACGGCGTTAGCAACAATGTGATACAAAATAATTAGCTTGTTTTCAGGGCTTAAACAGTCATTACTTTCCTGTGAAGTCCCTAATTAAGCTAATCCTAGTTTATAATACATTAGCAACAACTATTTATGTAGAAGCTACTTCTTAGGGGCTAAAAATAACTCCGAGTTTTGAAACGCTCCGAATGATCTGCAAAATTGTAGAGCTCGGGACAGGAACAATACAGACTGCAAAAATTATGTAAGAGCTTGATTTATTCCTTGCTGCCCACATGAAATTCGTGCACCTGAAGGCTGCAGATACAACTGTTTAAAGGATTTCGTGAAATAGTTTTCCCCTTTCTGCTCTCAAAGCCCATGACAGCCTCTTACCATGATTTTCTCAGGAGGTCCTGTTGCAGCATTGCCCAATTATTTCCTAAAAAGTGTAAAGATTTTTCTCCCTGACTCACGGTGTAAGAGATGAAGGAGTGATTTTTCAGTTTGATGTTCCACTTCAGTCGAAGGAAAAGAACTGATAGCATGGAGTTGACACAAAACAAAGCACAAAAGTCGGCGCTGTTGGACAAAATGGGCTTTGACCTTCGTCCACACACACAAAAAAGGAACTCTAAAAAGGTAGCAAAAGATACAAAAAGAGGAAGATCCGTATCTTGCAGCTGCCTTTTTTTTTCCAAGTGGTCAGAATTATTGCTTTCCTTGACTTTTTGCCTTGTTTGACAATCTACCTGTGGCCAACTGGAGGCAATATTTAGGTACAAAGCCCTCAGGTCACGCAGGAATGAGCTCTAATGAAATTATCTGAGGTAGGAAAACCCAAACTGATGTGGGAGACAAAGGACTCCCCTCCCAGCCAAGAGGAATAATTTATTGGAAAAAGTGGATCAGGCAATGAATCCTACGAAGAGATCAAAACGAAGCAGGAAACCTGGATCTCCCCGTGGCTTGGATTTATAACAAGGAAGGAATTTCAGTTTCCATTTAAAGGCAGAGCTGAACTTCTTGCTTAAACAATCTGTAGAAGCTTTTGTGTCAGCTTAGGCTCCAAACCTGGGTGAGGTGACCACAGTGAGCAAGAAAGTGCCCGAGATCCACCCAAAGTGCCACAGGGTTCCCTGCACCCGGGCATCCCGCTGAAATGTGTGCTGGCTGCACCACATCATGGAATATCCTCTCTGTCCCCCCTGTTCTCCCCTGGACAGGATCAATAATTCATCCCCTTTTCTTACAGGGGCTGTTTAATGTGCTGTGAGAGGCCAAATATACACGGTGTGGGTAAGGGATGGAGATTTCCTGCAAGAGGTATTTACAGGCCTGTGAAGCCCAGGAGCAGGGGAAGGCAGAGTGCAGGGATGTGTCTCACTCAGGTGTGACAGGCAGCTCCTTTTCATGCCCACTTTTGATTTTTTTCTGCATGAGAGGTGCAAAAAACCACTCCATAAATAATTTTCTGAGGCAAATATCAGTGAGTCCCTGATTTTAACCTATTCAAAGCAAGAGAACAGATTCACCACAATGCGACAAAGTCCTGCAAAAATGTGATTTTGTGTTCAGAGCAGAGGCAACATGGACACAAATTACCTCCTTTTCTGCGTTGTTTGCCTCTGAATTGAGAGTCAAAGCTCCTGATTCTGTCCCCAAGCAAGATTTTGGTAGCACTGCCCAAGCCAGCGTGTCCAAGCCTCCATCCTCACCCTGCTGAAGGCTGGGACGGGCCTTTTAAATTCAGAAATCCTTAATGCACACATGTACACGCTCAGGCTGATTTTTTTATGAGTGCATTTAAGTTGGAAAAGATTAAGTGGAATTAAACATGGATGCCTTTTTAACAGAGCCTGCTCCCAGAAGAGATCCCTTTTCTCAGCACTTGCTCCAAAGACTCCTTTAGCAGTGTTGGATTTGACTGCAAATGACAAGCTGTACACAGGAAGCAGACATGTGTGTCCCTCTCATCATTTATTAACTGTTGTTATTGTCGCTGACAACGTCGGGATAATAATAGGGATCCTCTCAACAGCTGGCTTTAAGATGTAGGAGTTTATGACATTCAGAAGTGTCTCAGCAGAAGTGACAGGTGAAGGCATGCTCGGAAGCAATTTATCCAGGGAGGAGAATATTAAAGCCATTCGAGCTGGTTGAGGCCTCGGGGGGTCTTTGCTAACCCTCAGGATTTGTTGTAGAGGTTAAAAAGCAGCAGCGTTCTCTTTTAATAAGGTATCACCTGTAAATCACTCCCTGGTGCCGCAGCTCATCCAGGAAAAGGACTGATAGGGAATAATGGTGCTGCAATAAACACGGAGAGGACAGCTGGGGCTGAGTGGGGAAAAGCAGGAAAAGCAGCTGTTGGCCCGTTCAAGGAATGGAGGGGATGTGCTGAGAGGCCGATTTCCTTCAGCTCTTGGCTGCTGAAAGGCTCAGGCCTGGGGAATGGACAATGCCTTCAGCTCCCCAGATTTTTGTTTCGTGGGGATCTGAGCCTTTCAGGCACCACCTCACCTGCAGCGCAAAGAACTGGATCCTGTGGGCATCCACATGCACTTGTCCCAATCCTGGTCCACCACAGACCTACCAGCCAAAGCCTGAGGATCCCTCGCCACATGCAGCTCGGATTTCGATGGGATTCTCAGTGGGATTGCTGTGATGACGTGGAAATCACTGATTTAGGCTAAAGTCGTCCTGGATCCAGCAAATCCACATCCATAGGACTTCGAACGAAGGATTTAAAAATACAACTCCCCAGCTTGGTGGAAGTCCGGCCCTGCTTGAGTTTCTCACAGAGGGTTGGAAAGACGGTGCAGCCTGAGCAGCCCCAGTTCGTGCCCGTGCCCTGGTGGGTTGGGAGGGACCTCAGCAAGGCTTGGGATGCCAAGATGTGGCCACAGGAATATTGTGTTGAGTGGTTTGCAGCCCAGGCTTCAAGAAGTGTTTGGGCAACGCTCTCGGTCACGTGTTGTGATTCTTGGGCTGGTGCTGTGCAGAGCCAGGGGCTGGGTTGGGTGATCCTTGGGCGCCCCTTCCAACCCAGGGAATTCTGAGCCTGTGAACTGTTGAGATCTCCCTTGTGAGGGCCATCGAGGGCAGCCTGGGGTACCCAAGGCCCTGATTATCCATCGCTGGCCTCCAAGGATGGCACTGCCCCTGCTCCACGCTCCTGCTGGGGCAACCTTCCTGCTGTCCAAGGAAATAAATCTTTACACCTTCTCCAGCCATAAACTAATGACTCCAAGTGATCAAAATAAAACGGCTTAGGCCATGTGTTATCTGATGTTGGAAGAGGCAGGTTTCAGCTGTGACAGACCAAAGGCAGGGGGAGCATTATTAGCCAGGCTCTGTCTCCCAGGATTAGAGGTAGGAGATCTAATACATAGAAGGACCCAAGGGTGAGATTAGCTCAGGATAATACACCCTTTAGGTTTCGAGACCGCAGCCAAAGCAATCAAACCTGTTACCATAGCAGTCATTTTAATGCACAGATAAATTTGTAGCTCTTGTTTATACAGCTCATCCTCTGGAGGCACTAATACGATTCCCTTTAAAACTCCAGTTAATGAGAAAATAATGGAGCATTGTGGATATAAGCAACATTTTTTCCCACTGTCACTGTCAGTGATCTTTTATACAGTCAGACTGATCTTTGAAAGTATAAGTTGGATTTATTTTATGTACCACAAAACCTTGAAAATCTTTCTTTAAACTGAGCTTCCTGATTCCAGCCTAAAGCCAGAAATACTCACTGTCTAAACATATTTATAAATCAGTATATCACCTGTAAATCTTACCTTATCCCTAATAGGAAATTTAAAATTGTGACTCTTGAAACTTCACCTTGGCAACACACATTCTTATTTTATTGGCTTTCCTGGTCAGAAAGCGCTGATGAGACGGGGAATGTGGCCAGGGAATAGGGATTGCCTCTCCCTGGCTGGGTGCAGTGAGCTGTGTAACGAAGCCACGTGTGTTTGCTTTGCTTTGGATACAGCACTGCAGCAAATCTCCAGCCTTTTCCAAGGTTCTCTCAAGTTTCTCTTTACCCCATAAGTTCTCCTTCCACCCTTTTGGACCAGCTGAGGAGCTCCATTCTCATGGAACGTCCTCCAGTGCAAGGACAAGGTGCTGCCAATGTTGACATCAGCTGGTAGCAAAGCTCAGTAATTCACTTTGTCTGGGAAGGACTGGTGGTCTCTACATAATTTCCATTATCTAGCATTTATTATTCATACCTACAAAGCAACACCTATGTGGATTGGGCCTTCAGACATTTCCAACTTCCCTAGATTTAATAACAACAGAAGTAATGTAATTTACTGGGGCTGAAGTTTTATCCTTGGCCTCGCTTGAAGATTGTGGGAGTTTTGATTTGAGCAGGAAAACCTCAAGGCTGCTGTTGGCTGTGCCACTGATGAAGGCACCTCCTTTGCAAAATTCATACTGTTGCTCTGTAGTTTTTTTCTCTGCTGCCTTTGGTTCTTCTTCATCTCACCTGGATTTGGGACCGTTCCTGCTCTCCTTTGGCTCAGGAGAAGTGTGGCCCTGCCGAATCACACCTGCTCTTCCCTGCACCTCTGTGTTGTTCCTGTCCTGGGGACCCTTTGGTCTGTCTGGAGAGGCAGAAGGGTGAGGGAAAAGAGAGAAGAATGTAATAATAAGAACAATCTCTGTGGGGTCATGACCAAGTTAAATTTCATCTCCCTGGGCTTCTCCAGAGGCTGGTGCCTGGTTCATGCAGAGGAATTACATTTTGCTTCTCCCCCTGGACATGCAGGTTGAGGTGGTGAGATACCCCCAGATTTCTGAAGCTTTGTCTCCACACAGCCCAATGTCAAGGCTTGCAGTCCTGCTGTTAAAATGGAAATGTAATTATTGACTCGGAAGAATGCTGTGTTGGGAAGTCACTGACGAAGTCAGCCCCTAACGAGGGAATTGGAGAGTGCTGCACTGTTAGAGCCACTAAGAAACACCATCTAAGCTGGCAGCAGCGGCAGGAGAAGGAGCGTGAGGCTTTGGCCGTGTCTCAGGGTTTGTGGCCGAGCACAGCAACACAAAGAGATGGGGCTGAATTTGGATTTTGGGAATCGAGGACACAGGCTGATCGTGTTAAAAGCCAGGACTGGGGATTTAATAAAGGCCAGACTTAATCCTGCTGTTGCTTAGGCTCTGGACAGCTCACCAGAGTGGGAGATTCCTCCTCCAGCTTGCCCACCCCTGTGACACCAACGCTCTCCTTCTCTCCTTCTCATCCCTGTTTTCCTTGATGCCGTGGAGCTGACACAGTTGGAGTCACACTCAGCCTGTCCCGCTGGGATCTGAGCAGGAAAACCAGTCCAGTTTTCCTCCTGACAGATTTACTTTGGATAAGTTTATATTTCTAATTGCTCTGGGACATGAAACTTGTATGGAAAGATCTCGAGGGAGTGGATTGAGTAGTTTTAATTATGACTCTGGCCTCCACGGAGAAGCATTTCTTGAGGGACATTAAACAAATACACTCTTGTTTTCTTAACCCCACTTGGTGTGTGGGAATTTTCTATATCTGAAAAAGACAAATTAATTTAAATTTAATGATAGTGTTTCATTAAGTCTGCACACCCGCTGTGATCTCTCGTGTACAAATGGAGGTACCACAGTGCAGGAATTAGGGATCTGGTGGATACTCCTTGCAAACAACCCGGGCAGCTGGAAAGGCCAGGGATTCAGTGAGGTTGGTTTGGGATCCCCTCACCCCTCTGTGCAGATGTAAAATTGCTCTCCACGCTGTGTTTCCAGCATTAGAGACACCAAACGGCCCTGTTTCTGCTCCTTTCCCCGGGAACTATTTCAGTTTAGCTGATCCAGCTGCTGGGAAAAAATTCTTCTTAATATTCAATCCCATTTCCCCTCTAATCCCATTCATCCCACTTGTACCCCACCTATCCCCCAAAAGGATCCTTCCCCTCCTTGGGGCATTTGCCCCAGGGAATTTTGGACCATTCTTGATGTTGTCCTGTAATTCTAGCTCAGCTGATTTCCCCGTGTTCCATATGTGCCAGCAAACAGGGACAACATCCTGAATGGATCCATTCAACTCTGAATCATTTTCTTGAGCTCTCACCAGCTCTATTTCGCTGCTTTTGGTGTTTGATTTGTAAAATAGAAATCCCCAACTGCTGCTGCAGGGTGGATATTGCACTGAACAGAGAGAAAGGATTATATAATAACAATATCAGCAATAACAACAACAACAGTAATAATGATAAATGAAAATAATAACAATAATATCAGAATCATCATCTCAATTTTTTTTTATCTTGCCAGGGAAATATTTACTTTTATTTTGAGGTTTACTTGAATGAATTTCAGCAGGAATTGGGGTTGTCAGAGCCTGAGCCCAAGTCCAGTGAAGACTTCCAGCTTATTTTAATGCATATGAGCAGACTGGGATTTTAAACCTCAGGTCTTCAGTTTTCAAGATCCTGACTGACACAGATCAATGGATTTTATTCCAGAAACTCAGCTGGGACAGTTAATGCCCATTAAGTTGGAGACAGTGAGGTCCAGGCAAGTGCCAAAGTGCTTTTCTGAACTGGATATTACTAAAAAAAAAGAATTTGTGGCTGGATATAAATGTCTGGAAGCACAGTGTTTTAACTATTTGATGAGCCAAGCCAATGGGTTAACAAGGGGAGATAAATTAATGCATAATTTGCCATTTGTTGAATGACTGCTCCAATATTTTTCACTCTTTCCATACAAGTGGGCCTTTATTTCATGCGTAACTTGTTTAAGACCCCCTTCCCTCTCCAGTGAAATAAATTCCCCTCCAATCTGTGACCACAATTTCCAGTGCTGTGGTGCAGCTGGGTGTGTTTGGGAAGGGTGTGGGTGTGACCTGGGGGGATTATGGCATAAGTGGAATGCGGGAGCAGCATCTGGACTTTTTATTTTACTTTGGGAGACAATAAGATTTTGAGTGCCTTGTGTCTTCTAATTGCCTTTCACGACCCTTTGGAGCTGCAATCAACTGGTTGAGAAAAGCAGCACTAAATAAATTGAATTGTGACTTCCCAGAATTAAATTCTCGAGGCTTTTCTCAAGGATAGGGCATTTTTGCATTTTTTTACTTTGGAAAAATATTGCTGGAGGGACAAAACAATCACATCAGTGATTTGGTCACTCAGGGTAATCATGGGTTTTCTGTTCATTTTGATCCAAAATGCTCCTTCCTTACACTTTTGGAAAAGCCAAGCTGCCCATTTGCAGCTTAATTATCTCAGATCACCTTCAGAGGCTTGCAGAATATATGAATCCAGTGGTATTCAAATTTATCTTCCAGTAGGAAATTGTCATTTTAAGTGCAGAGATACAAATAACAATCCTTTTTTTTTTAAAAAAGATAACTTATCTAATAATATAATGCCAATATTAAATAAATCTGGGGATGGAACGAGGGGCTACATAAATAATTCATTCCAGCTATTAATGAAATACCTGTGCTAATACCCATGGATTTATTGCACACCAACCATACACACATCAAACATACCCAGAATTTTCTTTCTGAGCACAAAGCAAAGGGTTTTTAAAGGAAGAATTGAAATAATGTGGAAGCACACAGCTGACTTTTATAAATACATGAGCAAATACACGTTGATTGCTACTCCATGCTGATAAATGCAGCCTATTGAAAACTGGGAGAAGGGAAAATGTCTCCTAAATATTGTAGTGAGGCTGAATACTAACCAGGAAAGAGATTTCAACTTTATTGTTGGGAATTCCCCAAAGCTTTTGCTTTTGCTGGTGCTTCGATAGGCAGCTGTGGCACACTCAGGACAAACAGAACTCTGTGCAAAAAGCCCTCCCAAAGGAGCTGGAACTGCAGAGTGACAGATCCCTGGGATAAAGAGATCCCTGGGGTAAATATATTGGATAGGGTTGGTATTGTGCTGCTGGTGGAATTGCTCTCGTTAGAACAAGCTGATTTAAATGAGTAAAAATATCTGGAAAGCTTTTTTAGGTTGGTTTTTTTTTCATTTTAGTCCCTTTGTTTGGTGACTGTGTTTAGTGAGAAGTAAAAACCTCTTTTTAAGCATTCTAATGTGTGAAAAGGAGTGAGCCAAATAAATCTTCTCCTCAAGGAGGAAATCCAGCACTTCAAAAGAGACACCTCCCACTGTCCCAGGTTGCTCCAGCCTGGCCTTGGACACTTCCAGGGATCCAGGGGCAGCCACAGCTTCCCTGGGAATTCTCTTCCAGGGCCTCCCCACCCTCACAGGCAACAATTCTTGCCCAATATCCCTTAAACCTACCCTCTGTCAATGGGAAACCATTGCCCCTTGTCCTGTCCCTCCAGGCCCTTGTCCAAAATCTCTCTTGGAACCCTTTTAGGTACAGTTTTATAAACATATGATATCTATTTAGTTTCTTTTTTGGGAATGCACATTACAACATCACAAACATGCTATAATGTCATTTAGCAGCATGTTGTTTTAATTTTATATGAAGATTAGCAGACACGAACTGGAGGAGTGTCCGAATTAAGTAAGAAACTGTTCCTTTAGTGAAAACCAGACTCCCTCTTTTCAAGTGTCTGGGCTGCTAGATCCAAAAATGAGAATAATACCTACAAACAGACCGAAAATGAGGGAGCAGCAGTGTGGAAATCAGTATTTTCTAATGGGAAACTTACAAGAAATGCAGCTGTGCTTGTTTTCCCCACTGATCCCAACCTTCAGATTCCTCCAAGCTGAATTGTCAAAAAATTATCTCCTTTGCAGTTTTCTCCTAAGCTACACAGTTAATCCCTGATATAAAAAACCATAAAGATACATATATTTAGAAAGAACTATTATTAAAATAGAGAAGGCCCCAAACCAGAGCGTTTCCATCATTTCCAGCTCATATTTGAACCCAGATCTAAATTCTCTGCCTGGGTTTGTTTCTATCTAATCCTTTTGTTTGTAACCTGATTTTCAGGGGGAGAATCAGACTATGGTTTTAACAGGAACATTGGGCTGGTGCAGCGAGCACACATACCGAAATAATCTGAAACAGCCTGTCTGCTTTAGCTTTTTTAAGCTTCTGATTATTTTTTCCCTGATGATTTCAAATGGCAGCGTAGCAAGAACAGCAGACGGGCCTGGGAGAGGCCCATCACTGCTACCAGCAGTGGATGCCAGGCTGTTAAACAGAACAGAACTCCCCAGCTTGTAACCAACAGAGGAAATGTTAATAACTTTAATCGAAGTTAGCCAGCTCTGCAGGACTGCCGTGGCTTTAATGAGGTCACGGTGCCAGGGCAGGGCGTGTGCCTCCCAGCTCTGGGGGTCTCGGCCCGAGGGAACCTGGCATTCGAGCACGGTGCCAACCTGTGGGACATTGTAGCAGGCTTAGGGGGATTCAGAGATGCAGCCACGAGCGAGTCCAGAGAGAGGATGAATCTTTATTTTTGTTACAACACCATAAGATAAGTGAAAAATACCAGATATGAGATTATTTACAAAAAACCTGTCTTACTGTTTACATAGCTTGCATAGCAAAGTAAAAGTTTCCCACAGAAAGGAAGGAGATGGAAAAAATCCTCTGCCCAGGAGCTTTTTAGTATCCACAATTGCCCCTTCTGTTTTTAGACCAAAAGGTACCGTTTGTAACCCTCTGCAAGTCTCTTGCAGAAAGGAGAACAAGCACAACAGACCGTCACAGCTCTCTCGGAGCAGGAGCCGCTCACTGGGGGAGCAGCAGCTGGGAGGACGGGCCAGCCCAGGCTCTGCGCTCCGTGCACTGCAGGGTCGTCTTTTGGTCTGTTTTGTTTACCAGGGACCAGTTGTGACCCAATTGCAGATGGCAGCTGGTGCCATCCAGTGTCTCTGCCCTCTGGTGCCCTGAAGAGATGCAAATGAGAAAGAAATGCAAGGGACAGCTCCTTTGTATGAAAACCACTGTGTTATGCATAATATATAACCACCTTTTCTTCCAAACTGAGGTTGGTTTGCTCTTTCTAACGTGCCCTCTTTCTCTCCTGCGCCTCCTGCCACCAGGTCAAAAATAAAACTAAGGAGAGAAAAGAAAGACAGACAACAAAGAATTATTCTGGGACTTTCGAGAGAAACCAGGGTATTTATGGATTTACTCTATTCCCTGTGATAACAAGTTTCTGGGATGGTAATACACTGTCAAATATTTTTCAAGGTTAACAGTTTAGGGACACAATTACGTTGCAAGTTGTTGGCAAGATTAATTAAGGGTATTTCAGAGATATGGGAGAAAAATTGTTCCAGCAGCTATTAGAGGGTGAGTAATCCCAACTCGAAGAGTAGTTCCACTTCAGTTCAGTCCTCCTCAGAGAAAATATTCCCATGTTTAAGGCATACTCAGAAGCAGATAAAATGTGCATGTTTGTGCTGAGAAGAGCAGTGATGGGGAAGCAATTCTAGACACAACCCACACAGTCTCACAAACAGAGCTGGGATGGCCCCACAAAGGTTATTTTCAAATATTTTAAAATAAATATTTCCCTGGGCCAGAAAACACCAAAAGATCTCCCAGAGGCAAAGAAGGTAGAGGTGAGAGCCAGACTCAGCAGAGCTCCCCTCGACATCAACAACCACTGGGAGGGCAGTGAGGACCTTATTGCCCAGCACTGATAGAAAAATTATCGGTCTAGTTAATAAAACATCAGGGACTGTTTGTGAAAATAACTGCAAGGACCAGAGAACTGTGAATATGAGAGATCTTTAATAAAAGAGAACAAAACCCATCAGCAACTCAGCACTTTTAATCAAAGCACTGCAAGCAATACTCATACCTACCCATCTATCTATAATCTGATATTATTTTTAATCCCTTTTTTAAATCCCAGTCACTAATGAGGGATAATGCTGGATTGAGGAGGGCCAAAGAGATTTATTGATACCAACGCAGAGCCGTGGCTGTAAATCAGGACAGTGAAGAAGTATGCCACTGCTGGCTTATGTTCTCTTCCTGCAAAAGGACGGGGATGAATGAACAAGTGTCTGAATGAATGACTGAATAGATGAATGAATGAAAGAATGAATGCATCATCAAATAAATACATTAAAATACATTGCCAGCTCGCGGGGCTCACATAGCGCCGGAGCTCTTCGGGGCCTTTGTATAAAGAAAGGCAACGGCGGCCTTGATTTATTATAAATTAAAATATGCTTTTCCCAATCCCTCTGAGTGTTTCATTTTTACTGAAGGTCAAAAGGTGCTGTGCATTTGGAGAAAAGGCATCCCAGTGTAGCTCCTGTTTCTGATGAGGAGCGCCGAGCTCCCGCTGCCTGCCGGGCTGCCTGCGCTCAGGGCGGCACCCCAGGGCCACCGCAGGGTGACACAGCAGCACAGTCCCCATGGGAGTTCACATCTTGTGCAGTGATCAGCTGGTTTCCCCCTCCCTGCAGGGCTCAAGGCCCTCTCCTCCTCGCTGGCTAGAAGCCCAGCCCGCATTTCATAGAGTTGTGGAATTACAGAATCGTGGAATTACAGAATCATGGAATCTTTTGCATTAGCAATGACCCCTCAAGTCCAACCCTTCCCCAGCACTGCCAAGGCCACCACTGAACCCTGTCCCCAAGTGCCACTTCTATGCATCTTTTAAATCCTTCCAGGGATGGCTATTCCATCAGTGCCGGGGCTGGACAGCCCTTTCCTCGAAGAAATTTTTCCCAGTATCCGACCTCCTTCCTCTGGTGCATCTTGAGGCCATTTCTGCTTGTCCTATCAGAGGACAAGGTTTGTGATCCCCCTCTGAGATTTAACCTTAGGCTTGCCTTCACGCTGGCATCTCATCCTGGGCAAGGGGTGGGAAGGACAGGTGGTGGAATCCTGACAGGGACCCAGAGACAGCTGTGGCTTTTCCTTCGCAAGTGCCGGGTACGTAGAGAACATTCCAAATCCCTTGGCCAGCTCCAGTGTGCACAAACCACCTCTGGGGCTTCATGGGACCAGTTGTACTCCCTTCGAGGAGACTGGGGTGATCCAAATTGAATTATTTTGGTGTTTTTTCTGAAATCCATCTCTGTTTTGAACTTTGCGCTTGTGTTTGACTCCCTTCCCCTCTTCTCTAACGAGGTCCTGGAGGATGAAGCTCTTCTAGCTTGAGATGAAGGTCCTCCAAACGAGAAGTACAGAGCCATGGCTGCCAATTTAATTAGCTCTCATGCATTCACACACAGATGGAAGGATTTTTGGAAGGAGAGAATACATTCAAGATGAATAAATTACTTCATTTTTAAAATAACTAAACCAGCAGTTTTATTCCCCACTGCTAATATTTCTGCCAGTCAGGTCAAGGATAATGAAGCAAAATTCTAGAAAGGGTCACCCAAACCTTGGCTTTTTTTTTTTATTGCAAATGTTCCCATTCATAAAACCCACATCTGCAAGTACAAAATCAACAGTTAAATGTTTGCCTTTTCTGTGTCCGTATTTCTCCAAGGAGAGAAGACTTTTACCCAGTTTTCACTCATAACATTCTGCTGAAGTTTCTGAAGGAAGAACAAGTCTTCTAAACTTTGTTCCTGTTATTATTATTTTTACCTGTGGGTAAATGTGTTCTTTGC
Organism: Oriolus oriolus; assembly: GCA_013400235.1. Taxonomy (NCBI): domain Eukaryota; kingdom Metazoa; phylum Chordata; class Aves; order Passeriformes; family Corvidae; genus Oriolus; species Oriolus oriolus. The sequence goes on from VXBT01000358.1 coordinate 18,318, forward strand.
TGTTAATAGAGTCAGTGTTTTCCTTCCATAATAAGAACTTTTCCCATGTGTCTCCATCATGGTTTAGAGTATTTCCTTTCCTCCCAATTTTTGGAAGTTTACTTTTAACTTCTATTGAAAAGAAAAACCACAAAAACCCAACCCTATATGGCAACGTGGCTGATGGAATAAAAGAAAAAATATTATGGAACATAGTAGAGATACACAAAGAGCAAAGTGCAACGTAGCGGGACCCAGGTTATCAGTTTTAAGAAACCACTTCCAGCAGATGAAATAACTGCTAAAAGCAGGTGTTTATTCCACAAGCCGCAGCAATGTTGCTCTGCCATGTCACATTAAATCATCGCTGCTGCATCATGCTATGTTACACCGCATCGTGGGCGCGTGGCGGGGAACCCAGCGCGGAGTAACAGGATGTGACAGGCAACATTTAGCAAAAACATTCACCTATTTGACTCAGATCCTCGCCATCAGCTCGAATCAGGGAGCGTGGTCCCGAATGAGGCTGACAGACGGACGTGAACTCACCGAGGATCAGCATCCAGTGGAAACCAGAAAGTTTCTCGTTGTGTACCTGGTCCTCGTCCTGTTGATGGTTTTGCTGTCCCCAGCTCCTGTTTGTCAGCATCTCCTCCCCTGCTGTGAGTAGTGAGACTGGTTGGTTGTCATTTATTTTGACATAACTCGTGACTTTCACATGAGGGATTAATCACATACTTGGTACAGAAGTGCTGTCAACTGACAGCTGATGGAATTGCTGTAAACAGTTTTTATTTGAGTGGAATTGTGAGCTACACGAGAAGGTGTTTGGCCTCTGTATTTATGTTTAGAGAGGGACTATTTTAGGGAGCAAGAGGCTTATCTCTGAAGACACCTAAATTTTGCAGTGCGACAAAGTCTTTTTGACGGACTTGAAAATATGGAGACTTTGTTATTGCTCTTGCAGGAACTGTTTTATGGCAATACTTCTAAAAATAAAGGTTTAGGAAATAAATGCATGTTTATGGAGACAAGAAATCAAATATAAGCCAGGCAGCTGAGGTACAGAACTTGCCACAGACAGATTTTTATAAACACCAGTCCTGACCTAGATGGCAATTTCCAATCCATGGGACAGGGCTTGGGCAGCAACAGAAGCGTGGTGTGTTTGGGCACAGTTCGTCCTGGCAGAAATTAGGATGACAGACCCTCATTCCAGGTGTTAAAGAGAGTTTCAGGGGTGCTGGTAAAGGTGGTCCAGGAAGATCTCGCTGCTGAAGTGTGAACAAATTTACATGCGGACTTGAAGCTTCTCCTCCTTATGAGGAACAAGACAACCAATAGTTTGCAAGATTCTGAAAAGAAACCTATAGATGCCAAAAGAAAAGTTCATATTTGGCAATAATGAATAGAATCCATGATCCTTTGTCCTCCCAGCCTTTGCAGAGGGATTTTTTAAGACTCTTCTGGTTCAGGCATTTGTGGTTCAGTCTCCATCAGCAGTTCACAACATTGCTCAGATGCATTTTATGGGAATGGCAGTAAATGCCAGCAGTAATGCTGAAGATGGACGGTGCACCTCGGGAATACACAGGCTCATTTCACGGCTGAAATGTCCACAGCCTCCTGCGTGGTGGTCCCAGCACTCTGCCCTAAGGATGCTGAGGAAAAAAAGCTGTTACAGAATATCCTGAGCTGGAAGGGACCCACAAGGATTAACCAATCCAACCCCTGGCCCTGCACAGACACCCCAACAATCCCACCCTGTGCATCCCTGGGAGAGTTGTCCAAATGCTTCTGGAGCTCTGGCAGCCTTGAGAATGTGCCCATTCCCTGGAGAGCCTGTTCAGCACCCTCTGGGGTAAGAGCCTTTCCTTGATATCCAACCTGTGGATAATGCAACCTGTGCAGAGTCAATGTGGATAATTCAGCCGGTGCAAAAAAGAAGAAGAAGAAGAAGAAGAAGAAAGGAACAACACTGTCCGTACATTTCCTTTGGTGTGTGCCATCTTAGCTGGTACTCTAAGCATGTGTTATATTTGAGGAATTAATTCCTCATGGCTCCGGGGAAATTCGGGAAGCAGGCCTGCTTCGCCTGCACCCCAAACGCTCCTGGGGGAGCCCCTGCCCGCGCTCGCTCCGTGAGCCGCGTTTGTGCTGACGCTGTGCACTCTTCCCAGGAAGCCTCAGCAGCCTCCTCGCCTCGGGCATCCCCTCGCAGATGCGGGGATGGCCGGGATGGAGCCGCGGCGATCAGCAGCTCCTGTGCCGTGTCCGGGAGCCGGGCGTGGGCGGGCGGCCCCAGGGACGCGCAGCGGAGCTCCGGGAGGGGAAGCCCTGGCTTGGCGAGATTCCCTGGAACGCAGCGTGGGATGGCGGGGTGGGAGGCTTGCGTGACATGGAAGGGGAGCCGGGATGAACAAATCCTTATCCAGAGGGGAAGTACCGGCTCTGAGTGAAACCAACCCGGTACCCAAAGGGCCCGCGCCCACCCTGGGGAGCTGCTGAGCATCGAGGAGCCCCCGCCTGCTTCTGGCTCTGCAGCGCTGGCACATCCCTGCTGCTCAGCCTTCACCACACATCCCATCAAAGGCCAGAACATGTAAGAAAATGCTGCCTCTTGCTCCTGGTCACACCAGCCTCTCCAGCAGTTTTTAAGGAAAGGTTTCTGCCCCTCTCCCCAGGCACTGTGCCTTTGGGATCCACCTGATTTTGGAATTTGGTGTTCCAAGTGTTTTGTGGAAGAAATCCTTGGAGCAAGTGTGCTATTCACTTCTTACCTGATGAAAAATAATAAAAGAGTGATTAAACAATTAATACTGGATGTTGCTTAACAGTTGCTAAGAGGTTTACTTAATAATTTTCTGATGCTTTCCCCCCCCAATTTAGGAATAAAACAGACATAATTGAGCACGCTATTGTGAAGCTCCAAATTACACTCTGAAGAGAATTGAAGGAAACACATTTCTTTGATTTGAATATTTTTCTCATTAACAGGACGTTCAGAATAAAGCAGAAATATTTGATGCACAGAGCCTGTGGCAGTATCAAGTTAACACTGGCATGCTCCCGCATTTTACCTCATGTTTACTAATCAATCCAAAAAGAAAGGTCACATCTTTCATCACAAAATGGAAACTTTTTGACAGCAAACAATTGGATTTTCAGTATTCCATTTGAAGTGGATTTTGGTGTGGAGAGTGAGAGCCCAAGGCAGCGGGATGAGGTAACAGAGCAGAGCTGTGCTCTCAAGGTGTTGGGCACCACAAACTCTGAGTAAGGGCACTCCCAGCCGTATCAAGATATCATGCTGTTCTAAGATAGGGGTATCTGAGTTCAAATTGTTTGGAGAAGAGAATAAATAAGGTTTGGGTAGGTGTTGGAGTGCGGTTTTGGCTCAGACAACAATGTCAGGGTTGAGACACTGCTGCATGTCTGGGTCAGGATGCTGCAGGCCGAGTCAGCCTGAAGGGTAGGAGAGCCACAGCTGCCTGCAGAGTGTTAAACCACATTCCTCCTCTGAAGAGTTTTCTCCGTTTTATCTCCTCTGTGTCTCTGCCATGGCCTTCTAGCTCTACTCTTCTGCCGATTTTTCTTTTTAAAGCCCTGTATTTTGACAAAAAGAATTTACTTGGCAGTTGGAAAAAAAAAAACTTTTTTCCCAGGTAGAAAATACAACCTAGTAGTTTCTCAAGCAAAATACTGTGCAATTTCTTCTGTTTCTCTCTCCTTCCCATTCCTTCTGCTCCAAGCAGAGGAACAACCCTGAGGTGTTTTTTGGCTGGGTGAGGGAATTTCTGCCTCCCTGGGAGCAGTTCCCACCCACCCTGGGTTCAGACGGGAGCTGGACCAGGGGCTATGAGTGGATGTGACCAGACCACAGTGCTCAGAACTCCTCTTCACCCTCGCCCAGCCTCGGCTGCGAGTTACCCTTGAGCCAAGCGAGGTGAAATCAGAGGAGTGACCAGGAAATATCAGTGGTTCTGCTGTTCTTCCTTCCCCTCCACTGGCTGCATGGAATCAGCCGCCTCCAAGGAGTCTCCCAGGCGGTGACATGGAGAGGACACAGCCTCACCCCTGGCGCTGACTTACACTTGGCTCCTGGAGAAATCACTGGTATGAAAAGATGCACATGTTGCCCGCAGCTCCAGCACATATTGCATGGCATGGCACACACGTAAGTGAGATTAATTTGAGTTCTGGGCATCATTAGCGCAATTAAAACTGTGATTTTTTTTTAGTTCAGACCTACAGGCCATTGCAGAGAAGAGTAATCATAAGACAGAAACGAGTTCCCTAGTTAAAAATTAATTCCCTAGACTAAAAATATAATCAAACGATGTCTACAGTATTTTATGAAGAGCTGGGAGGATAATAAAATTTAAAGCAGTGCAACATTTGCATTTTGTTCATTTCTATCTCATATTTTCCCGTAGACTGCCTTTCTGTGTGCTTGTTAATCATATGCACTGCTACAGTCCTGGCATTTTAAGATCACTGTTCACATCAAGATTGAAAGGAAACTAATTACAATCACATTTCAGGGTGGTTGTTCAAAGCTCGTTCAGCGCCGGCTACAGCACGGGAGCCTTGACCTTTATTTGTAAGCATGAAAATAAGGTAAAGATGAAAGATTGGTTTTCCTGCAGCTCATATTCAGGGATCAAGAGGCCCTCCGGAGAGGCAGAGGTGTGGGAAGCCTCTCTCCTCGCCTCCTCTCCCATGCTGGCAGCAGAGGCCAGTAGTGCCATGCAGAAGCTCTGCTCCACTGCAGCGAGAGGTGAATGGGAAGCTCCATGGTATTTTTCAGCTCTCCCTCCAGCTGGAAGAGCATGGAAAGAATCAGCAGACCCGAGGAGTCTTTTTGACCCCTGTGCAGAGCTTGCAGGGATTTGTTTGCAGTGCCTGGTGCTGCACTCTGTGCTTGGGTGGTCGAGGTATCGGCACGTGCCCGCTCCAAGCAGTGCCACAGCCTCTTCTGCCTCTCATTCCATGGCTTAATAACACTCACGGTGCCCAGGTGGATGCACTGGGGCAGAATAAGGTCCTTCAAACCTTAGGGAGTGCAGGTAATCCTGATGCAATCCCTGATTTCGCTCGATGGGAATGCATTGGGAGCGTGCTGGATGGCAGATTTATCCAGTAGGTTTCACCTTCTGTGTCCCTGAATTTTCCAAACCGCTGTTTTAATAAATTTGTGCTGTGCTGAGAACAAGCTGGGAGGTGCTTACACAAATGGGTTTCACCCAGGAGCTGCTGATGAGGGGCTTTCCCCAAATGCTCCTTTCAGGATCCCTGCCCAGTGTTCAAACTGAGCCACGGTGAGCGCTGACCCCCAAAGGAGCCTGACAGCTCCACCTGTCCTGGATTATCACAGCTCTTCCTGGAATGAGTTCACTGAGGAAAAGCTCACCAGCCCTGAAGAGAAACAATCCCATTCTCCTCCCACAGTGTGTTTGCCCTGCACAACCACTGCGTGTGCCCGGCCCCGTGTCCAGGCAATCTCTGCTGGAGCCCTGAGGTCCAGTGGGTTTTTTGGCAGGATCTGCCAGGTAATTTGTATCTCCTGGTTGGAAAAGCTCTATTTAGGGCACCAAGCAGTGAGAGAAGGGAAATTCATCTCACACCCCGCTCCCAGCCTCCCTCAGCCTGCTGCAGGCAGAGGACCACCTGGGCCATGCTGAGGACACAGACCTTGGATACTGCTGGGACCCTGGATGCCACTCAAACCAAGAAGCAAAGATGATTTTGCATCACTTTTTGTGGTGTATTCTCCTTCTCTCTACATCCTTCAAAGCAAAAATTTACCCAGGCAAATATTTACAGAAACCGAAGGAAAAAATAGTCTGGTGCTATAGACACTGCAGCAGTGAACTTCTAATTACAATCCACAAAGTGTTTATGAATAAATTTATCTATTATTTGTCTAGTTCGAGCACTGCGTACACTTTGCCTTGTACCACTACATGCTGAAGGAAACAATATGCGGCATGAAAATGAAAACAATTTGACTTAATTATTTACACCATTACCGCCACTTTGAATTAGGCCTTCCATTTCTTTGGGATTTTGTAAAATTTAACTGGTAATTATGCTTGCTTAATTAATTTTATTTATCTACTACTACAATGAGATCAAAACAAAAAACCTACCAGAATGCAAAGTACAGGCTGTGTGCCCTAATTGTAAATGTTGCTTTTAAGCCTTTATGATAAAAATGTAGTATTTTGTACCATTTCGTTCCAAGCGTATCTGGCCATGCTCCAGTACTATTTAAGTGTAAACAGGAAAAGCCTTGGAGGACGAGTAATCACACTTAAATGACACAAAGATCATTATAATGATGTTCCAAAAACATGGCAAAATTAGACATTGCAGAACTGTTTTCTCCTCTGAAGTGTTCCACCAGATGGTGAAGAGTGCTGAAACCGTAGATCCGAGAAAAGGAGAGGAAAAACATCCCCGCGCTTCCCTCGCGCTCCCATCCCAGCTCGTCTCAAGTGGCACCTCACACCTTGGCTCCATCAAACCTCCAAGCTCGAGATGACACCGAGGTGTTTGAGTGCTGAATCACAGCCTGGGAAACCCCTGCTTTGTTCCACTAAAGTTGTCGACCGGATTTCTTCGGAGCCGAGGACGAGCGAGCGCGTCAGCAGAAGTTACTTTGGTAATTTGTGAAACTCTTAATGAGGTATTTTCAGAGCTCGTAAGGAGGAAGAGCCATGCCATTGAATTACTGCGCAATGAGCGCATTTTGACGCAGGGAAAGAGTTGGGCTTTTATCAGAAATGGCACTGCCTCAGTGGGGATGTGTCAGGGAGTGCTTAAAGGGGTCTAACAAGGGTTATGCAAATGGGGTTTATATAAATGGGGGATGGCTGTGTGTGTTGCTGCTCCGTGAAATGGCCACAAGCGAGGTGAGTCTGCACCTTCATCACATTTGTGTTCCTTTCCAAAAGACTTGACAAAGTTCCTTTCCACAGGACCTGCTACATCTTCAGACGTCGTTAGATTTCTGCTATTTTTTGTTATTAGGAATACCTGCGGAATATCTAGAAAATTGGAATTACTTATTAAAGGAACATCTAATTTTAGTACTTAAATGCTGGTCAGGAGGTTCAACTTCTAAGAATATTGGTGAAACTCAAGTACCTGCCATCCATCCATCCCTCCGTCCATCCCCTCCAGAATGTCTAACCTCTTTTGATAAATATTTTGGGGAATCCATAAATGAACAAGGTGAAGTATCGGGATGCTGTGGTTTCTGCTGACCCATTCCCAGTCCCAGCTCCCTCTGGAAAAGCCTGTCGTGTCCTGGGAGACAGCAAAGTCACAGTGGGGACAAGGGCTGTGCTCTGGAGAACATTTGGGCTGCGATGCACTGAACGAAGGAGAAGAGGGTGTAAATGTACTTCCCAGCCTTCCACCTTCCTGAAATGTTCGGTTTCTCAACATTTCCTTGGGAACACACATGACAAATCCAGAGCCACAGGAAAACTCGTCCTTTTTTGCTGAAAGATCCTGAAATGGAAGGTGACTTCATTCCCAACTGGCAGTCATTCTAATTCCATGCTGAGCAAGGGAACAGCCTCTTATTCACTATGTTACAAATATTTTTGAACTGAATGTTCACAGTGTCCAAAGAACGGCCCACATGCTGCATTTGCTGCACATTCTTTATTCAGAATTAGCAATAAAAATCATGCAAAACCCTCTCCCCTTTCCATCTATCCCCATTCAGTGGGCATTTGGAAATGGGGTTTGCAGATGGGAGATGGTGAATACAATATCAGCAATCCAGTTTATCCCTTTGCATCCAGCTCATCTGCTGAAGTGAGAAGCCTGTGCATGTCTGGTTTTCAATGGCGTGTGTTAAATGAAGGGCTGATTTCACCCCCCTGCCTTGGGGACAGAGGACCATTTGCTGTGCAGCCGCTGAAGGTGACATTAAATATCATCCCAACCATCCCTCTCAGGTGGCATGGGATGGAAAGTATCCCATAATCTTAAAAACTGACTCTGAACCAGTGGAAACTTGCACTGAACCCACGCTGTTCCCAAGCCAAATAATTTGGGAGAGCGGGGTCTTGGGGATGCTGTGCCTCAGTTTTCCATCTGTAAAACAGCAACACAAGGACTTTGGGAAAGCATCATTGTATTTTTCCCTGACACGGATTATTCTCTTTTTAGAAGGGCTCTTCTGGCAACGCCAAATCTTTCCAAAAACTTGATTTACCAACAAAATCACTTTACAATAATTAGTAACCTCTCTGTCTTAAGCAAGGCAAAGGTTTTATTCTCCTGTCTGAGCTTAATTATGTTTTCAGAGCCATGTCGTGGAGGCTCAGATGAAATTCTTGCTTTGTGTGCAAGAAAGTCACACCACATTTGCATTTGTTTGACAGAAGCCCTGATCTCATCCAATATGGAGTGCTCGAATTTGGCAATGCTCCCGTTGGACATCTATTTTATATTCTGCCTAAACTCCAGGGAAAATATCATTCCTTGCACTTAAATGCTGATACCTTTGAGGGAGGGAGTAAAGCCTGGCCCATCCAAATGAAATCCCCTGTGGGGCTGTGCATCAGAGCTCCGTCTCCACCAACCAGCAGAGGCTGCTCTGATGTTAATGATTCTTTATTAAAGCATTCATTATTTTCAGTGATAAGGCACATGGAGGGAATCAAACCCAAATATTGAAACGACGAAATGATCTGTGAGCCAGAATGCTGTGGGATGTGCTGTGTGGGAGTAGGGTGGGAAGCAGCAGTCCCTAACCCAAGTTTTCTGGACAACCTGGTGCCCACTGGATTTTCCAACACTGGGATGTGGCCAGGTGGGCTCCAGGAACAGCAAAGCACATCGTGCTTCCCATGAGATGGCAAGAACTGGGATTATTCTTCTAGCATATAAATTCTGTCTCTCTGGCCCTTAAAAACCCAGCATTTGTTCAACAAGGAGAGCTGTGGATTTTAATTGGATACTTGAAATAAAAGAAACAGATTCTCTGCCCATACTTAGCAAATGGGATTTTTTTTCTTTCGCAGTTATTAATTTCCTTAAATGTAAAGTGACATCTAAAATGAAAACAGTTTATTGCTTGCCAGGAGCAAAGCCAGCCTAATTTAAGAAATTCAGAATTAAAGCTTTTGAAGCATATCGGGGTATGTTTATAAAACAATTATCATTGCAAACGTTCTCTCTGCTCAATGCAGCCTCTTCAGACCACCTCCAAAGCCTGAAACGTGTTCACCAGTCATCCCCACCCCGAAATGTTTCATCAATTGCATAAAATCAGGTCATCCTTTGATTGCATCTTCCCTCTGTCGACCCAGGCGTTCAAACCCAAGCCAAACCCACCTGGAACGTGTTCGATGCTGAAAAAAAAAATCAACTCGGTGTTTAAAATGAAGTAGTAGGCTCATTATTAATAACTGACAGCAGACAAAGGAGCGCAGTGACCTCTCCAACAGAGCATTTAAATCTTTGCACAACATGCTCTGCTTGTGCTAGGCTGGTTTCACAAACAACAGCTGTGGAGTTCGTTAACATATGAATCCCCTTGAGGTAATTTGGAGGAGCCAAATGTGCTAAACTAAACACCTCATTAAAACAGTACTTTAAAAAACAAAACAAACCAAGAAAACCCCCCCAAAAACCCACCCCAACCAAACCCCAAACTAATTTCACATTCCGCTTCTGCATGTGGAGATTCTGTTGTGTGGAATTCATTAATCTGCGTGGCTGGAAATACCGGGGGTTAAAATCGGTAACGTGGGTTTGTCTCTGCTAAGATGCACTTGAGACTAAAGTGCCTTTGAAGTGTAGCCTGTCACAAAGAAGCAATTAACTGAGGACAATGATGTTTTCCTTTCCTCCCTGTTACTGAGCACAGGACACAAGTTGGTACTCAAATACGCAGGACCCCGTTTCTCTTGAGTCTGAGGAGTGAATGGACGTAACCAGAGGGACTCTCACTTGGATGGGGCAAGGCAGAACCCCACCAAGTGTCCCTGGGGTCACCAAGTCCTCCAGGAAGGCCTTGCAAGAGATTTTCAGGGAAATCCTCCATAAAAACACTGCTGCAAGTCCAGGTGACCACACACAAGAGGTACAGTCCACAGAGAGTGGGAGAAACATGTCCTGCCTCTGTTCTTGCAGGCTCCAGAGGGCTCAGGTGCCCTCAGCAGACTTGCACCAAGAACAGCTTCTTTCAGTCCTTTTTTATTTCTCCGCGATGCTACTGGGATAATTCTGCTGCTAAAAAGGTTCACAAGTTCCTTGGAGGTGCTCCTCCTGGAAAACAGCATCTCCTGCAAGGTTCAGAAGCTCCTTGGAGGTGCTCCTTGTGGAAAACAGCGTCTCCTGCAAGGTTCACAAGCTCCTTGGTGGTGCTCCTCCTGGAAAACAGCATCTCCTGCAAGGTTCACAAGCTCCTTGGAGGTGCTCCTTGTGGAAAACAGCGTCTCCTGCAAGGTTCACAAGCTCCTTGGAGGTGCTCCTCCTGGAAAACAGCATCTCCTGCCCAGGTAACGCTGCTCAGTGAAGCACTGGAGCTTGAGTAGCTCCTGTGATGTGGCTGTTCCCAAAACACACCGAAATCCAGGCCTCTCCTCAGAAAATCACCTTTTCTTCTCTGTCTCCAGCTGAATTTGTTGGTGACTGGAAGGAGGGATGTGAGGGACACGTGTTTCACAGTCCGCAAGGAATTTTCCAATAGTAAAACAGCAATAAAATGATTGATCCCCAAAACTGCCTGCCCCCAAAAATATATAAATTAGTCACCCCTCTTTTTTACCAATGGTTTTCTATCTGCATCAAGATAACTTTCAAGAGATGTTCCTAGAATTTATTAATTCCTAAATGGGAATGCAAGTTTTAAAATAAAAATGTAGATGTATTTTCAGATTTTGATACTGAGCTAAAAGGCAAATAACTGGGAATCTTTTTGCTCCCATAGTCTTATGAAGCAACAGCCCATTTTCCTCCAGGAAATTGTGGTTTAAGGTTCTCCTGAATGACCTCAAATTATAGGATGCTATAGAGCTCTTAGGTTTTTTTGGTTTTTGCCTCCAAAAATCTTATTTTAATGCTCCACCCACATCTATTTTATGTTTCCTTTATCAGGAAAGACATCAACCTAATTAGCAATAAGAATTTGGAACTTTCATAAGAAACATTTCACATGGATAGAAAACAACAGAAGTTGTGCAACATCGAGGTACTCATGGATGCTCCATAGTTTTTATTTTCCTTTTTAAAGCCTTTATTCCTGAAACTTAGGCAAGGAACTTGGTTTTAGGGAGATTTAAAAAAAAAAATCTCATGCCTACAATCTTATTTTTGTTCGCTTTAAAGCACAGCTTTATAACATGTTGGAATTTCCTCAAGGTTTTGTAAATACTCGTCTGAATTCCTCCCAGGTATTAGTATGTCATCCAAAAACCAGAAAATACTATTTATTCTCTGCAGGATTCAATCCATTCGTCTTTGAAATCCTGCAGGTAACTGGCTCCCCCCAGGGTAATCTTTCCTACTTCAATAGGCACGAATGTGTGAGTTCAGTCAGAATTAGCGTGTTTTTAAAATTCCCATCCACACGGTGCTGCCAGGCTTTGGACAAGCACAGTTTGGAAAAGTCTGTTCCCTCTGCCAGTTTCCGAGGTAAATCCTGTGGTTTGGGGATTTTAGTGGGCACACAGAGTGCAGCACCTGCCCTGACTTCCCCGTGTACAATCAGTCCCACTCTTCTAAGCCTTGTCACTGCTTCTCCACGGTGTCTCTGCCTGTGTTCTGCACAATTGTACCTCTAACAAGTGGAAATATTCTTGCCACTTTTCCTTCAGCACAGTTTTTGGCTCGGTAAATCCGACTTTCACTCCTCCCATTGGCATTATTGTGCTGCTTCCCAACCTGGCTCCAAGTTTGGTCTCATTTTTGTAATTTAACCGCTCTAACAGTGAGGGTACCAAGAACCTGCAGAGGTCCTGCCCTTCCTGGGATTTGTGCATCCCATTTTCTGAGACAAATGCTGTGTGATAACCTTTGGGATGATCCAGCTCATGCCTTTGGCATCCTCACTCCCTCCCATCCCTTGGTGATGTGACCAAGATTACTGACTTGTAAATGCTGCCACATTTGACAGGCTTAAACTGAGCTCAGCATCTTCACCAGTGGCAGCTCCTTCATCCACCCAACACCCAGCAGCTTCTGTCTCAGCTTGGGGAATTATACACAAACAACAAATTGATTTCTGAGAGTCTCTTTCATAGAATTACCATAACAACAAGGACAGTCATTTACAGCAAGCCGAAAATGCAGAATTTCTGGGCTTGTTCCTTATTTGCAACTTAAATTGTTCTAAGCAGGAATTTGTGGTAGGCACATGATGTTTTGCAGAGGCTTTATAAGGACTTCAGAATCCATCTTGCTGCCTTTGGAAAACCCAAGACTGAGCATTGCAACTGCAGCATAAATCTTTAAACTGTGTTTTTACTAGTAAGTAAAAATTCCTTTGCATAGATGTATTTTTGACAGCAGTTGCATAAAATACTGTTCATAATAAGAAGGTTTTGAAATCTTCCACTCTTTTCATATGTCTGGAAAGTCTCATAAATGGCTTTTTATCTATGAGCTTATTTTTTAAAGTCCATTTTTCAGTGCTGATTTTCTGAGGAGTTAAAAAATAACCATCAAACCCCACAAAACAGAATGAGAAGACAGGGGCAACCTAAGAAGGAGCTGCTCCAAAGCTGAAGTTTATTTAATGGGAAACTCTCATTTTTGATCTTAATACAAACCCGAGACTCTGCTACCATACTGTTGCAAGCTTAAATCCTCACCCAAGTGAAAACAAGAGATTCAGATTATGGATTTTTTAAAGTTAAACCCTTGCTTAAGTTCCTCGTGCCTCTTTCTGCCTGCAGTCAGTGCCTCCAAAGAGCAGCTCTCTCTCCTTTGACAAGAGACAAATTTGGCTCTCAGAGCTGCCCTGCCTTGCTCTGAAAAATGAAATTTCATTTGAGGGGTTTCCATCAGCTCCTGTGTTTAACCATCTTTCTCCCATGCTGGAGCAGACAGCAATAAAGGAGCAGGTCACCACAAAATGGATTAAGTGCGAACTCACACGTGTCACACCAAAGTTCACCACTGACTGAAAGGAAAATAGATTTAAAAGTCTTTTCAGAGCAGCAAGTTTCTACAGGAATAGATCAAATGACTTACTTTTATATTGCCATAAAGCTACAGGGACATTTCCTGTCTCTTGTGTATTTTGAAAGGATCACAATTTTGTCCTAGGGCCAAGTGAGTTAATACTACTACTACTACTACTACTACTACTACTACTACTAATAATAATAATAATAATAGTAGTAATAACAATAATAATAATAGTGATATTAAACCCAAACAAGACTATTAGGAAATAATTGAGAATTAATAAGCATATTTAAAAAAGAAATTACTTTGACCTTTTACCTTACAGAGCTAGGTTTAATTATGGAAATACTTTCACCTCAAGATGATTAAAAATACAAATTTTTGATTTTTAGTAAAACTTCCTGCATTGCTCATAGAGTTCTATTCGGTATCTCTGTTATTCATGAAATTAAAGACCTAAAAGAGTTTTAATTAAGGAAGAAACAAATATATTCAGCCCATTAAATGAGCAGGACATGCATGCATGAAAAAGAATTAAATAAAGAGAGGATTAAATTCTTGCAAGTTGTTCAGTGCTGAATTAAGTAATGGACTAAACACGGGCTTTTCTTGCCCTCCCTACTCAAGATTTACTCTACTAATCACCTAATTTTCAAATCCTTAATATACTCAAGCATTTGCCTTTAAGGCAGCAATAATTTAGGACCGCCATCGAAATGAATGTTTTTTCCATTAGGCAAAATAATTATGTCATATATCCCAACCATGTCTTTGGACTCCCATCTTTGTGTGAAGGAAACCATCAGTCAGCCGGGATTTCGCTGAAAATCTTCACCAACAGCTGCGGCATTCAAGGAATGCAAATAAAAAGTGACTTTTTCCATGTGCCGCAGTAATTCAGGGCCAGTCATAAAAATGAACACCCACAGGACAGACCCCTGTCCCTACAGGACAGGCCCCACGCCGTGGCGAGGCCTGGTGCGTTCTGAGGGAGCCGTTTGGGGTTTTATTTACGTGTTTCCAAGGCAGCACCTGTGCAAATTTAAAGCCCGCAGCTCTGCTCAGCAGAACCAACTCGTATATTTTACTGTGGCTTTTCACGAGGTTGTGGGACTGTAACTGTGAGCACAGTAAATCTTTACAGTCTCGGATTCCTCGCGTGCTGCTTTCGAGGCCCGAGGCCCTCGTGAGGTGTTTTACTGCCCCTCACTCATCCAGAACAAACACCCAGAGCTTCTACTCTGGAAATTCTACTTCAGAATTCACCCCGAGGTAAGAATTTAGGGAAAACTAAGGGGATTAATTTCTTACCTGACTGGTGTTCTGGTACATTTGAAAAAATCAGATTTACCTCATTTAACTGAAGCTTGTACTTAGATGCTGCCACGTCGGGTCACTCCTGCCATCTCCATCACTGCACAGAGTTATCTTGAGCAAACCCTTTGACCTTCCTGTGATTTAATATCTGTTTATCTCTCTTTGGGGAGCAGGTTTGTCTGTGGGCAAGCTGCTGTAAGGCCATTCCAGGTGATCCCATAGAATCCTTAAGGCTGGAAAAGACCTCCAAGATCGTCAGGTCCAACCGTTGAACAAATACCTTCACACTCTCTAAAAAATATTGAGCAGTGCCACATCTACTTGTTTTTTGAACCCTTCCAGGGATGGTGACTCCACCACTTCCCTGGGGACCCTGTTCCAATGCTTAACCACTCTTTCAGGGAAGAATTTTTTCCTAATATCCACCTGCACCTTCCCTGGTGTAACCTGAGGCCGTTTCCCCTTGTCCTGTCACTTGTTCCCTGGGAGAAGAGCCTGACCCCCACCTGGCTGCACCCTCCTGCACCAGGCTGAGAGCAATAAGGTCTTCCCAGAATAAACTCCAGATGTCCATGGAGTGCCAAGGATGACCTTGGGATCAGCCTGGCTGGCTGCAGCCTCTCCCAACACCACTTTGTGATGTTTAAGGGTTCATATCCATATGAGCATCGCACTTGGAGGGTGAGACTTGACCCTGTTGGTCCAGACACTTGGGCTCATTCTGCCCCAGTGAGAAACCACCTCACGGGATTATGTTTTTGGCATAAGTAATGAGGGACCTGCTCTCACTTCTCATCAGAAAAGGTCACCTCCAGGCGATCCTTTGGCACATCCCTGGGGACCAGGTGTGTTTTTGGAATGAGAGGTCTGATGGCACAAGCGCCGGTGGGAGAGTCACGGGTGTGAGAGAGCGAGGCTCAGGAAAGGACCAGAGCCGCTGGTGTTTGCGCAGATCTCGGTGTGTGTGACGGCCCCCTAGCAAACAAACGATTGTCCTGCCTTCATGTGGGATATGGAATATGGAAAATAGAATATGGCAAATTCCCTCACAGCTGACCCTCTGACAGCTGGAGTCTTCTCAAATGTCAGGGTAATAAAAAATAGTTTTATATCAAAACTTGTGTTGAGGGGCGGGTTCCAGTTTGCTGCTCTGCCTGGTGTGACAATAAAGGATTTTAGCACAAAGCAATTTATAAAAAACCATTTTGATTTGCTTTTTCAATTTATCAGAAGCTTTCTCAGAAAAACAAACCCCGTTATTTACAGACTGTTTATCCTGTTGGTGGGGGAGGGCCCTTAAACATAGATCCCGAGCTCCAGCTCCTGCCAGGGATCCCAGTTTGAGGATAAACTGTGGGAAAGCACCACTAGAGGTCACTCAACATTAATTGTTACCTAATTAGCACATTTTGACCCTACATTTGAGGTCATTCTACTACTTTCATACTTATTGTCAGCTTTGACTCCTCAGCTAATTCTGCCAAAACTCATAAAAGCTGGAGACAGAAATTTTTCCTTCAGCTCTTCCCTCATATGATTCTTCCCAAGGCTCCCAAATCAGCTTTGCCATAGACTCTGCGGGCAGCAAATCATTCTCTCCTCAGCTTTGAGCTTAATAAAGCTGGCAGTGATGGACCTCGGCAAGTGCTGGGTTTACAGGCACTCAGCCCTGGCTGTGTTATCTCAAATAGCTGCTCACCCATTTTGAAAATTAAACCAAAATGAATTTTACAAGTGAGGGAAATATATTGGAAAATAATATCTTCAATGTTTTCAGGTCCTTCCCCAACCACACTGACCCCCTGCACATTTTTAATCGTTGAGCTATAAAAGAAAAAGCAGATCTTTGTAACAACTGACTAACGAAGAAAGAGGTAAAACAAAGTTTAAGTTTGATTAATGGGTAACTGCTGAAATATCTCTGCATGTGTTTAATCAAAAGCAGATGTTCTATTTGCAGGGATTTTTCCGTGGTCTCGGAACATGATGGTAGCAATTTGTTTGCCCGAGACAACAGGAAAAGGGAGAGCTAATTAGTGTGTTCTACAAGGTTAGGATCATCCACTGCTTGTGCCAGGCCCATATCACCTGATGGGTGTTATCAAACACATTCGGGGCACTGAATCCTCCCACCTCTCACCTGATAATTGTGTTCCACCAAGGTCAGGTTTCATTTCAAACCCAGCTCAGTGCGGGCTAACCCTTGGGCAGCCAAGCTGTCCTAGAGGATGCTTTATCCAAAATGACCAATTCTTATTTAATTTCTGTGTTTGGGTTACTGCTGATCCTCTCCTCTTCCTCCCCCTTCCACCCAGCTGAATTGGCAAAGGCTGGATTAGCCACTCGCTTTATCCTTATGTATGAGCATGACAACTGTAAAGAATACTGCAGTTTCCTGAAAAATTATTTAGTGTTGCCTGAAAAATCATTTCATAATCTCTCAAGACCAGCACAGTGCAGCTGGAGGAGAAAACATTAACTACCATTAACCACCACCACTGTAAAGGAGTGAGAAATTTATCAGAGGCTCTGGTTTTCCAGCACCTACATCAAGGTGATAAATAAATAGATCATCAGCATCCAAAAAGTCACATGGCTCCTCTCTCCACTTTGTAGAGAGATTAGAGGTAGAAAGCAGAATTAGCCAAAAATTAGCAAGCTCATAGTCTGGATTTAATAGAATTTAGATTTGATTAAAATTTTTTAAACAGTGAACCATCCTCTAAGCTTCTACCCAAGAAGCTTCTAGGGCCTGTTGTGAGAGACAAGAGGTGATGATTTTAAACTAAAAGAGGGTGGATTCAGTTTAGATTTAATAAAGATGGGGGTGGTAAAACTGGCACAAACAGGTGGTAGATACCTCAGCCCTGGAAATATCCAAGGTCAGGTTGGATGGGCTTGGAACAACCTGGTCCAGTTGAAGATGTCCCATGGCAGGGGGTGGGACTGGATGACCTTGAAAGGTCCCTTCCAACCCAAATCATCCTAGGATTTTATGATTTTATTTCAAGGTCTTCCATGACCCGAGGCATCCTCCATCTGCTCATGCTTCATGTGTCCTGCAGGCATCACCTCTCTAATACTGATGGAATTCCTCTCTGGCACCTTTCAATCCCATCTCTCTATTTCCTTTGATCCTTTGGTGACCCTTTGCTCCCCCTGAGGAAGTTCTTAGTTGGACATGGTCCCTTTCCTTAGTTCCTGCTGCGTCCACAAAGATTCAAACTGTGTTTGAATTGAAAGTCTCCATGTCAGCCCTGTGACTCCTGTGTTCTAAAAAGGACTGGATAAAGAAGATTAAGGGCTGTTTAACAGAAACCCAGCTAAAAAGACAAGTTTATCCAAGCCTGTTCTTTGGAAGATCTCTGCTACTGGAGATCTTACTCCCGAATGGGTCAAAGAGTTATTTAACAGATTCACTTGCTCAGAAATATTTGCTGAACCGTCTCCATGGAGCAAAACTTGGTTTCTAAAGCCAAAACTCTAATCCTGACATGGAGAAATGGAGAAACAGGTTTGCTTTTTTTTTTCCAAATAATAAGTCTAATTAAGGAAAAAGCTCTCACTGATGAAAAGTTAATACAAAAGGCCGGTGGCTTAAGAGTCTTAGCAGAGAAAATCAAAATCAAGCAGGCTTAGTCAGAGAAACTGTCACTCCTTTTCAAGGGCAATTACAGCTTTTGATATACAAATTGCTGCACAGCTCCAGAAGTCTTGAGTTCCAGCTCCCTGAAGGGATCAGTTGCCCCAGGTGGGTCACCACAGGGTGATTTCTGCCAATTATACATCTCTTGTTCCCTGATCAATCTATTTTTCTGCCCATTGTGATAACAGCAACTATGCTAAGCTATTCTCAGTTGGGGCAAATAACCTCCAATTCCTCTCCCTTTCAGCTCCCCAAAAAAGATCGTTTGCACCACAGCAAAGTTCCTTGAAAGATTTGTCCCCAGCTGACACAACAATTTGCAAAGTCTTCTCCTTTCCCCCCTACAAACCTGCCTTTTATTCTTATCCCTCATCATAAAAAAGCTCATTTCCAAATTACAACACCTAAATCCCAGTCAAATGAAGCTCCTCTCAATCCCCTGCACAGTTTTAATGGAAATATTGGAAAATAGGGAAAAAAAACCCTTTTATTTTCTTGTTGAAAAACACGCACAGATGTTTTTTACCCATCATATGGATTAGATAATGCAGTTGTCAGTGACACACTTTTTTATCAGACTTTTAAAAGCTTTTTATTGCTAAGAATAAAATTAGTTTTTCCAATCAATGTTAAAGTCTTCATAGAGGATAAAATCACTTCATATACATAGTGGGGTTCAGGTGCTTTGATTTTTGCAATAATCCAATAAAAGCTAAAAATTAGTACTGAAAACAAAGGAAAATCAACCAATTCTGATGTATTAATGAAATTATAAAACACAACTCACAGTGGGCATTATAATCGTGTGCATGGAGATGATGAGCAGCTGAACTCATCTGCCATAAGTTTTTTATTTCAAACTAATCCATAAACTGCTTTTTCAATTCTCTAAAAGCACATAAAAAATACCAACAATTCTTTTGAAGTGTCCCCATCAATCCAATAAAAAATCGTAGGTTCCAAATGACCACCCATAGCTGTGATACTAAAAAAATCCTGAGTTATCAATCTAAAACCGGTTTTGCAGTGATGTTGGATGGGATATTTTGCCTCATTACTTCATGTTTCCCGTTCTGTTGTTTATTGTCCTGTCAGCTTATATTTATATCATTTGGTCTGCATCTTCTGTAGCAATTAAAAATGGCATTTCTTTAACCCCAGTTTTGCTGTTTTCTCTGGTGCTTTCCACACATTTACATCCCTGGCTCGGAATTTATTATCACCACCAGTCTCTGTGCAATGATCTCTCCCATTAAAACTCTTTAAATACCAGCTTGATTTACTCCATTCTTTGTTTGTTATTTTACCATGATGGGATCTGTGGCTCCGTACACAAACTCCAGCACACACAGTCACCACCCCAGCAGAGAGACCCTGGAAATGCCTGATTTCTGGATGTGGATTCCTTTTGTCCCTGGACATGGTAAATCCTGGAATCCCTGCAGCTTGGCAACTGTCGCAGACAGGGCACGCAAGGGAGACTGGGAATCACACACTGGACTCAAACTCCCTACCCTTAGTGACAAAATCTTGGATATGGGAAGAAAAGAGGGGCTCAGCCAATATTATCTGGTAATGTGAAGATAACCACAGCTAAAAAGGGCTTCATGTGTCCAGAAAAGAAGCTCTTAGGTTGGATTACACTGGATTGGGACAGGAAGGATTAGTGGAGAGGAGGCCTGACAGTGAATTCATTATAATCTGCAATAGATATCATAAAGTGCTGCTTTGCAGGTCACATTCATCCAAAGACCTTCCCCAAGAACAGCGTTTGCAACTAGAAGGAGCAATTTGGATCTCAGTTGTTAGGCCTGGCTTTGAACACCCCTGGGGGCGCAGAGCTGGAATTCTGAACCCCCTGGACAAGTGATCAGGAATTCAGCATGTGCTGCGTGAGGGTGGACCAGTGGCTTTACCTCTAAAAGTGATTTCACTGGCAAAGCATTTTCATCCACCCCCATTCCCATGAGGAGGTACTTTTTTCTTTCATTAGGAAAAGGTTCCTCCTCCAGAGGGTGCTGGGCACTGCCCTGGCTCCCCAGGGAATGGCCACACTCCCAAGGCTGCCAGAGCTCCGGGAGGGTTTGGACAAAGCTCTCAGGGATGCACAGGGTGGGATTGTTGGGGTGTCTGTGCAGGGACAGGAGCTGGGCTGGATGATCCCTGTGGGGCCTTTCCACCTCAGGATATTCCATGATCCCCTGATCTTCGAATGGAAGTGCTGGGAGGCACAAAGAGGTTAATCTGCATGACCTGCAGGTGTGCCAGAGATGCTCTTTCCCTTACTCATATTCTTTGCAAGACAACTTCCTTAAACATTGGCCCAGCTCTGCTCCCCAGCCAGGATGGTCTGAAATGAAATGACAATTTGCTCCTCTCCTGGCTAATTGGAACTCGAGCAGAGATATTTCACAAGAGAACAACGATGAGCTGGTTTCCCTGCATGCCTTTCTGTCTCCATTTTTATTTTTATAGTGTCTTGTCTGCTCTGCTGAGCTGCCAGTCACCTCCTGGGGACCCTGTCCCTCACTGAGAGCTCCTGGGGCTGTCTGACGGCCCCTCAGCTGTTTTCAGCTCCCGAGGCTGGGACATTCCATCTGGGAGCCGGACCTGTGGACACTGTGGCTGCTCAGAAAGTGCCTCGTAGTTCTGGATCTCCTCATTTCCCCCTGGCAGCTGGATCTGAGCTCGGAGGAGCTCCCTGCTAACGAGGGAGCTCCAGCCTCTGATCTGCTCCTTGCTTGGCTCTGGTGGCTGAATGGCCTCTGGCTCACCTCAATCAGCTCCATTTATTCCAGGGTTTTGAGTAGCTGCCTATGAAAGCCTCACTGATGGAGATATCACATGGCTTTGCTTTGCCTACAGACAATGATTTTGTCTTAACAAAGGCAGATTTTGGCTCTGCCTGCTGCACTGGGGAGTGAGCTCTCCTACAAGCCCCACAATGCAGCCGCTTTGTGAGGGAAAAAAATACCGGACAGAATAATTTCTTTTTTCTCTCAATAATCTCAAAAATGAGCCATGACTGAAAAGTGGGAGCAAGGAGGATTTGAAGCACTCGAATTTCTTTCTCCAGTGTGTTTTATATTGAAACTGTGGATGCCACTGTCACTGCAGGAAGGGTTATGAGAGCCTTTAAAGGGTTAAGACCTTCATATGCCTGAGGACAATTTTAAGCCCTGGTTTTCTGTACTGCTCTGTCCTATCAGGTTTCTTTCTCCCTCTGGTCAAAATAGTAACTTATATAATTGCCTAATTCATACAACTTTGCAAGGCAACAAACGGAATGAAAAAGCTCCTCGGAAACACCGGCATTACATAAAAACACCTATAAATCAAATAAGCACCTCCAACACCCGAAGTGACACGCAGCCACATCGAATTCCTGCGCTGCAAACTGCTCGGCCCATGAAACAGAGCGAAAACGCAGAGCACAAGGCAAAAATGTGCCAGTCAGCCTCTTTAGGAGGCTGTGCGTGCCCCTGGCAGGGGCTGCTTTGCATTGGTGCCCCTCAGTTCTTTGACTGATTCGTTCCTCAGGTGTAACAGCTGCCCACAGGTTGTCCCTACACGGGCGAATCGAGTGTGACACAAAGCCAGAACATTGTGGTGCGTTGCTTCTTGTACTGATAAATATTTCAGCATAAAGCCCAAGTGCTTGTGCTGCAGCACCCGATCCTCCTCTGCTGCGAGAGGCAAAAAAAGCAACCGGCAAATTGCTGCCCATAATGGAAAATTAAAAAAGAAATAAAAATGCTGGCAAGCTTGTGGTAATGGATCCCATATTTTAAATTGATTTTTGTTTCTTACGAGGGTTTGAAACACTTGAATTTCTTTCTCCAGTGTGTTTTATATTGAAACTGTGGATGCCACTGTCACTGCAGGAAGGGTTATGAGAGCATTGAAGGGTTAAGACCTTCACTTGCCTGAGGACACTTATAAGCCCCAAAATTCCATCTAAACCCTAAAACCCTAAAATTCCACTGGTTTTTTTGTCTGTTTGTGTTATTTCTAGCAGCCAGCCCTGCCTCTCTACAAAGGTCAGCCCGGAATGGGCCACACTTCAAGGCTCTTTTCTTCATGGAATTTTTTCTAGGAAGAAGAAGAAAAACATCTCAGCCACTCAGGGTTGGAGCATCCATCTCCCCTTTTCCCCCTTTTAGTGTCAAGTGAGAGATTTACCCACCTCACACCCCAGTGACGCTCGACACCAAAATATCCTGGCTCCAAGCAGCATTCCCTAAGCCCACAGTGAGCTCCAGGATTCTGGGATAAAGCAATCCCAGCTTTACCAGGAACCCTGCAAATAAGATTTGTGCAGCTCCCAGGACAAACAAACACGGGCAGGAAGCATTTACAAACCCAGGCAGTGTTAATTGCTTCTGGGAGTGTCTAGAGATGACTCTACCTGAAAATATTTGAGGGTTTTGATGAAAACTCATATATTGTGGCACACAGACAACAGCGCAAACAGTTCCCTCATTTCCTCGCTGGATTTTGAAATTAAAAAGGGAAAGAGCCACATCTGTGCTCAGGAGTCCAATTCTAAGCTCCCCATCCAGCTGCGTTGGCTTCTGTGAATGGATTTATGGATTGAGTAGAGTAGGTCCTAAATTTGGGATTTACTCCTAGAACCTCAAGTGTTGCACCTCGTGGGGTGTTTATTGCTTGGAAATTAGGAATTTGTGAGGAGAAAAAGGGGAGCGGGGGGAATTAACTCAATATTTCCTTCTAGGATCACCCTCCATCCTCAACTCTCCAATGAGATTTGGCTTCTGGGGACATTTTCCTCTGAGTTATGGTAAACTCTGTGGTGTAAAAGTTGTTTGACTTGCAGAAGAATATTCTTTCTATCAGAAGAGCTCTCAGTCAGAGAATAAAATTCCGTAACAGGGTTTTATGTGGCAATATCTTTACTGATAAAAAAAAGGAGTAAAATAAAGTAAAGCAATGACTTTCCACAGGTTTTACCCATATTTATTTTATGTGCCAGGAAATTTTCACTGTTTCAGTGGGAGCTGGAGTTATCTTTGGCCTCACTATAAATTTTACTTCTCTTATTGTGAAATACCCAGTTATTTTTCTCAACTGGAAAAAGCAAATTAACAAATATAAACTCACTTCCTTATTCCTGGATGCTGGTGTGGAGTTAGCTTGGGGAAAGCTGGAAAATGCTGCTATCAAGATTCTGTGGAGAAAAAAGACATTTTAAAAATCATAGTTTTGTGTTTTATGATTTAGGAATTCATTCTGTTCCATGGTGAACTAGGAGGGAATTTTCACTGGGATCCTAGAAATAAACTGGAAACAAGATGGAACAGAGTCAAAGTGACTTTTTGGACACTGTGATCGTTATTTTGGATAATAAATGTGCAGACTGGAAGAAGGCAATGAAGCATGGCTTGGAAACGTATTCCCCAGAAATATATATTCTAAATAAATGTCAATTCCTTTTAACAGAACGCACAGCTGATTTTCTAAATATCTTTGTCACTGTTCCCATTAGGCTTATTTTGCTAATTTAAGTTCACCCCGAGAATTTTCCCTACATTTTTGGTGGGAATTACCTAAAATCTTGTAAATATTGTATTTCTTTTACACTGTGTTTCCTCTTGGGACTTTTGGGGCTGTGATTTGTGGGGCAAATCAGAAAAGATTCTGGTCCAGCCTCAACCAGTGTGGAAATCTCTGTTTTCTTGCATTCCTGGCCCAGGACTTTGAAAGTGGAATTTCATGAGCAAATATTGGATTGAATTTGGTGAAGCCATTAAGTGGATTTTTGCCACTGAGGGATTGTCATTGTGGAGGGTGATTTAAGGGCTTTGAATGTTGTTTTCACCCTCAGTGTTATGAAATTCATCTGTCCATGCTCCCAAGATCTCTTCTGGCTGTTTCAAAAGAACATTTCTTAACATCTGCAGCAAGGCTGGTTTTGCTCCACGGGAGATATCAGAAGAAATCCCACGGAATCTCAGCACTAGAGATGAATTTTTTAGGATGAACTGTAAAAAATGCTGGTAGCACAAATTTTCTTCCTCATTCCTCACGGTTCTCCATCTGAACAAACCAAAATAAATATAAAAGGGCTCAGCAGTGAGCCTGTGCCTGGCACATTTTGAATGTGGGTTAAGAAGACCCAAAAAAAAAGGCAAAATAATTGTTATGCGTCACAACACGCCCTCAGAGCCAACAGTCCGTGAGGAAGTAATTTATGTCGACATATCAACATTGCAAATAGTCAACGTCCTCTTTAAAAAAAATATATTTCTCCTAAATTTCCTTCAGATGGGAATGACTGATCCCCAAGAAAATGCAAAAGGACCTTGAAATGAAAGGCTGCTGCAGTGGCTTGCAGGGACACGCTCCTCCCAAGTTTCCAGCACAATTATATGCTTATTACTTCGGAAGAGTTGGAAAACAAGCAAGCTGCAGCTTTTAATGAAGCTTTCATAGCAGTGAGAACTATGAAAAAGCATTTAAAGCAGCTCATCTCCTCCTCTATTCAGGCTCTCTTTCATTTCCAGAGGCAGTTGCGAGGAGAAATTGGACGCCATCCAGTTTGGGTTTATAAGGAAGCAGAAAAGGAGATAATGGCGGAAGTTTGTGCTTTCTTCCCCCATGTAAATTTGATCATCTTCAACGTTTGATCAGATTTTGAGGAACACGAGACAAAAAAACCCCAGCAGATATTTCCAATCATGCATTTTAAAAACCTCAAAAGAGCTTTGCAGAGCCTCCCTGCATCCAGAGCTGCTTCCACGCTTTTCTTTTTATTATTTTGGGAGAAGATGTAGAACATAACCAGTTCCTTCGCCCTGGCATCTGATTATAAAATCCTGACTCAGAGCATCTCAAAGTTCTGCTTACAACGCACAGACATACATCCAGCCCTTTGTACTGTCATGCTGCCTCCCTAACAAGCCAGAAATATGTCTGCGAGTGGAGAAGACATCCCAGGATCAGAGGAGCAGTCACTTAACAATACATCATCGAGACTGATCCCTCTGTCAGCCCACAAAAGCCAAACGTGACCCCAAAGGAGCCAGCTTTTACTGTGGGGGATGCAATTTTCTTACCCTTTTAGGGCGCTATTTTTATTCCCAGCATTATTCACAATTCCCTGATTAGACTAACATTGGTACACTGGGTTTTACTCTTCAGTTTGGGTGCACACAGGTGTGTTTGTGCAATAAGATGGAATAATATTCCTTTTCCTTTCTGTTTTTTCTGTACAGAGTTCAGTGGGCCACTATATTTTTCTCTCAGTCTGGTCTAATGCTGTGATCTCACACGTGCACTCGAAAAGATGAGGCTGAACAATCTGTTCATTTGTTTTTCCCTTTAAAAGAGCTCCTTTGGAACTTTGCAACCAAAGCTTATTTCAGGTTTTATTTCCAAAAGCACACACCACCCTTTAAGTGAAAAAAGTAACAAGTGTTGACTTGGAAACATTGTCCAAACTCAAGTACCTGAATTCAGGATCTCACCTCCCCCTTTGGGGCTCCTGGCTTTGTGTGCCAGCATGGAACACAAATCCCCTGTGTGGGAAAAATTAAGACATTGCTTTGTAGGTGCCTGAAACCCGACCAAGGGAATTTAACCTCACAAAGGATTTGCTTGTTGCTTTGTCTGTTTGCTTTCGTAAGAATTGCTGTTCACAGCAGAGTGTAAAACCTGAATGCAAAAAGAACAAAATATGGGATATTTCTGGCTTCCCAACAAGTTTCTGGACAACTGTGAAGAAACTTCAAGGTGTTGATACCAGGGGGTACAAACTGACCCAAATCTTCTTTTTTCAGACCTTGGAGAGCCACAACTCTCTGGCATTTTGAGGGATGGTGTGAGTCAGTTCCCTGCTCGGGGTTTCACTTGGCAGACCCAGCATGGCCCTAAATGCTGGCTGTGGGGAAGTGATTCCTCTGATTGTTTGTTTGTTTGTTTTTCTGTCCATATTTCATGGCTCAGAAGCCAGTGAGGGGATTTTACAGCAGGGCTGGTGAAGCTCTCCAGCTACAACCCAGCCGGAAAACACACAGTAGAGTTTTCTCCTTTTTACTTGCAGGCAGTGAGTTTTGGTCCTGTCAGTTAAACCCACCTCAGAGAAGGAGGAAGAAAGAGAGAAATGACTGCTCAGTGAATCTCAGAAGAATTATGGAGTTGCACAGCCCCAGAAGGATTTTAGGCAGTTTTATATTGCCCAGCTCAGCTCGCATTTATTGTGTCTGTCTCGGTGTCTGAGCTATGTGCTGGGTAGAGAAAACTTCCTCTGCTGATTGAAGGATCTGAGCAATCTGCTGTGGATCTGGCTGGATGAAGCAGAAGAGAGAGTTCTTAGCGGCACAGAAGCTCAAAGTCTCTGTTATATTATATATTTATTTTATTATGCTGTAATGTATTTAACGCAAGCAAGAGCTAGACAGTGTTAGAAACCAGATTTTACATAGAGAAAAACAAAGAGTCAGTAAAGAATGAGGAATTTTTTAACAGTAAGATGCTTCCATATAAACTTGGTTATGCCCAACTGCTTGAACTTGAGGAGGAATAACTGCAACAATCCAGAAATTTGTGCTGCAAATGTAACTCCCTTCTAGATAAAAACATAAACATGTCCTAAATCAGAGTAATTACCCAATTGTGCTGGGTTCTGACTATGTGAGACACTCAAAAAGTCTCCCAAGAACCTGGAGATACTCTGAGGAAAGCGTTCTGCCAGTGGAGATTTATCTGCAGTTTCACCTGATAAGATTTTTCATCTTGTTTTGAGCAGCGCAATTTGCCCTCCTCAGCACGCTGCCTTGCATTCATATATGTAGAGAAGAACTGGACTGATTATCTTCAGGCTTCCTGCCACTAAACTCAGCAAATTAGCTGCTCATGATTCCAGCAAATGACTGCTCTTTTTTTTTTCCTGGTGCTCCGGGAGAAATTGAACTGCAAAGCTTTGGCTGAGAAGCCAAGAACTTGTTCAGGAACTCCCCAAAGAGGAAGAAGCTGGAGAGCTGCTGTTAGAACCAGTCAAGAGGTGCAGCAAAATATGGGATAGGTCTGGTGTCCCAGGGAATCCAAGGAAATTGAGCTCTGTTTCTCTTGGTGCCTTTTCTGCAGAGCGAGATCAGGTGCTGTGTGTCACATTCGGAGAATCGTGGATGGTTTGGGCTGGAAGGGACCTTAAATCCCCTGATGGGGACCCCACCACTGCCCTGAGCAGCTGTGACAGGGCTGGACAACCCTTTCCATGAATAAATTTTCCCAAAAATCCAAGCTGAAGCTCTCCTGGACCAGGCTTGAGGCCGTTCCCTCTCCTCCTGTCCCTGTTCCCTGGAAGCAGAGCCTGACTGCCCCTCCTGTCAGGGAGTTGTGCAGAGCCACAAGGTCCACCCTGAGCCTCCTTTGCTTCCTTTCCCAGCTCCCTCAGCTTCTCCTGGGGCTCCAGCTCCTTCCCTGGACACGCTCCAGTCCCTCAAAGTCCTTCTTGTTGTGAGGGGCCCAAACTGACCCCAGCGCTGGGGGTGTGACCCCAGCAGTTCCCAGTGCAGGGGGATTTCAGTGCCCCGGTCCTGCTGGACGCAGCACTGCAGGTCCAAGCAGGATGCCATTCCTTATGTGACCACAAAC
Source organism: Oriolus oriolus (assembly GCA_013400235.1). Lineage (NCBI taxonomy): Eukaryota > Metazoa > Chordata > Aves > Passeriformes > Corvidae > Oriolus > Oriolus oriolus. The sequence goes on from VXBT01000358.1 coordinate 46,036, forward strand.
CAGGAGCAAATCCAGCCTCTAGAAATCCGGGTTTAAGCCGAACTTCACTCCATGAAGCCTGTATTTCTCAGGATTTTCCTCGTGTCCACCCACAGTCAGTGCCGACCGTGAAACATCTCACAAAGCCACGAAGCGCCTCCCGTCTCAGCTCAGCTCTCCAGCTGTGGGATCTGGGAAAAATCGCTTTAATTTTAACTCCTGGTTTGCTTTTCACCTTGGCAATGCACTTTCTGCCACTCGGGAGAAGCTGCTCATTTCCTTTGGCTGCTGCACGGACTTTGGGACGCGAATGAGAAATGATAATCCATCATTTCTCAACTGTACTCTCTGCCAGAAACAAAAAAGAGAAGTAGAAAGAAATAAAAGGAAAAAAAGCTAATTCCAAGCTGGGAGGAGCTGTGATTCTTCAAGGAGTAAAGACATCTTTCAGTTTGGAGAATATTCTGCTGCAGTGGCACCAGCTGAGCTAAAACTGCTCCAGCTGGAAGGTGCTGAGAGCAGGACAGAGGTGGCCTTGCTGGCACAGGGTCCTTGATGGGACTGAATTTGAGGGAAAAATCCCACTTTTCAGCAAAAATAAAGTTTGAAATGCTGTAGGGAGAAGGAAAGCCCTGGGCCCAGTGACGCTGGGTTGCAGCTCTGGGAATTCACTTGATGTTCATCTTGAGAGAAAGTTTAACCAAGTTCAGATTCCCCATTTTTTCCTCTCTGACCATCCATTTTTCCTAAACAACCCCCTTCTCTGAATATAAACCTGTCAGATGAGTTTCTTGGGCACTGAAGGAGGAGAGTGAAGCTTTGGGAGCTCCCAGTACCCAGCCCCACCCAGAGCAATTTGACCATTTCCCTCTCATTTCTCCCTCATTTCTCCTCAATCTCAGTAATTCCAACCCCCTCTTCTTCCTTTGTCTTCTCAATGTTATTTGTATCATTTTATCCTCCCTGTTCATTTTTTCCCCCTCCATAAAACCCAATAAAATATTAATGTGGCATAACAAATCAGTCTGTGCTGGGAGTCTCTCAGAACTATTGACGAAGCCATGAATAAATGATGAATCTTGATTTTGCTTGTGGTATATCAGATTTCACGTGTTTATTACATTTTCTGTGAAGGAAGCTCATCCAACAGAGGTTTTGGTTCTGTTTGCCTGCTTTTATTTTAGGTAGCCCTTGATTTATTGACCTTTGCAAAAGGTAATGTCTGATGTAGTGTAGCCTAAAATATGAAAATTCCATTTGGATCAATTTTTGTAGTTTTTGTTATCTGGAAAAGAAAAAAAGGGAAAGAACAACCAGCTTATCCCAGAAAAAAAAAATAAAAAGACAAATATACATTTTTTCCTTATGCTGTGGAGCTGCATCTTCCAATATGACCTTGGCCTAAGGAAAAAGCTTCCAAATGTGATGAGTGGTTCTCACTATAAAAAAAAGAAAAATCCCTCAGCCTTGGGTATTGTAACAGTAATTCTGTTTTCTTTGGGAAATATGTCTCTCCTTAGCAATCTTAATCAAGATTTTTATTCCAATTATAGACTAATTTGAAAGTTTAAGTGTGGGTTGCTCTTTTTGAAATTATAATTATATGGTAGTATTTTTTAATTTTTTTTTTTTTTTGAGTGGGATTGACGGCAAAATAAATCTGAAGTAGTTTTTCTGGGGATGTCTGCACCGCTGGGAGTTTTCCTGGTTTACTGACAAACGATCTGCTCGTTTGGGCATCTTATTCCTGAAATAATCTAATCAGAGATGGGATTTTCTATAGCATGGATTTTCCAACAAGCCATTGAAGGGAGGCAAAAGAGAGTTTGGAGTTAAATCTTTGAAACAAACAGTTCCTGATGTACAGCTGTCACTTCCAGGCTGATAACAAACAGAGCTGCTGGCAGAAACCAAGAAATCCCTGCTTATTTAGGATTTTTCACTTGTCCCTATGGCGCACGCAGTGTTCAGAGCATAAAATTCCCTGCTCCAGAAATGCAGGTGAGAATGCTGATAAGCTGAACCTCAGGAACTGAGTTGGGAGAATAAAATCTACTCTTTTAATAAAGTGTGTGTTATATATTTAGAACAATTTGCATGTAGGAAAGAATAAGGGAGATGCCTGGGAATCCTTCAAAAAGTTAATATAGAAGTTACAGTATGATGCCATGTTAATATTTGAAAACTTTCAAAATGCATTCTGAAAGATCTTATCAAATTTGATAACTGCAGATAGTATTGTGATAGCTTTATAATTTTAATTTAGGCCTATTTCTTATTAAATATTTCTCAGGTAAACTTTGTCTTAGGCTTAAAATGACATGAAGGGCAAAAGCTCTGCAAAGGCTGCCCAAAGAGGAGACAACAGAAGGGGAACTGAAATCCATGAGGAGAAAGGTGAGGAGATCTGACTCTCAGGCAATGCCACCTGATAAGAATCCTCTAAACTCACCAGGTTAAGCAGAGCTCTAAGGGAAAATTCAGTGTTTGGCTCACAGTCCTTCCAGTACATCAATAATTATTATTAAGGATTAATGAGAGCGGACAAACACCACGGCGTGAGGGCGAGGCAGGACAGAGGATTTTGGTGTTTCCTTCTTTGTTTTAAGCACAGCTCACCTGCACAACACATCCTAAGAAGTGTTTTTCCTTCACATATTCCAGTAATTCGGCTCCTTAAGATACAAATCAGGGGGTAAACAATAGGAACAAATAGCCAGCCCTGATTTACCGAGAATGTTTCCTGTTTTAGGCGTGCACTGTGACTCCTGTGGGTCTGGGTTACCTCTCCCATCACCTCCCAGATCTTCAGCGTTACAGGTTGTAATGAGCAAAGCATTTAAGAGTTCTCACAGAAATAAAGGGATTTTTCTCCACCTTCCCTATGGGAGAATGGATAATTGCTGGGTAATTGCAATTTAATTCTCAGTCCCTTGGGAGAGGGTGCAGGGCTGGGGCAGGAGCATCTCCCACCGCCCCTCCACTTGGTGACTCCACTGCCCACCTCCTTCCAGAGCCTGTGACTGGCTGAACCCATAAACCCCTGACAATGAGGTGGAAAATGTCCAGTTGGATGAGAACAGGCAGCTCAGGGAGCGCCCGTGGAATGCAGATGAGTTTCTCCAGTGGCCTGAGTGTGGCACCGAGGGATTTCCATGGAATGGATGTGACAAATGGCCACTGCAGGCACAGCGCCCGCTGCAGCCACCCCTCAAGCAAACGCAGGAGGGGCTGCTCTGAAGTCACTCCTTCAACCTCTCTACTCATGACAGAAAATAAAAGCTGGTCATAGGACTTGTGCTACCTAAAAAATGAGTCAAATTTGCTGGGCAGTGAGAAAATGCACTGCATTCTCTTTGTGAGGAGAAATCACAGGTTTCCACCTATTTTTCCCCCTTTTTTTTTTGCAGTGAAATGCTCCCTAGAGGAATGATGGCCATTGTCTCCTGTGGATCTCAGACAAAAGAGGCTGCTTTATCGATCTCCACTCCTTGCTGCAAAGTTATAATTAAAAATAAGTATTAAAGCTGGTTCCAGCCTAACCTGGCACTCCCAGAGCTGGCTGTGCACAATAAAAATCACCTCATGTTCTCCTCGTCAGGAGAGCCCTCACTGATCCAATTTCAGAGTTCTGCAGTGGTAATTGAAGGCTGCAGGAGGTTGTTCTGCACAAGCTCGGATTCGGACTTAGCTGAGAACTTGTCAGATGCAGCCACAGCTCAGCCCCATCTCCTGCAGATCTTGGGGAGGATCAGGACGGGGCTGAAGGTGAGAAGTCCAGCACTCTGCACACTCAAGAATTAAGAATGTTTAAATACACCAGGCAGTGGATATATGTTGTTTTTCATTAGTAATTAGTCCTAAAAAATGGTGTTAATCTTTTATAGTGTTAACTTCTGTGCTCTGACAGCTTGGTTGGGTTTTTCTGGCTCGGAGGAGGGATGATAACACTGCCAGATGATCGGTCTCTGAGACGGGAAGATCATTCTCTGAGTACATAAACAGGATGAATATATATGCCATAAATATATTTATAAATATGGGCAGGATAGGATCTGTTTAAACAGGAAAGGTCAGGACTGAGCCCTCAGGAATCCCATTTCAGACAAACCGAAGGCTGCACTTCCATCACTGTTTACATGCGCTCACTCGCATTTCACAGTGGAAATTGCCTCTATCAGAGTTTATTTTATACTTTGCTTGCAAATGGAACGGAGTAATTTTTTAATATATTGAGTTCTCAGACCTTGGGAAGCTGCTGTGCCAGAGTGTTGTACCTTTGAGAAGCACCTCAGTCCTTGTGCAGTCTGTCCTGGAATCCAGCACCACCCCGGAACCCCAAATTTCCCAATTTTTCTGCATTTCTTTTTAGAAATGAGCAAATAGGCTGCGATCTTATCTAGCTACTGATTTGTGTAGCTGCTGATCTTATATGCTTGGGTGGCAGATGGATGGTGCAAGCTATAAAATACTAAGGCAAAGAAAAGGGTAGCCTGTGAGATTACTAATCAATTTTCCAAAGAACTGTCTTGCAGAAGGGCCGGCTGTAAATTGTTTCATATTTCTTTTTAATTTACACAAAACCATCTAAGGTGACCTGCTGGCATCTGTCTGTGTTGACTTTCATGTATTTTATTGGTCTTTTAGCACTGCTTCTATTGCTCATCAGCTACTCTGAATGTGTCTGTAAAGTTTCCCAAGGAAAATAAAGATGCTCACGGTGGAGATGATTTCCCTCATTTTGGGACACATTACATTTATTAATCTAACGCTGAATCTCTTCATATTTCTGCTTTGGAAAGCGTGAATGGCAATTTAGGCTCTCTTGTGCTGGGTGCTCTGCTTTTTAATGGGACATATCCTGACAGCCAATCTCATGCACTGGATGAAAGAGATGAAACACGGGGAAGAAAAATCAGCAGCAGCCCCTTTCACAGATACAGAGCTGAGTAAGGGAAGACTTGTTTCAGTTCCCATAAAATAATCTGTGGCATGGTCAGGGGCTGAGCTTTGATGCTGGGCTCTGCTTCTCGAGGCCAGGCACAAACACATCCATCCTCAGACTCATAGTTTCAAAGGAATAAAGATGAATCTCTTGGGAAAAGCTAGAATTAATTGAGAGGAGACAGAAATCTGCTAAACTGGAAGTCTGAAAGTTCCCGTTGGTGAGAGAAACATTAAAAAAAGTCTGTGTATCACTTGCATTTCCTAAATATTTCAAACGATAGCAGCTTTGATTTTGGAGTGTGGGGAAGATGATCTGTCAGCTTCTCTAAAATTTGCTTTGTTTCTTGGAGAAGAAAGGAGAAAGTCTTGAAGTTTAAAACCAATAATTGAAGTTTGTTAATTTGCAGCTCTTTGCTTTTGCCTTCGAATAATTGCACTGTAACAGCTCAAGAAGGGCGTGTGATAGTTGCTGCAATAACACTTCTAATGAAGTGATTTGCTATTAATACATCTGAAGAAATCTCAGCAGAGCTTTCATAAAGGCTCATTGGACTTTTCTATCCGTGCCTAAAACCCAACATCTGATTATCCCCTTTGTTATTTCCATCAGGCACTAATAGTGCTTCACGTGGCTTAAAAATTGATGACAACATCCACAGCTGCTTTGAGTGGGAAAACTGCCCAGGCTCCCTCAATTACACCCACAAGAATCTCCCTCCTACCTCAGACAATAAAACCCATTTATGTCAGCAACAGCAAGATGCGGCTTCAATAGAAGGAAAATACCTCTTAAATGAATTTATTTTCTCTTTAGCTTCCAATGTGACTGTAATTTTTCATAATAAGAAAATCCTGGGTAGGACAAATGGTTTAAATATTTAAATACGGAGATCAAACCAGTTGTTGTGAGTTTACTGAATCTGAACATGCAAGCAGTGAAATGATAAAGAGAATTAAGGAAGACACAGCAAGCAGGAGGAGAAATTAGTGATGTCAAGTAGCAAAGCTTGGTGACACACTCCTGGATCTGCACTGACTGGGAGGTTTGGTTCTGTGATCAGTGACACCAAAACCTCCGGTGATTTATTCATAAAGGCTTTGCTTAGCTTTGAAGTCAGGAGCATTTTCCATTAGTAAGGGCTTCAAGATGAGACCCCAGATGAGAAAAGGCACCAGATCAAGGAGGGTGTAATAAGTTAGTGAAATGCAGAATGCCACTTGTGCTCATTCAAAGCCCTTTCCCAGTCCTCGGCCTAGGCTGGGTGCCAAGCAAAGCAGGGCCTTCGTTAGGAATGGATCACAAATTTCACACAGTAAAGACAAACTTTTGCTCCCTAGATTTATGGGGAAAAAAACCCCAACCTTCCCCCATACCAACCCATGACCAGACTACAGCTAAAAATTACAATATTTACAGCAAAGGATGTAAACCTTGACAGGGGGATGATAAAACCAACACCAGCTCTTTCTTTTCCTCTTAAACCCCAACCACACCAGCGAAACTTCATTTTTATTGGACTTCAAGTCTCACTGCTAAACCCCTGAAGAAGAAGAGGACTAAAGGTTCCTCACATCAGGATGATAATGAAGGGTGCGTGCGTTCTTCTGCACAGACCTTGTTAACTTGGCCAGGAGCACTCTTTATTTCCTGCATGTGTCTGCTGCAATATCCACAGGAGCTGGAAAATGAAACCCCACTTCAGAGCAAAGTGGTTCTTTTCCCTCTTTCTTTTCAGGGCTGCTCTCAAGGACAAGGGGTTATTAGTGGCCTTTCACTCTCCAGGGCAGGAACTTTTCAGGCTTCAGAAAATTTTAGCCTGTTGAGTGAATGCAGTCCATTGAATTTCTTTATTGCTTTCATGTTGCTAAGGTCTACTTCGATTTTTGAGAAAATAATTAACTGCTACTCAAGCCAGGAGAATGAAACTGGAAGCACAAGAGTAACACAAAGAAATCCTCAAATAACCTCGCAATAGCATGAGCTGATTTTTTATTTAGCTACCAGTTCTGAAAAATCGAGGGAAATCATTTTGGATTGGCTTTAACAAAAGAATTTGAAACCCTTTTGAGCTAAAAGTAAAATGGAAGGTTTGCTTGGGAAATGGAATCTTCCGCTTGTTCCAGGCTTCTAAAAACTTTGAGATTGTCTAATATTCAATTTTTTAAAAGTGAATGCATTTAATTTAATTTAATAAAACTTAATTATTATTAGCTTGATTTTTTTTTCCCCTCAAAAATTTTATAACACTTTTTCTGATTAAATAACTTAATGAAACTAGCAAAGTATTATATTAGCAACACAAATGGATTTATCTCTGTATTTTTGGATAAGCAATAGGAAAAAAACTTTTTGCTAAGAACAAGTCTGACCAACAAACTAGAAAAGAAATGACTGTGTGGGAAAGGTAAAAAAAATAATGGTTTTTGCTTTTGTTGTCCATATCCAGAGATAAAAAAATAAATATATGCTTAATTTTGTTATCCCTGAAAAACTTGCATGTGTGGGCTGTGAAACAGAAGAGGAACAAATTTTCCTTCAGCTGGAAGGGGTGGTGGAGGACTGGGCACGTCCTCTTATCTTTGTAGGGATGCACTGAGGAGCAGAGAACTCAGAGACAGCAGAATGTGATTTCATAAAGGGAAAATAGCCTTTTATTTGGAGGAGAGGAAAAGGATTTGGGACAAGTGCTGAAGATGCAATTCCCAGCACATCCTGGCTCTTTGGAACATCTCTGGGTTTGTGCCATCCCCACTCACAGCCAGGTACTGCAGTTCTGTGCTGCAGCAACCTGATATTCACAGGGATCATCCTCCTGGAAACTGGGGGCACGACAAGCCTTTCACTCCACTCCAGCGAAGGAAAAAATCTTCTTAGTGTTGTTTTCATTATTACCTGAAGCTCAGGAACTAAAACATGCAGGAGGAAAAGTTCAAACTATTCAGAATTCCCTCTGAATTCATGCATGCCCATTTCCATATAATTTGGAATGCAAAAGGCACGCGCTGGGATGTCTCAGCCCAAGGAAACAAGACACTAAACCAGAAATGCAATCCATGGAGCCATCAGCTGGGAGTTACTGGGCAAGGGCATTTGGCAAACTGGTAACGTTTAAAAAAAAATAGTTCAAAGTTCTTTGTGCAACAATATTTCCCTGAGAAACCATGGAGATGTCAGCAGCATTTCAACAGGCAGTGATGTGGGACAGCAGTGGCAAGAATTTGGCCATTAAATCTTCATACACAGATCATGGAAGTGTTTGAAAATGTTCAAAAATGTGGTGCCCCATGGTATGGTTTTGTGGGCACGGTGGTGTTGGGTCTTGGCCGGACCTGATGATCAGGAAGGTCTTTCCCAACCTTAACAATTCCATGATTCTGTGGGATGGGTCACTCAGGAAAAGGCAAAGTCTGTAAATTTTAATGACATTTGCAGCTGTCATAGCAAATGCTTCTTCACAAAGGTATTTTAACCAAGCTGCTCTTTAAACCATCACTTAAATTTGTCTTACCTCTTTTTCAATTGCATAAGGAAGTTCCTAATTCTTCCTGTTGAAGAAAATCTAATAATCCTGGCAATATTTGCTGAGTTACATTTTAAAAATTTAGCAAATTTCACTTTTTTGTATTGTGAAGGTACCCTTGAGCTGATAGCCTGCAAGTCAACTTCAAGAAACTAATGGTCCAGCCAGGGAAAATCAGGTGTATTTGTCCTTTCATCTTATTGAAAAGGTTCGAAATACAACCCACAGGAATTGATTGAAGTGTCAAAGTTGGTATTATAAAAAATGAAAATTAACTGTCAAAGAGTAAATAAAAGCAAGAAAAGATGTGACACATCTCTTCAGTCCTCGCTAACACAAGCCAGGGTCACCTATCCTGAAAGTGATATTGGTAGATGTTTATTTAATCATATTTGAAAGCCTTTTCTTCACAAAAAAAAAGTTATATTTTCCATGAGCTGCTCCAGCTTTTAGCTATCCTCACTGCTAGGAAACAGAAAGATTGTCCTAATAAGCTCCCTTTGGGGCTATTTTATCCAGGCAGCACAAAACACTTCACTCAAGAAATTATCCTCAAACGATTTTATTCTTAATATAATTTTTCCAGCCCCACCCTGCAAAGGGCATGGGCTCTGTCATTCCAATTTTTACCAAGTCCAAGCAGCAACATTAAGGGAAAATATCACGTGTTTGCACTGGGGAAAAGCACTTGGGCAGGGGCAGTGCAGCAGGAGCGGGGTCAGTGGTGATGCTCAGGACTTAAGGGTCGGCTCTCAAAACACCCCAAACCCTCGTGGGTGTTTGTGCCCTTCTCCCTTTTCCAGGATGGCTGCAAAGCTCGTGCAGGAAGGGCCTCTGAGCCCTTCTTCCCACGGCTCTGCCAAGTCCTGACACCTCCCACGGATGGGGATCCCCCGCCCCGTGGGCTCCGGGCTCAGGCTGGGTTTGACGGATGAGCCAGAAACCCTCCCGTCAGACTTTGGATATGCTGGTGTTTGTGCAGCTCAAAGGGCAGCTTTTATTGAAAAGTTTCATTCAGGGGAATAAATTAAACCCAGACATGTGGAATGTGTTTAAACTCTGGGACAGCAGAGACCATTCGTAAATAGAGGCAATCGAAGCAGACAGTGTTTGGGCTATAGTGGAGACATCAAGGGGCAGCTGGGGAGATAATGTATCAGAATTATACAGCAATCTTGTCATCAGTGACCCAGGAGTGTTTATAGGACTCTGCTGAAGCTTTCTGAACCAAAGTGCTGTCCAAAATAACCTTGGCATGAACAAAAAAAGGAGCAATTGACTGTCATTAATTATGGATACGTGCAAAGAGGATATAGCTTTGTGCAAAATCAAATCACTTCAAAACCCCGCGGAAAGGAGGCTGCTCTATCAGCAAATGTGCTCCTTGATTTACCTTCCTCTCTGAGGGATTGAAGAGAGGCATAATGAGGTTATTGTGGATGGAAAGAAATGGGCAAGGGCTCAAATGCCAGCAGGTCACTCAAGTTTCAAATCAGAACCACCGCAAATGATTGTGTGGGGTCATCTGCTGCAAATGTGACATGAAAAATGTTAAAACCTCAGCGTACAGCATGACACAACGCACCAGGCTGTGACATAATCCAGGAGCTGAGCAGGAGCAACTGCTTTCAACAGCAAGGAAAAAATTATTTCATAGCAATGCTGCTGGCCCAGCACGCTGAAATATCGTTCTTTTAACTCAGAGTGTCACAGAGCTAGACCCTTTCATTGTCACAGGCAGACAACAATTTGATATAGAAAATGATGTTTAAAAATGCTAAACTGCATTTTAATGAGTTTCATCTCAGAATAAAGGTTATCATGTTTTGTAAGAGATAGCAGATGGCAGGCCCATGGCAGTGGGCATTGTGTCACCTGGCACAAATGTCATGAGAGAATAAAAGGTGAAGTGAGTGTATTCTATAAGAGATGGGTCCTGAATTTTTATATTTTAATATTATATTCTGGTTTTGTTGCCATTACCAATGTTTTGCTTGGATTCAAAACCAAAATAGCAGTTCAAATTGTCTTCCAGGGAGGAATTCCAAATTTCATTGGAATTTAGTGATACCATTTTACCTTGACACAAGAGCAGGGCCAGACTTAACTCCTTAAACCACACTGGAATTTCTGGAAGTTTTGAGCAGGGTCTGTTGGAGAAGCCACCAATCAACCCCACTCATTCTGGCTCAAATATTCATCATTAACTTGTCCTCAGAACTATTGCATTGTCTGCCACCTGACAACTGAAACCTGATTTTGGTTCCACTTCAGCTTCCTGCACCACAACCTCAGCTTTCATCCTCCTAATTATTCCAGACTGATACATGCTGTGGATTATTTGCACTTGTTTACAACTCCTTCATAATGGAGTTTAACTCCCAGCCATGATGGGAGGTTCAGCTTGCATTTTCTGCCATCGTTGCAGCTTCACAGTCCGATTTTAAATGCCCCCATTACATTAGGGGAATCAATAATATTATATATATATGTATATATATATATATCTTTTAAATTTCTCTCAAAGCAGCACTTTGCCACATCCCACAGGCCCCTCAGCTGACCAAGGAAAACCTACACACATTCCCAGCCTTGGCTTGAGCTGAAATGAGTAAATCTTTTCTCTTTTCTCTCTTTCAGAGCTAATGAGCCCTTTCTTTGCCTGGGGTTTATTTGCATAGGTCCACTGCCACCACCAAGGCTGGTTTACACCTTGCTCAGGTTCTTCATTTTTATTCTTTGGCCTTCCAGCACTTTGCCTTAGATCAAACTCATGGCAAACCTTTGTGAAAGAATATTTTTGTGGAAATATTTCCCTCCCCACTCCTTGTAACAGGAAAATTCTTACCAAGATTCTCTTCTTTCTAGATAAAAATAAGAGTGCTTGGCTACAGCTGGTGGTGTGACATTAATTATTATTGAATTATCATCTCTTCAACATTCCTAGCAATGTGAATAACGAAATATAATGGGGTGTTGTGTTGATGTGGTATGATTGTGTCGAAAACTCACAGCTAAATAAGATTATCAATAAAGAAAAAGAAAATGAAGCTGTGGTGACCTACACAAGCTGCAAATTAGCCCCAAAATGGTGTTTTAATGAGATCCATGTGATCAGGAGAGTTTTAGGCAGGAGAAATTTCCATCCAAAGCAGATTTTTCTCACAAAAATTGACATGTATGTCATATATACAGAGGTTGATATCAGTACCTGTAATTCAGTGGTTTTTAGCTGCTGACACTAATTTTGAAGCTCCCAAGCAACACCAAAATATTTACTTTACTGACAGTTCAGTGAACCCTCTTTTCAGGTTAAAATGTTACCAGATAAACTCAAATAGGGCCATGTTAAAAATAAAACACCCTCAGCACTTCTGGTCTTCCAGTGTTGCTGTTTGCCTCAATTTCTGTTTGGCTCTGATGTGTGTTTGCTCAGTGAGGGCGTTCCCAGGAGTTTTGCGAGGTATCAAACACTTTTTGGCTTGTTCATCAGCAACATTAACAAGAGATCTTTCAGAATTCCTGGCCCCTTTTAAATAAATAAAAAGCCATCACTGATACCTGCAGGAGCTTTTACAGGAGTCAAAGTGCAAATGTCAAACTCAGGCTATTCGCACGTGGAAACAGAAGGGGCTGGAAGGAATGGGACACGTGACAAACTCAGGAATGGGACAGATCACTCCCATGTTCACTCACAGCAAACCTGGAGGACACAGAAAACAAGAGTGCACCTTCTCCTGACATCTCCATGGGCTCACAGGTTCCTCTGATGTGACAACATCAGAATAAGGATTTGGTGAAAATGTTGTACGGACATAACCTATGACACAGGGGACAAAAAATTATTGTGTTGCAGCTTTCAAACATAAAAGGCAGAAGTTTTTAATCTTCTAAAAAAATCTAAGAATTTCACCATCTCATTTTACAAGCAAAAAAGCAAATGTCATTGGTTCATTTTCTTACTTTTATTTCTTTTTCCTTGATAATTAATAATTTTTATTACCATTGCTATTGAAACCAGGTTTAAGAACCCGAATCAGCCCTCACCTCTGCCAGCCCACTTCACCCTCTGGGCACCTCCGTGGAGATCCTGATGTCCAGGATTGCTCACAGATTCTCTGGAATTTAACCACATATTCTTATTTGCACCCAGGCAATTCTCCACCACCAAATACTATGAGGCACCTCATTGTAAATACAACTCGGAGTAAACTGCTGGGTGAGAATCCCCCCAGAGTGCTGGTCTGGCACACAGGACATCGACTGAATTCTGTATATTTGGATTCCTTCCTTTACAGCTGCTTCACTTTCTGTGCAAAGCAGTGACTTGCACACATTCTCTAATTTTCTTTTCTTTTTTTTTTTCCATTTTTGTACCTGGCTTCAGTGCAGTTACTGTAGAGCTCTACAATTCTGTGTGAGAGCACACCCAGCATAATCAGGGCTCTGATTTTCCTGGCCCCCTGGTGCACTAATAGGAGGTGTTATGGCTGCTACAGAGTGCAGTGCTGGAATCAGCACAAAGCCCACCCCGACTGCAGCAGAGCTCCGAGCTCATAAACCAAATAAAACACAGCTCCACAAGAGCTGGGTTTAACGTGCCAGCCATTAGTGCCTGGCAGTAGATAAATATCAAATATTAATATTTTTATTCACTGAGAATTCAGAAAGTAATCTAATTAGCAGCCTAATAAAGAAAAATATTTGCCAAGGAATTAATCACACCTTGAGATAGTTCACTCCATTAGTTTTGACATCTTCATCTGAGGGAGCTGCCTCTGTGTCCCAGTCTGGGCACCATTAAATGCAATTAATTGGGAGGAAACAGCTGTTGCTGTATCATTTGCTATGACCAAGACAGAGATGTGATTACAAAGCTTTTTATTAGAAATATTTTCTAAACAAATTCTGATTATTCCGGAAGTCAGCAGGCTCCAACAGGAGAGTGTTGGGAAATATGGGGAATATGTTCTTGCCAGGATGGAGACAGGGAGGGATTTCTCCACTCTCTGCTGGCTCTAGGCCACCCCTTGAGCCTGCTCATGCCTTGGGGTCTTCACAGCAGCTTGATGGGAGTGGAAATGGTGATTGTAAAAAGGAAAGATATTTTCCATGTTTCAAACAGAAAGAACTTGCATGGTCATGTCTCAGGGAACAACACAGCAAACAACAGGAAAACAAAGAGATGAGGTTTTTCCAGCCCACCCTGTGCAAACTCTCAGGGTTCTTTCCTAGAATAGACATTAAAGTCAATTTTCCAGACTAGTTTTAAGACACCCAAGTGGTGAGATACCCTGAGGGATTTTTTTTAATGATACTTCTTTACCTCCTGTCCTGATGTTCAACCTTCATTTTTCTTTTTCTTACTCTTCATGAAATTACCCCAGGTTATGAAATTAAGCACATTATATCATTTAATTGCTCTCTCCTCTGACTCTGCAGCTTAAAAAGCAGCAAAAAAACCCCAGCAAAACAGAACTAACAGATGCTGTAGTTGAAATAAAGCAATGCTAATTATTTATACTTCATGAAAAAAATCCTGTTTGTACGTTTAATGCCACACCACATCTAAATATTGCTAATAATGGAATATAAAACCTTCATAGTGTGTAGGCATAATTGGTTTGATTTCTTTTTCATAAAGAGAAAATCAGTGCAGATTTTAAAGGAATTGTTTGAGGTGTTGCAGAGGGAGGGGACAGAACTCCCTGCTCTTGATCATCTCTTTGCCCTAAATCTCACTTTTCTCCTTGCAATGCTGCAAACTAATGCATGGATGTGTGAATTCCTGTCAAACACAGCCCGCCATGATCTAGGATGTGTTTGTGCTTCTGATTACAACAGGAGAACAATAAAAACCAAACACCTCTAAAGCCCTGAGGCAGAACCTGGAGTAAGTGGAGTTAGATGAGGATGAGTTTAAACAAAACCAAAATGTTTGTGTGAGATGACAGCGAAGATCCAAGGAATTATCTTCCTTGCCAGGCTATAAAATTAAGTGGAAAGAAGCAGCCATAAAACACTGAGGAGGAAAGGTGGTTTCATTTCTGCACCGGTTTGTAGAGCTTTTAAGCTGCACACCTTTGCTCCAGCCCTACCCAGCACGTCTGCTGCCAAAGATAGAACACGATTTAAATTTCCTCCAGGCTCCCCAGCCTTTCAGCATCACTGATAGCAGAGCAACAGTAATCCTCACCTCCTGCCTCCTGCATTTTCTCTGAGTCTCTTTAGTGGCTCATATTCGTGTTTTTCCAATAATGAAGGCTTTCTGCTGATAAAACTCTTACATATTTAAATGACATTTTCAAGCAAATGTAGCCTCCTCTTCTAAACTTCCCGGCAAGACAAGCAAAAAAGAGCCCAATTTAAGGGAAGGAGACTCAGCCAGATGGGTAAAATACGTTCTCTGTGTGCCTGCACTGAAATGAGGGGAGATATAAAGCAGCATGAATTGGTCTTCTAAAACATCTTAATGCAGTCTCTTCACTGTCCTTTTGCTTTCATAATACTTGAAAAAGGTTGTGAGGTTGTTTTTTTTCCCCTCTGGCTGGAAGGCAAGCCTGCCTCCAATCTCAGCTGGTGTGTCCTGGGAATTTTCGGGACACTGGAAAAGCTCTTTCTGAGAAATTTTGCCTTCAAATTGCCAGAGCCACCTCGTTCCCAGGACTGCTGGAACCTGGGTTTTGGAAAAGTGATTCGCTCAGGCAGAACTTTGTGTCCACAAACACCCAAACCAAAGGCCTAATTCGGTGTCATGCTGATGTGCTCTTTAGGCCTTAATGAGAGCGCTCCATGAGCCGCCTCAGGGCTCCTGAGGAGCAGAAATTGAGGCAATCATTGCCCAAAAAGTTGCCTCAAAAGCTTTGATTGCTTGGT
Organism: Oriolus oriolus; assembly: GCA_013400235.1. Taxonomy (NCBI): domain Eukaryota; kingdom Metazoa; phylum Chordata; class Aves; order Passeriformes; family Corvidae; genus Oriolus; species Oriolus oriolus. The sequence goes on from VXBT01000358.1 coordinate 61,359, forward strand.
GGAAGCAGAGCTCTCTCAAAGTTTCCTCACCCCTGAGGCTGTAGGGATGTAAAAGCACATCATCCACACAAAACTGACCACGAGGTTTTGATGGAGAACCCAAAGCGCGGTTCCTTTCCAGCAGGAGCTCATCCTGAATAGTTCCCCTNGAGTAATTAAAACAACTACTTAAAAATTAGTTAGGAAAGTTGTACTGAGCTCATCCTGAATAGTTCCCCTCAGGAAAACCAAGGTTTTAGTGTTGTTTGGTGTTTCACACTTGCTGGGAGCGCTGTGAAGAAGAAACAACCGCGGGGACCTGGGTTGCTTCACTCGGGCCTTCAGGTTCTCTCTGAGGCCTGGGGTCAACAGAGAATGAGCAGAGATTATTGAGAGAGGCGCAAAGAGAAAAATTTAATGATCAGAATCTTCTCTGAGCCACTTTCCACACAAACAACCAGTCAATAAAGGATAACAAAGGAGTATGGAAGAAATTTTTTTTTCCCCTAAAATCACAGGAGTACCCTTGGTCCAAGAGACAGGTATCTGTTCTACCTCAGAAGAATGTGGGCTGACATAAATAATACTCCTAAATCTTATCAAGCCCAGAGCTCTGGTGCAGAAATTTTCCCCATTTCCACGGATTTAAAGCCAATCTGCTGGAATCAGAGGGCAGCCTCCTCGCACTGGTGGAAGCCCAAGATAAATGGCAGGAGATTCAGGCCAAGTGAGAAAGAACAGAGAGGGCAAAGCACAAGCTGGCTCCAGGGAGCAGGGGAGGGAAAAGGAGCTCAAAAATAACACTGAAAAATGTTTTTTTTTTTCCCTTTTCTATCCCTACCGCTGAACACACCAACAAAAAAAGGCTCCCAAGGGATGGTCAGAGGAAGATTATTGTGGAAACTTCACAATGCTTTAAAATGCTTTTTATTTCACCCACATTCATCTGAGAGACTGGGAAAAAGAGATAAGGAGAGGAGATGAAATGGTTTGGGGAATAAAATATTAACATACATGCATGTCAGAAGCACAAATAATGGAATATTTGATATTTTGTGGTTTTGAGCTTTGTGATTCCCCAAAAGCATTTCATTATTGAATTAATTAATTAAATGCACATTAATATCTTTCACTCACATCAGATTTTGAGGCATTTAAACAGCTTGGGAGAGAGGAATCACCAATAATTACATGGTGGCATGGAAAGGAACTTCCACATCTTTGACTCTTTTGCTGACATTTCACTATTTTTCATTAGAAACTTTAGGAAAACATTCAACTGGATTCCTGGAACTACCACCACAGGTATTTTTTTTTTTGAGATATTAAAAAAATATATCAATAAATAGTAGTTGTTACTGAGGAAGACTGTCTCTACCTGCCTGGTGACACACAAAACTCTCCAGAGAACATAAATTAATGTAATTTAAAATCACAGTTTTTCATGTGCTGCTCATTTGTACATGCTCTTTCATGTCTCAAGCTAGGATGCAATGAAATCCACTTTAATTTTCCACTTCTCTTGGATGCAATGACAAAGTTAGGCTGATTCAGCACACTAGGAATAATTCTGACACTTGCAGTTACCAGATGAGGTTTAATGTAGGAATTCAAGCTGTCAAGGGAAATCTGTAAGTGTTTGCAGATTCATGAGTTTATCCATAAATGTTTAAGAATTTGTAAGTATTAGAGGCCCATTTTCAAATAAAATTTAAAAAAAAGAAAGTAGAAGAAGAAGGAAAAAATACATTTTAATCATTAGGGAAATTTAACATAACACAGCTAACAAAAAAATCTTCTCACTGATAGTAAAGCTGAGGCACAGAAAGAGCTTTGTTAGAAATATTCCTGGTTTTCTGTTCAGAGTAGTGGTTACATCCCTCTGTGAAGTTGTATCTGTGTGCACATCTGCATCTCCCCCTCCCAACACAAAAGCAGCCTGGTTCGAAGGCTGAGCCGTTACATTCTCTCCCTACAGCATTTCCCAGGTGGATCCACTCTGTTAAAGCCCTCGAGAAAATACCACATTGGGGTTTTGGAGAAAAAAATGTGATAAACGGCGAAAAGAGGATAAGGAATCAGCGAGATTCTGAGCCCTGGCCCCAGCGTCACAGCATCTTATCGGGAACCAGAAGCAGCCAGAAACACGTGGGAAGCCAGTGCTGCTTTTATTTTTCCCAAGGTTTTCTCCAGGATCTGTCGTCCATGCAGCAGTGGGACCCGTGCTCCCCAGTGGGAGCAGGTGGCTGTTTCTCACAAACATGCAATAAATGATAGCATCGAAAGCTACAAAAATAAAAAATCAACACCGGAGCGTATTTCAGGGCACCTCAACATATACAGAGGGATCTCTGATGGAAGAGGACGAGCTGGTTGTACGTTAGCAGGGAATAAATTAAAGGATTAATGCCTGGGGGGTCGTGGCAAGGGCTAAAAGTGTTTGCTGCAGGAGGAGATGGGCTCAGGATCTCTCTGTATTCCCAAGTACGGTGATAAAACACCGGCATTTTGCCTCTGGAGGTGTTTCCCACTGGAACACAGCTCCATCAAATCTGCCTGATGTTCCTTTGTGGTGAGTGCTGCTTGGGGGGTAGTTTCTCTAGGAAAAGGCTTGTGGAATCTCCACATTGCTGAGTGCGCAGCATCCATGGAATCATGGAATGGTTTGGGCTGGAAGAGACCTGAAAGCCCATCCAGTGCCACCCCTGCCATGGCAGGGACACCTCCCACTGTCCCAGGCTGCTCCAAGCCCCAGTGTCCAGCCTGGCCTTGGGCACTGCCAGGGATCCAGGGGCAGCCACAGCTTCTCTGGGCACCCTGTGCCAGCGCCTCCCCACACTTCCAGGGAAAAATTTCTTCCCAATATCCCATCTAAACCTCCTCTCTTTCAGTTTAAAATCATTTCAACATCCCCATTCCCGATCCAAAGCCTGGCACAGAACAATCAGGTCAAAGTTAAAGTTTTGCTTAACCTTGAGGATGGACTTTAGAATTAAAGGAATTAATGGCTTAAAGCTCCTCCAAACTGTAACATTCCCATCGTGAGGCGACACACAAGATTTAAGTCATAAGGTCAGGTTTTTTTCCTAAATTAATTAATTTTTAATGTCAGTTTTGAAACAAAGGTGGTCTTAGTGCACAAGAAAACCTGTTTGCGAATGCTTCACGAGTAGCAAAAATTATGGGAGATGTCTGACAAAGGTTAAAGCAGCAACACTGCCTCAGTGTTTTATATTTCATCTAAATTTTTTTTTGGTGTTTATACAGTGCTACGACTCACACATTTCAAGCACTAAGTGCAAATCATTTCTCTTCTGCCACTGAGTGTTCCCATTCATCATCTGCATTACCCTTTCCCAAAGCAGGCAAAAAATAAAAAACGTTTAAAAAAACAACCACGCTGAATTACTATTTTTTTATGCTCTTGAAAAGAAGGAAAAAACTTTTTTGTTGTGTCAGGACAAGAGGTATCGAGATTAAATCATCGGGAAGATGATTCTGCTCAGGCATGATGGAATTTTTTTGAAGTAGGAGCTCCAAAAACAAGGAAGGATATTTAGGGAAGAGAGATGGACTTGATGATTCTTGGTTGTGTGATATTTTCCTAAATGATGCCCTTGAACGCATTTTTTTCCCAATATGTGATGCCAAATTACCGTGACGAAGCTGAAGGGTTTGTAGGCAGAAATGACCAGTTCATCATTAAAAAAAGGGCACTAAAAAAGGGAAACAAAAGAAAAACTTATTTTATGATCCAGATACAAAATAACATTTTGAGTTTTTTCTCATCCTTTTGCCAAGGGATTCCTCTGCACTATGGAAATGGTTGAAAGATTGGACTGATAAAATCTGCTAATTTTGAGATGTCACATGAAAAGCACACAAAATATGTCAGAAATGAAAAATCAAATTAAATCTTAAGTATCCAATAAATAGTTGTCTACAATCAACAGAGTTTTTACAAGGACGAGGTCCTCTGTTCTCTCAAAATGCGGTTTCTTCTTTTTTTGTATGTTATTTATTATATTTAGATTATTTTAGAACAGCAGAATTATTGCCATTGAAGGCAGTTTCACCCTGGGTAGGGTGAACAAGGTGGAAATGTGTCCAAAATCCTCAGAGGATGGTGAGTTCTCCCATACTTTTGTCTTTGAGTGGCTTCCCTTTGCTGACCGCAGCTCCTGCTCCTGGGATTTGTGGCTTCAGCCATTTTTGGAAGGGCGTGGAAAGGAGCAGGATGCAGATCAGACACAAAGTCCCTGCGATCAATAATTTTCCCCTCGACCTCAGGTAGCTCATGTTTTATTTACAGGTACAGTTGCAGACGTGTCAGGAGCCATTTGAGAAGGCACAGATTAAAAGGAAGTTAAAGTAGCTCCGGTTTTACGGGAAATTCTCTCCCTGGATATCGGTCACCGTTCCTGCTCCTCCAAGGCATTGGCAGGTGCCACCTTCAACACCCTTTGCACATCCCAAGCAGCCATGGATCTGCATTCCAGGGCTCCTGCTGAAAATTAGACAACGTCTTGCATTTTGAAAGTGAGACCAGCACCATGAATATCTCATTTTTGGGATATTTGTATCTTTAAGGTAACTCATGACCTAAAGGAGGGCATTTTTCCACATCCAAACGTTGTTCCCATTGTTCCTAAAGCATAAAAAATGAAAGAGGGAAAAGATGAACCAATTAATATCTCATGGAGAAATGGATCTGGTCTAAACACAGATTGGGCAAACCCGAAGCCTTTTATTTGTTGAAAAAATGTGTGAGACAATCCCAGAAAGGTCAGACAAGGTGTGAGCAAAATGCTCCAAATTTCATCCAGCAAAATCTGAAATGCAGGAGATATATCAGTGTCTTGCTCCATGTAGGAACATCCAGCTTTATGGTGAATTAGCAATGCTGAACACGGACAATTAGGAGGTTCATTCTGCTAAATTGTTTTAATTATTCTTGGCAGAGACAGAACAATTCTATAAGAGTTATTTATGATTTTTTTTAATTAATTGAGGAATTTAAATGAGGCACTCGAAACAATAGTGCACTTGATTAAATATGCACAGTGCAATTGGCAGCTGAACCCTGGAGCTGAGCGCTGTGGCTGTCCGGCCTGGATGGCTTCCACGCTTTTCCCGAGCAGGAATTTGAAACATGTAACGCATTTGTGCTCAGAAATTTCACAGAATCACGGAATGAAGGTTGGGGTTTGAAGGCACCTCAAAGATCATCTCATTCCAAACCTCAGCCATGGGCAAGGAACCTTCCGCTAGGAGGATTTCACTTGATGATGCTTCGCTTGAAGGTTTCAAACCAACTCATGTCTCTGATCCACTGATAAATTCTTGGAAGCTCCCATACACATTGCAGATGAGATTTTTCAGGAGCACCCAGAATTTTCCTTGGTCTCCTTCCAGTCCAAATGAAAAACCATCTGATTTTGGTGGGAGCAGAATTAGGGCACTGCAGTGACTTCTGATAATGCCACCCTCTAGAAAAGGATGGATTGACAGCATTGTGAGGAGAGTTTTCTGACAAGAACATTCACATCTTCGAACATGAAGCCCTAATTTTGAAGGTCTCTTGACCTCATTCAGCATAATTTCTTGTCCAGCGAATTGTCTAAACCATGAATTATCAAATGCACTACTTTCAGTGCATAGCTAAAAACAATCAAGATTTGAATCCCATCCAGCCAGGTTGCCTCATACAACCTCACAACCCCCTTCTTTCTAAACCAAAATAATCCCTTTGTTAGTGGTGATACAAAATTAGAGAAGAGCAATTCCATCACTAAAGAGCTTAAAAGCTAAATAAAAGTATTCCTATGATTCCCATCCCCCTTCAAATGGTTTTTCTACCATTTAAAAATGATATTATTCAAAAGCTGCGGAAATATTTGAGAGTAGAACACTGCCTTGCAAGATGGTGCAGGGTCGTGCAAGGTGTAAAGCTGGCAAGGAGAGAGGACTTTGAGATCCTAGAAAAAAAATGTGGGTAGAAAATTTGGGGGTTTGGATGTTTAAGGTTAAATATAGGAGAAAAGAACAGAGAAAGTAGAAAACTGAAATGGAAAATTAAAAATAGAATACGGAATGGAATAAAAATGAAGAGAAGAGAAGAGGAAGAGAAGAGGAAGAGAAGAGAAGAGAAGAGAAGAGAAGAGAAGAGAAGAGAAGAGAAGAGAAGAGAAGAGAAGAGAAGAGAAGAGAAGAGAAGAGAAGAGAAGAGAGATACAGAAAGTGTAAAATAGTGACAGATTGGACAGACAATTTTACTTTTTGAAACTGTTGTAGAAACTTTTATGGAATATTTTGGCTTTGTTTTCCTGGTCATAAAAGTTTTAAACCCAGCCACCATCCAGCACTGGAGGAGGATGCACCTTTCCATTTCACCAGTTTTATTTTTCTCTAATCATCAGGTTTAGTAGCAACCTTCCACTGCCCCCAAAATCTAAAAATCATAAAAATCACAAAAATCACTGAGGTCTGAAAAACAGCTCTTTGTCTTCTCTGGAGCTGTGCTGGCTGTTCCAGGCTGTTTAATCTAGGATCCAAACCTCCATCCCAGTGAACAATCCATGAGTGAGATCACACCATCCTGCCTATGGATCCGTCCCCAAATCCCCGCAGCTGGGATCCCGTGGGGGCTCAGGGCTCCTCTCTTCTCTCCCACCATCCAAAAGTCACCAAAGGCACCACACATTTCAGGGTAGGGCTGTTGGGTTGTTGGGTTTGGGTTTCTTTGGATGCTGATTTATTTTTAACAGAGGAGAACGCTTCATTAACTGGTTACGTATAAGAAACTTTGCGACAACAGCAATTATTTCAAGAAGTCAGATTTCTCAAAATCTATTCATCTCCAGCTAGGAAGCAAGAAAGACACATAAAACTTGGGGGATGCATAAAAACTTTCTGCAGTGTCTAGTCCACCATTGGATTTTTGCTCCTTTTCTAACCTTAGGGCATGCAGTATTAGCTAATGGATTTTAAACTAGATATAGCTCAGTGGAGAAGGCTTTTCAATTTTATATGCAGCAGAAAAAGTGAGTTTTCACACAGAATTTATATTCCTTGCTGAACTGGAGTCCATTTGCCTTTGATCATCATAAAGAAATATAAATCAGCTGTAGCCTTCCTTTTGGTTATTTACTCTCTCCCACAGACCCCTCAGGCAGAAGAGACTTGTGTTTGCTCTTGATTAATTTGCTGTTGTATTTTTTAGAGGCGTGTGCTTGTTGTGGATGGTTGTAGCAGGAACACAAGGGGATTTTTTGATGCTGAAAGCAGTGGACAAGTCACATCGTTTCCTCTTATTAGTCCCATTCCAGGAGAGGTGCAGACAAGCCATAAAACCACCAGGCTTTAAACAAATGAGGTGGGAAGTGGTGGAGATGAGGGGGTTTTATAGAGTAGCTATTATTTCACATTTCTACTGGAAAAAACACCGCTGTAATTTCTCAGCGTTGCTCATAGGCATTGTTAAACCCAGAATTACTTGAAGTTAACCCACTGCACATTAATTAGAGATTCCTTGGGCTAAGCTAGACTTTTCTGGAATCTTCTTAACATATGGGGGGAAAAAAAATCCTTTAAAAATTCAGCTTCAGAGAAAATGCACAGAAACTGTTGCCTCCTTCCTGCTAATTTACAGAATCCCTTAAATCCTGGGTTTTAGGGAAAACCTTGCAAAATGAGAGAGGCAATATTGCATTGCAAGGATGAGAAAGTCTCTTTTCTGTCTGGGGAAAGAAGGCGGGTGAATGCAGGTGGAGACAAGGCGCAGGAATGAGTGACAGGGAGTGTCCACTTGGATTCAAACCTTGAGGCTGAAGGACTCGAGGCCGCCTAGCACAAGAAATAAGGTCCCAAAACTGCCAGCCCTGCTGGCCTCAAACCACAAAATCTGAGCAGCAGAGTGAAAGAAGGAATTCTGCATTTTTTCCACCCCAGCGTCCTGGAGCTGGAGTTGGTGTTTGCGTCCCAGCCCGCTGCACACGGAGCTCCTGCTGTAGGTGCCAAGAGCTGGGGAAATCCATCACTTTTCCCCGTTCCAGCCATTGTAGGTGGCTAAATATTGAGGGGGTTTGGGTTGGTCGGTTTTGTTGCTCAGCGTAGGCGGAGACACCGTGGGTTTGGGCAGGAACAGGGAGCAGGTGCCCGTGGATGTGTGTCTGGGAGCTTGGGGACAAGATCCAGGGCTGCATTTCACCGCTAATCCCAGCCCCAGGCCGCTGGCAGGAGCTTGACCAGAACCCAACATTTGCTTTCATGGCTGTTTTCCCGTGTTCGTTGTTTTATCCCTCGCAGGTCCACATGAATCACCCAACCTGAGCTTTCAGGATCAGCCCTCGGAGTAAACTACAAAATGTCCCAACCCAAGGTTCACATCAGAGCTTTGCTCCCAATTCAAGGCTTCCACTTTAACCCTTGCTGAAACAAACAAACAAAAAAATTTCCTATATTTTTCCTAATTTCAAGCATTAAATACATTCCAAATTACCTCCTCTGCTATCTTTTTAACATGAAAAAAGTCAGCAGATGGCAAATGTGTTTCGGATGTGTTGACCACCCTTCCTGAGTTGCTTGGCAATGCCTGGGAATTTTTTTTTCCTCTTAGCCACTGGTAACTGAAGTAGAATAGAGAGGAAAATGACTTACATGATGGATGGATGGATGGATGGATGGATGGATGGATGGATGATGAATGGATGGATGGATGGAGGGATGGATGGATGGATGATGAATGGATGGAAGGATGGATGGATGGATGATGGATGGATGGATGGATGGGTGGATGGATGGATGGATGGGTGGGCAACTATGACTTGTTTGAATATGATTGTCACTCTTCAGTTTTATATCAATTTCTTATAATCAATGGTAAAAATCCATGTTATTGAAAGAAAGATTATTTTAGGGTGTGCAGTTAATTTCGCAGGTGTTGCCTTGAAATTAGAAAACTCTCTTCTGCCTTCCCCAGGTCTGTAATTAGGATTTTGCAAGCTTGGCTTTGAAAAAAGATCAGAAAAGAGAGTGGTGTTATATAAACACACCCAAGCTGCTTGCAAGGAATAGAAATGTTATTCTTGGCCACATTGTTATCACTAAAGACAATATTAATGCATCCAGTGTTATTAAAATGTAACTATTAGTCGATATATTGATGTTGCTGACTGTCCAAATTTACTCCTGCAGAGTTTAAATACTTGAGGCTGCATTCCTGTTGGCAATAAAGATATTTAAAGTGCAGAGAAGTTACACATATCCAGAAGCATTTGATGAGGTTAATCTAGAATATTTAGGTTAAATTAAGTTAAATTTGGCTGTGAAGGTGAAGGGGTAATTGATAAAGGAATGTCCTAAAACAAGTGTGAGGCCTTCAGCTGGTTCTTGAGCCATTAAAATGAGCATATTTCACTTTACAGTGGTACCTACCAGTGTCCTTTTATTCTCGTGCAAAGCTCCCAGACATAATTTTAAGCAGGTTTTTTGGAAGTTCTTCTTAGACATCAGTGACCATCAGGAATGTGGGAAAGGCAGGTTGGATTTTGGGAGTCAGCAGAACCACATGGAAGAACCAGCCTGGTGCTGCTCTCCTCTGGAAAATTCCTCCTTGGTGTTTGTCAAAACATCATTTGAACTATCAGAAACTCAAATCTGCAAAAATAGCCCTGAAGTCTCTTGAGAAATAAAAGGGCTTGTTGTTGACAAAAACAATGGTTGTGCCCCTTGCTTTTGACTGTGACAAGAAAAGCTCCAAACCATCGATTCAGAGTAGTGTTGGATTTTCCTCTGGCACTGCTGTCCCCTGGGGGACGCTGTGCTGTCACACTGGGAAGTTTCTCTAGGAGTTAAAGCACTGCATTTATACCTGGGATACAGTTCCTCACCCCAAATATTTGTAAATCAAGCAAAGCAGACTAAAGAACCTGTTATTATCTCATTTCTTCTGCCTTTTTTTTTTAATTTGAGAAATTAATTCAGATTTTTCTATCGCGCAGACCAGCGACTGCCCAACCTGCTGCTCATTCATTCTCTACGAATACATTAAATTGTTCAGTAAAGCTAAACGTAAAAACTGGGAACTGCTACAGGGATTTTAAGGAAGGATTTCTGAACTGGAGGCTGTTGCTTGCCAGCCGATGTGTGCTCTGTGTGTGAGACATCTGCCTCCACTGGCAGCAAGAGTGAAATACTGCAGGGTCAGCGCTAATGGTGGCTGCTGCTGCTCTGCAATTCCTTGGTGACAGTGATGGATTTTCAAACAAATTGGTGCTTAGATTCCAGGGGAAAATTCCTCAGCAGATCACAGCACTGTCAAGAGGGGTCCGAGCCAGAGCCTAATCTGTGACACCGTCCTGCCACCGCCTGCCTGGCGCTGTCACCCTGCACAGCGAGAGGCTTCCTCCTGCCCCTGCCCCAGTGGCACCAACTAAATATTGAAATACTGCCCCAGCCCGCCCCTAGAAACATTTAGTGCATATTCAGTGCTTTTCCTGTGTGTGTGGCAGACAGAAAAAGGAAAAAAAAAGAGGAATCCCATCGCACAGGAACCAGTTTGTCCTGTCCCCATTGGCTAGTTGTTGTAACACACGCCAAGACCAACAAAAAGGGAAATAGATAAATTATCTTATCTTATTTATCTAAGCAAGACCCAAATTCTCAGAGAGACCATCCTGAAGAAAAACAAATCTGCTGAGGACATCCAGTCTTGCAACAGATCAGGAAATCTTTATCTGGCAAAGAGGTCCTACAGACACCGGTGGATAATTTGTGACGTACTGAGGGACACAGGGAATCACCGGGAAGCCTGACTTTGTGGCACACACATCTGGGGCACTGAGATGTGCTTCCCCCCTGCCCCAGGCAGTTTTTGACAGAGTGCCAGGCTGCACACAACTTTGTGATAACAATGTAAGCCAGGAACTGGCCATCACCAAAAATCTTCCAGTCTTTAATCCAAAAAGCATCAGAGATCACAGAAGGAGATTCATGAGCCAAGTGAAGGTGTTGGCTGTACCTAGGACAGAGATATTTTGTCTCTGCTGGAAAGATAAATCTGCCATCAATGCAAACACAAAATGTGCTATTGCCAAGTTACAAGAGCAAAATGAGGCTGTATTTCCTTGTGTTCCTCTGGAGCAGGGCACTGATGGCTGCTGTAATCAGGTGTTGTTATCCACAATATTCAGCATCACTGCAGCAAACAGAAACAAAAAGCCCTAAAACTGGATGCTGTAGGAACTGAGATGATCATGAGATCAGGGCTTCTCTGACACTTACCCATCACTCAACACAGAGAACCTCTGCTTTGGGGTAATCTGTGCTCCCAGGCTCCCAAAAAACCAGTTCTGTGGGAAAAATTGCCCTCAAGGGCAGGAAGACGCATCGTTTCTTGCAGGGTTTTGAGTTTATTGTTAAAGGAGAGAAACCCAGTTTGTAATTTTTAAGTTGATTGTGATGATTCCCTCCTGTTTGGGGTGGGGCTGCTGTAGGCATTTGGCAGAAATCCCACGCTGGCTGTGGAGGGGTTTGGCCCCATCAGACGTCCCATCCCGTGGCCGTAAAGTTGTCACGGACTCGTGCAGCCTCCCCCAGCCCCAGCTGCCAGTCCGTGCCACCAGATCCACTGTCTGCTGCCTTTCCCCCAGCTCTAAAGGAGAGCCTGGATCCCTTCCCCTGTCACCCAGGAGCTCTGCAGGCACGGAGGCCGGGCCAGGCTGTGATTTTTTTGACAAGGGGATCACAGCAAAGCTCTGCACTCTCCCGGAGCAAATCAGACCTGATGGTGGTAATTGAGAGGTGCATTTCTTTCGGCTGATGACTTCCATCTTTGGAGAACTGCTTTTCAGCCTGGAGTATTACCCGTTTCCCTCCCTCACTGCCACCAAATGAGCAGGTGTAGTTTCATCCTTTGCCAACCCTATAATCTGCTGTTATTTCCGCAAGGTAGCCCTTTGAGTCAGGTATTTCAATGCCAGTGATTCGATTCCTTGAGCAATGTTTACATAAATAAAATATGCCAGAGCAATCCAATTTGGAGCTTACGTGATTGCCTCCCCTCTCTTTGATCCCCAAACACTTGAAATGTGATTCCTCTCCTCAGCACAGATCTCGTCAAACAGAAAGATCTCTGAGCTGCAGTCAGTCCAGACCCATCAGTTTTAACAACCTTCACTAGCAAAAATAAAATAAAATAAAAAAGAAATTAATAGCCTTATTCCTAAAAAAGTGATGAGTGGAACAATTTTTTGTGGCTTTAAATTATTGATTGCCCTTAAGCATCTCATTTCAAGCCTTTTCAAAGGGGAAGCAAACAAGAATGTAATTTACAAATAAAAATCAGTTTAATGAAAAAAGCCCATAAGACAAATTGATTAGGATTCTGGTATGGTTTTGATGAAGAATATTTTTAAATTATTTTGGAAACTAATTTTCGAGTTACGTTCCTGAACTCCCTTTTGACTGAACTTCCCAATGTACATATGGATGGAAACTAAAAAGAGAAAGCTGATTAGAGAATGACAGAGATTTTCTAAAAGGGAGATTTACTGAAACGGATCCTTACTTGCTAAGGCTGCAGAATGTATTTATATAAGTGATTCACCATACGGATGTGGGAAAATGTTCAAATATTTGTGTATCAAGTTTCAGACTCCCATAAATGTTTGCTACAGAAAGTAACACTGACTAGAAAATCTCCCTTTGCTATAGAAAGCAACGCCGCCTATAAAATGTCTCTTGGCTCCAAACCGTGTGCTTAATTCGGAAAAAACCCCGAAATGACAGCATTAACCCAATGCAGGAGCAAGATTTTGCTGCCTGAGTAGTAAATACCCGCCACGAGTCTGAATTCCTGACAAGACCCTTCCTGCCAAGCCCATGTTTCCATACCAATTCCTGCATCCAGTGTTTTTCAAACCTTGGAATTATAGATCCTGCCAGGACTTGGCCCAAAAGTCAGTACCAGCACCAGCAGCTTGTGAGGGGCTGAGTCTGCCCCAAGAAATCCCTCTGGTCTTGCTGAAAATTCCCCATCCCAGCCTTCCTGTGCGGAGAAGAGGAATCCTGCCGTGGTTGTGCTGCAGGATCAGCTGCTAGTTAGGAAAGCTCAGGGTAGGAAAGGTGGAGGAACTCCTAATTAAAAGATAAATTTGAAAACCTTTATTTGAACAATGTCTACTAAAAAGTGTCTGTAGGGCCACATCCTACAGCCAAAATTGGAATAATTGGAATAAAGTAGTGCTACCAATCTTCTGCCCCAGGATAAAAAGAGCTGCCTACCCAGAGCCTGGGCAAAACAGAGCTTGAATGAAGCCAAGACGGGCAGAGCATCACCCAAATTGTACTCACATCCGTGAAATTATGGAATCCCAGAACGGTTTGGGTCAGAAAGGAACCTTGAAGATCCTTGTTCCAACCTTGTTCCAACCCCTTGCCATGGGCAGGGAACCTTTCACTACCCCAGGTTGCTCCAAGAGCTTGAACGAAGCTAAGACTGACAGAGCATCACCAAAATTCTGCTTGCATCCATGGAATGGTTGGGGTTGGAAAGGACCTTAAAGATCACCTTGTTCCAACCCTTTCCATGGGCAGGGAATCTTCTACTACCCCAGGCTGATCCAAGCCCCACCCAGCCAGACACTGGTGAATGAATTTTAGTCACAACAAACCCCTGCATATTCAAATAAAGTTATTGATAGATTTACTCTTCTGTTCTGTTTTTACTCTGCAATAGAACAGATTGTTTTTCTCAGCATGATGAAGTTGAATAAAAAGGAAGAAATTTAGTATCTCTCGATATTTTTTAATAGTTTATAGGAAAACAAGAACTTGAGGAGAAAATGCAGCGTGACATAGCCCTTGCTGCAAACATTATCTGTTAATTTTGATAATTGAAAATTGCAAGACAACATAATTATCTGACATAGTTCATTAAAAAAAATGTGCTGCTACTGTGGCGTGAACTTAAAAAGTGCTTAAATTTGGGAATACCTTCTTGCTGAGAGGTCAGGGCAGGGTATTTCCAGCTGAAAATTGTGTCATTACTCACAGGGCTGTAGTTCAGCTGGGGTAAAATATGACACACTGTCATTTACCAGGCACCAAAAAATCATAAAAATCCCTTTGAATCATGTAATCACAGGTACCTCCGGGACAGCCTCTTTGTCCTAAAGAAGAACTGAGCAGATTTTGGAAAGCACATCCACTTTATGTCTTCATCCAAGGAAACAACCACAAATCAATTGGATTAGAGCCGTGCCTGGGTGATCCAGGAGTTAAGGTTGTGCATGTCAGCATTTCCATTAGGCTGATAAGTAACCTGCTGTGACAAACCTCACCAGCAGCCTGCATGGGCTCTGCAAATAAGTTGTCTTATTATTTCCTCCAAATTTTAAATCATTGGTCATTTGGAACTCGTGTCAGCTTCATTTTGCTGCTGTGAGCCTGCCAACTTCAAGAACATCCTTGGGCAGATATTTATACCCGAAATACCAGGTGTGGATTGGATTTATCTGCTCAGGCTGTGAAAATGAATGCTCAGCTGGTCCCTGTTGGTGGTGATGGAGGAGTTAAGGCTCCCAGCAATTTTGTGGAATGTAAGCTTTAAAAATTTATTAATAAAAAATGATCCAGCAAGTTTAGTCATCCTAGGTTTCTTTAATGAAAAGGTGTTTAAATGTATAAACACATAGAGTAAAATATTCAACTAAAAATGATTCACAGATGCATTTTTAAAGCTTTTGTGACAGGTTTTAATATAAAGTTTAAACAAAATTACCGGAATAAAGCTTGTGGATATTGAATTCCTGGCTTTGTTATTCTTTTAAGAATATATGATCTGTTCGGCAACAGAGATAAAAAAAGTATTGCAAAACAGACAAGATCTAAAATAGGCCAAATTAACCTTGAAGGGAGAGAAAGGCAAAGCTACACAAACCACAAGTGGAAACCGAAGGCTCAGTAAGTCACAGGCTGCAGTTTCATTGCAGATACTGAGTGCAGAGCCATCAGACATGAGGAAAACAAGGGGAAAATCTCACACTGAATATTTTTCCAGTCGCTTCCCTGAAAATGAGGTCACTCAGGGGGTTCATTTTCTTTGACACATCAAAGTCCCAGAGGGGCTGGTGTTGGAGGCACCTCTGGTGATCATCCAGCCCAATCCCTGCTGGAGCAAGGGCTGGGCTTTGAAAATCTCCAAGGACAGAGACTCCACGGCCTCGCTGGGTGAGCTGATCCTGGGCTTGGCTCCCCTCTCTTGGGCTGGAACACAACTTCATATTTCACCTTGTGCCCGGTGGCTCTTGGCCAGACAAGAACCTCTGGGCCATCCCAGCTCACTCAGCCTCTTGCTCCAAGCCCTGAATCGTCTGCACAGCCCTTTGCTGGAACTGCTCCAGTGTGCCCTTGTCTTCTACTGGGGACACCAGCACTGGACCTTTGATGGACATCACGAGGTTCCAGTTGGTTTCTCCAGCATCTCCAGGCCCTGCTGGATGGCAGCCACTCCTCCCGGTGCTGTGTCACCTGCAGACCTGCTGAGGTTGCATTTTGCCCCCTCCAAAGTCACTGTTGAGGAGGTTAAACAACGTCTGTAGCAAGGGAAGAACCTGCTGTACCCTCAGATATAATAAACTAGATTTCTACTTGAGATAAATGCTCATTAAATGAAAATGATGCACAGCCTTTCTCCATTTTCCCCCTCACTGGCACTACAGAACAGAACACAAGTGCACCTTCAGAAACAAAATTAATATATTCAAATAAGGGGTCTGCATCTTGAAAACAAGCTCTAAATATCCGTTAAAATACATTCAATCTCTTTTTAAGCTATCAGGAAGGAACATTCAATTTGTTAGGCAACTAACCGAGCAAAAAAGAATTTACATATCAATTTTTAACAATGTGTTTGGAAATTAAATCTGGGTTGTGTTGACCTCTGTGCCCATGCTAAGCCCAGGGACCAGCTCTACTTTTCACTATCACCACCCAGAGAAAAGGTGCTTTTGGCAAAGTGTCTTTGGAAACGCTTTTCAAAACTGTGCCTAGAAGTTGAAAAATAAAATTTTAATTGTTTGGCTTGCGGTTCGCCCCACGGAATATTGATAATAATGTTTTATCTAAGATAGTTATAATTGGTTTCTTTCAGGAAGCCACATTATAATCACATTAAGACACTTCAGGGCGTCTGCCCTAACAATGGCAGGTCCTGCTGGGTCTTATTACTTAAATGTGCTCGCAGTGGCTCTCCCTGCTGCCGCCTCATTTATCTTTTCTGGGCAGAGATTGATCCCAACTTTCCCCAAGTTGTATTTATTTTACCAAGCAGAGCACTGATCGATGCCGTATGAGCTGAGACAACCAAACTCATTTTTCTAATGAGAGATTTTCCAAAAAGCCCGGTGAAATTTATTTATTCGGACCATACCTTAGAGTTAATTACTCCACGCAGAGAGCAAGATAATAACCAAAGGATCAAACAAGGAGAATTGTTTCCCCCATTTGGCAAGACTGCTGGAAAATTTGGGTATTCCTGGGAGGTTAATGGGAGTCCAGACCCACGGAGTGCTCATCCCCAAACACGTCCAGTTGGGCTGCTCTGAGACTGCTGTAAGACATATTGATTCACTGGGGAAAAAATATTTGGGAATACAGGACTGAATAACTTGGATAGAGATCGGCCACTGCTTTCTGTGGCAGCCCTGTGGTGAGTGGGTGTGAATGTGCTGAAGTGAAAAGGGGCATTACACGCTTCTCACTGAAATGTAGACACACTCTGCTGTAAACGTGCACGGAAAAGCAGCCAGCAGCCTCCAGAGTGCCCCAGCCAGATTTTTGACATCATTTTAGTACTGAAATTGTATTAATTTAACCAGTTTACTTAAGAATATTTCAAGGCAGAAAGCAGCCAAACACAGTGAAGTGTGTAGAGCTTTAAAGTTGCTTTAATACTTGAATTTAAAGAAATTCCTTAGTAAACCAAGGTCACTGTGGGTCACATTCTCCATCCCACCTCTCCTGAGTGGGAGTTCTCCTGGAGTACAGCCCAAGGCCTGCAGCAGTACCCCAGGGGTGCACTCATCTGGATTCTCCAATAAAAGGTGAGCTTTTCTTTATTATCAGTGCCAGCACTAAAATCCTCCCGGTCCTCCAGCTTCTGGCTTTTACAAAAATGGCAGGAATTTAATCTCTCCGTGATCTCCATCCCTTTGTTAGATTTCATTATAAATACTTCATGGCCTACAAACCCATTAGTACAGATACCTGGAGAGGCAGACACAAGTATGCAATCACATATATATATATATATCTTTTACATCTGTAACTCAGGCATATCTAAAGAAAGATTTCACCTTGGCCACATTACCAATCTTTTCCTACTTCTCCAGCAACATTAGAAAGTGAAATCCTCACTAGCAGCTAGTGCAATTAAAGCTGGTTTTGTCTCAGGCTCATTCCCCAAACAACAAAGCACAAAGCCTGCATTTTGTACAGGTGAAGCACCAGCAGCGTGGAAATGACGTGTTCAGGTAATGAGTGAATTCCCTCCTGGTTTGTTCACTCAGCATGGCCTAAATTAGTTCTGTACCTCCCTCGTACCCCGAGCCGGGAGCATCTGCATCAAACACACAGCAGTGTGTGGAAACCTTTTGAAAAATATGCAGCAAGGGGTAGAAATTAATTCCTGGTGTTCCAGCAGGGTGGTAGTGCTCTTCTGGGGTTGTAATCCAATCCAAACTGTGGGGCTTTCAAAGCTGAAAAGGGGGAAAACATCCTAACTGGGGATAAACAATATGGCAAAACATCCTAATGTGGGATAAACAGAATCGCTCTGAGGATCTTCGACAGAGAAATTAAAATGGAAGCCACACATTAATGCCAATAATGACACTTTATCTGAGAGTTTTCTTCATATTGCAGCATCCAAGGGCTCGAGTTCCACATTAATATCTGTTTTATGGTTCCCTCTGCCCCGGAATGAGCCATAATTTCATTATCAATTCCAGACATCCCCGTCTGAGATGTATTTTCGGTGTTTACAATGCTTTTCAAAACAGAACTAATGAACTGTGTGTTTTAAAGGATTCTGGGGGGTTTGTGGGCAGGCCTGGTATTAGAGATAGAAGGGAAATGGCAGCAATAAAGTTCAAATGATGCCTGGTGTACACATAAAACTTGCAAGCAGCAAGGGCCGTATCTTTGCATAATCGTGACTCATCTGAGTTCTCTGCAGGCAGAGAGGGGAAATGGTGAAGTTCTACTTCATGAGAGAAAGGAGGACATTCTCCCTGAGAAAAGAAGAATTTCTCCATGCTGGGATCATGTCTGTCACCAACTCCTCAGGTATAAAACCCAGCATCAGGGGAAACAGAGCACCCCACTAAGGAAAGGACATGCTCAACATCTAAACTCATCCAGAAATTAGACCCTCAAATTCAAAATGCACGTTAAAAAATAAAGAATAATTACAAATAATCACAGTTTTCTAATGTTTTTTGTCCTAGAAATTTTTCTTGAGTCTGATTTGTTCCATCTCTGGTTCTTTCTTGTGTTTATCCTTCCTCCTTGTTTGTCTGAGCCGGCTCCTGCAGCCTCAGCTCTTTGCCTGCTGCTCCTTTGCCCAGACACGTTGCCCAGATTTGATCGCAGCTAGGAACAGAGATCTCACTTACATTTCTACTTCTGATCACTCTCAGGTCTCTCTCTACCTCAGCTTTTCACGTCTCCACAGCCTGGATATCTGTGGAGATACTTGTGATATCTCCATGTGTCTCTCTGCTGTTTCATGCTTGGAATTATTTTGTTTTCTCCTCTCTAGAACCTCCAAATATCTTCCTTTACACAAGTATTTCGCTGCTAGTTCTTACATCCTTTTGCAGGTCTAATTATTTTTTAACCGCAGAAATATTCAGCACAACTTCCTCAAAGCCTTTTTTTTGCGTTTGACACACACAACAATATTTGGGCAGATTAGACTTTTATGGGAGCAAAATGATCTGCAGCACCCGGATGCAGACTGTAAATGCACATCAGCGAGGAACACGTACATTAAAACCCAGCAAATTAGAGAAATTTACAGATATTCTGGGAAAATGCTGACCTTGAACTGTCTGTGGCTGGTGAGTGCTGTAACAAGGCTGCAAAGCTCCAGCATGTGCTGTATTACAGCATGTTCTGTTATCAGCACCTTCGGAGATGACAGGAAGAAACATATTTTTGCAGGATCAGTTCAGTCAGCCTAAACCAGACGCTTAAAATGGGTCAAGGAGTTATAAGTTGCAGCACTTAGTAGTCATTAATTTCAGTGATCAGCTCAAATGCAGATGTCTGCGCTGTCAGTGGAGGAAGTTTGGCGAGGCAGAGCCTTACTCAGTGGGATTTCCCTCCTAGGAGCTTTTCCCTCTTTTCAGCTCATCCACTAACAAGTGTTTGTCCTTGGCTTTATGGCAGAAATCCTTCTCAAGACACACAAAAATTGCTGTTTCTGCACCCAAACCAGAAGAGAGATGGATCCCTCATAGATTTGTGGGAAAACCCTCTGTGCACAACCCCTTTTTGATCTCCCAGGTTGTATCCCAGGTTGTATCCCAGGTTGTATCCCAGGTTGTATCCCAGGTCTTACGCCTGGCCAGAAGGTTGTGTAAAGCCTTATCCCACCGCCCTGCGCTTCAGCCAGTTTGATCATCTTCAAAGCAGGTTCAGTTTGGCACCATCACATCCTTTCCTGGTGGAGATCTGCACCACACTCTGTTTTAACGCATGGCAGGCTGATTTTAGCCTCGCTAGCAACCGTGAACACGCTCAGAATCATGTTCTGAAGCGTGGTGGGTCTGTTTTGCCAGCAATGGATGAGCTGTTTCCAGAGGAAATCATTCTCCCTGTTCACGTGTTTTTCCCTGATTGCTTAGCTCCGTAACTTCTCCCCGGTGGGCAAAGCCTTCAGAGGTCACTGTCTGTGTGCAGAGAACCTAAAATTGCTCCAAGATCTGCCTGCTGCTTGTCTGACATCTCTGCAGTGGGGCCTTCTCCTCCAGGTGAGGCGAGGCCTCATTATCCCTATCATTATTCCAGGTAAGGCAATTCAGCGATGCTTTCCCATCTGGAGCTCTTGTTCCTGGCTAAAATGCAAAATCAACTCTGAGACAGGATCATTTTATCAGATGAGGGAGAGTTCTGGGAGTACTTGTGGGATTTTTCTCCTCAGGAAGGATTTAACATGAAGAGTGGCTCCTCTTGTGTGGCTAGGGTGGACTCTCCAAGGTGAGGAACCTGCAGTTTAATAGATTAATTTTATTTTGTATGTGCAGGGATCCCAACTGGAAGTACAGAAGAAGCTAGGGAGTCTCCAAAAGGATAGCCAGGAAAAGCTGTGAGGGAAGGGCCAATTACCAACATCCAGGCCAGGAATGCTGTTGGAGAGAAGAAATTGTGAGTCCACACTGGGATCACTCCACAGAAACAGATCCACTGCAGAGCACTGATCTGCAGTATTTTAAAGCTGCTATCTCCTTTAATCCTCCTGCTCCAAAGGAGGTTATAATTAAATGTATCCCAGTGTTCCCAACCCAACCAGGTGCATCCCAACCCCAGAAGCAGAGGAAGACTCTGGAATAAGACTCTGAGCCTGCACGGGGTACGCAGAGATGAGAGGAGGAACAAAAGGAGAGAAATCAGGATCTGGCTCTGTCCAGGTCCTGAATAAATCTGGGATCCAGACACAATCCAGACTAATTAATTACCCTCCACAGCTCCATTAGTTTCTGCTGGCTTTAAGCACTTCCCTCTTAAAATTCTTGCCCAAAGCCTGTTTTGGCATGTTTTTTAAAGCTTTCTTTCTCCTTTGGAAAATCCTGGCATTCAGTTTGTGTTGGAAACCCTGCACTGAACAAAACCCCCAGGAGAGAAAAAGGAGGAGCTGGTGGCAAAACACCCTTTTGTTTTGAAAGAACTTGCCCTGGATTTTGCAGGGTTTCTGCTCCCACTTTTCAGAGGTGATAGGGACTGGCCTGGGTTTCATGGGAGCCTGGAGAAAGCATTTTCCCTGCAGTGCCTTTAGCTAGGAAAATCCTCCTTGGATATCACATTGAGCTCAAAACACAAAATCCTCATAACCACTAATTTATAAACTAAAATAAACAAACTGAAACAAACAGCTTAAAGAAAGACTTTCAACTTATGTGTCTTTATATCTCCATGCAGTGTTACAATTTCTATCATTATTTTTAAACAGCCTCAGTGGCTTCAGAAGGAATTTCTGGACTCAGGATATTTTAAAATCCTCCTGTTTACATGATGCTTGGGTTATTTCTTGTGCCAGACTTTCAGGAATATGATTTTTCTAGAGACATTTTGTGTATTAAAATTCTCAAAAGGAGGAGTAAATAACTTTCTGGGAAAAAAAAAAAAAGCCTGAAAACAAAAATATAAACAAAATATACAGCTGGAACCATAAATACCTGAAGGAAGGGAGAAGTAACAGAAAAATGAAGACGTCCAGTGTGATAAATATCATTCAGCATTCCCCGTGGTGCTCTCCATGCACACATCACTTCAAGTGCCTTTTGAATTTGACGTTTGATTGCAGATGTTTGCTCGTGATCATTGCCAGTGTCCCGGCACATCCCAGTGCCTGCACACTCGGTGAAGATGCTGCACGAGGTCATTGACTGTCCCCAGCCCACAAACCAGTCCCTCACAGCGCTGAGGGGAAGCGCACAGCCCTGAGACAGAAGTCTGGCCCAGCTCAGAGACGGCTTGGTAGGGTTTTGTCCGAAATAGACTTGTCTGATTTACTGCAGATTAAAGGAGCCCTGAAGGGGGCTGGGCGCTGTGTTTGCTTGAGGAACACGTTTGATAATGCTGTGATTACAAAAACAGACGCTTCAGCTTAGCTGACCTGTGCGGATTTAATTGTTTTTCTGTGCAGAGCCTTTGCTGTGCAGCCAGGTGTCCTCAGCAATCAGGGTCAAGGCAGGGCAGGTCCCACCCTCCTGATGGCCTCCCCTGGCACTAGATGTGCCTCCGGCTCCGAGTGACCTCCGTGCCTCCATCCATGGATGTGCAGAGTCTGGGATGCTCTGCCTGCACGTCCCAAAGCCGTCCCCAGGACACGGGATGAGCCAGGCTTTCCTCGGCTCCTGAAAATTGTCTGCAAGTCTGTGTGGACGGCAGGATGGGCTAAAATTGCGTTTCTTCACTGGAGGACTGGTAAAGCTTTGGAGGAGCCTCCCCAGGGCAGAGGTGGAGTCACCATCCCTGGGAGTGCTAAAAGATGAGTCAGTCACAAATCACGGACTGTTCTGAGTTGAAAGGGACCCACCAGGATCATCAAATCCATCTCTTAAGTGAGTGGCCCATTGAGTTGAGTATATTCGTGATATGGTTGAGTGGGCAGGGGGAGATTCAGGCAAGGGTTGGACTTGATGATTTGGAGGCCTTTTCCAACCTTAATGATTTGATGATTCTGTGGTTGATGCTTTTGGGCAAGCTTGGGGCTTGCCTGGGCTGGAGCTTGCGTGGAGGAGAGCTGGAAATGATGGGAGGGATGGACAGGGCTGGATTTGCTGGGTGCTGCCCTTCATGGGGCTCTGCGTCCTCCTGGTTGCAAGGGAGAGAGCCAGAGTCAGCAGGTCCTGGCTACCCAAAATCCCCCCAAAATGGGGCAAAGCAGCAGCCAAATCCCGTCCTGCCCCAGGACTCACATGCAGGATATGAGAGAATAATGGAATCATGGAATGGTTTGGGTTGGACGGGAGCTTAAAACTCATCATCTTCCACCCCCTGCCATGGGCAGGGACGCCTTCCACAGACCAGGAACTCAGCTTCTCTCTTACCTCCTACGAATGCCTGTTCATTAGGGAATATCGTTGCTGGTGGCAAGAGTTTTTGGCACAACATTTCTATTTATGACGTACAGGTGGCCTTCAAAGGAATGAAACCCATGAGATTTGAAGATTCCTTTTTTTTCTGCTCAATTTGGAGTTTATGTTATTTTGCATGAGGTCCTGGTGGTACCCCAGCATTCTTAATCTACCAACTGCAGGTCCTTTAACACAGAGGGGCTTAAGTCTTGTCATTTAATTTAGACCAAATTTGAAAGTTTTTGCAGGATATCCTTTTAATTCATTTTTAATTCCTTTATACATTTTTAATTACATTATTAGAGTGCCTGTGTTGAGATTCACCTGGAGTGCTGCGCAGAGATAATTAGTTAAAGTAGAAGGAAAAAGCCTATTGTGTTTGGGGCTGTTGAGGATTACTGGAATTCAAAATATTCTGGCTTTTTAACTTCAAGATTGCGCACTAGTATGGTCCAAATGCAAGTCTGCAAACACAATATTAACCTGGCAAGTGTGAATGGGAAAGAACAAAAAGCCAAGCAAACACCCACTTTCCTCGGGAATCACAGAATGCTCATGATTAGACCTGAAGCAGCAGTGACACTCTATCTGAATCTTGATTAAAAAATTAATTGCTGGCTCACTATGAAAATAAAAATAGAAAGAAAAGGATAAAGCAAACAAGAAAAGAGGTTTTTACAGAGCTGGAATTAATTGAAACACAATGAATCCCCAAATCCTGCAGTGTAGAATTTATTCTAACAGCCTTAGCAGTCGTTTCCCACTCCAGCTCCAGAGCACAGGTCAATAAACCCTGGCAAGGGCAACAGTTCCAGACACATTCCTGTTTCAAACAGTCAGAGCTAATTTGTTCTTTGTTTACATTTGAAACTGAAAACACTAATGTTACATTTATTCTGTGGACTTGTAAATGCTAATTTTACTGGTTTGTGTCTCTGAATTTTAGGGAGTCCCTTACTGAGCAGTGGAAGACAAGTTTGGTTTCTTCTGGTTCACCCAAGAAAAATTTGGTGTTTGGAAAAGCTCATTTTATTTTCAATTCTTTGCTCCCCTGATGACCATGCCTCTTAATTGGTATTAGCTCAGAGTTCAGAACCTCAGTGCTCACCGGAGAGGAGTAAAGTACAAATCATGCTCTAGAATGAACTTCAGAGAAAGGTTTGGAGATTATCTCGTTTAAAGCTGATATTGACAGTTGGGAACTTTAATACCATTTTGCCTCCCTGGGAATACAATGGATTTCACTGCAGCCTGGAGCACGTGCTGCTCCAAACCCGGCGGCATGAAATGCGGCTCCGTTCCTGGTGAGTTGGATATATGATAAATATAAGCAGATGTTCGTTGGAAACTCCCTGGTTCACTCATCTCCTAAGAAAGAAAAAAGAAGAAGAAAAAGAATAGAAACGTGTTGGCTGTGTTTTATACAAGTCCTCAAATGCTGCGGGGAGGAAATGGGAGCAAAACAATACTTGGAATGGAAGATATGAAAATTTTAAAATCCCAAGTGCCTTGTTATTTATTTATATCCTAAGGCACTTCCAAAAAAATTTAAATATAAGTGAAATTAGGTGAAATAGTAGACGAAATCCAAAGAGAAGCAGAAAAGATTTTTGGAAGAGGATTTTGAAATTTGGACTTCTCACAACAATTTAGAAAACTGAATTTTTCTAATCAGACCTAAACACTGCGATTTAAGGATTAAGCAGAGATATTTGTTCAGAATTACAGTTGGTCAGGCATTTGTTGGTCCCTCCACTTTCAGTGAGGCTTCAGTGCAGACCTCATCAGTGATGCACCATTGGTGATGAGGCTTGTTTGAGGTAACTCAGGGGCTCAGAATTGAAGAAAAAGTCCTAATTTTCCAGTGGAAAAAACACTTTTCTCATCAATTTGAGACTGGCAATTGCCTTCCTTTATGTATTTCCCTTGAACCTGGATTTCTTCTCTGTGGTTTTCCCATCTATCCTGATAAAACGGTCCTGGAAGAGAATTTAGGTGAAAGATAATCCCCCTCTGGTACCATGCACTGTCCAAGGACAAAGATCAAACCTGGCAGAAGAGGAAATTCCCTTCTCTCCAGAGGATCTGAGTAGCTGTGTCCCACACAAGGATCTCAAAACTGAGTCTTCCTTTGGGCACCAAGACATCAAGGAATCCTTGGAGACTGCCCATATTCCAAATTCAGTATTAGTTTTATCTAACAGTCAAAAAAAGGCCAAAGGTCCATTTAGAGACGAGCACCACTCCAAGCCTCTGTGATTAAAACCCACCAGTTCCTAAATCAAACAGCAGGACATTTTGTGGGTAGCGTCAAATCTCTTTGTCTTTTGCCCACAACCGCCCACAGGACTCTTAATCCCACATAATTTAAATTGAATGAAAATTGTCCAGCCCATGGCTGCAACGTGGGGCTCAAGAAAGGACAATTAAAAGGCACCTTCAAAGTTCCTCCTGTGTGAGGAACTTGACAGGTCCTCGTTTGAGGCTTTCTGCTGGACCATCCAGCTGTGACCGACTGCTCGGATGGACTCGCACGAGGAAAAGAAAATTAAATCCCGTTTTCTGTCTTCGCTCTTCCTTGAGGTAGCTTGCTTCAGCTGCGCAGCAAAATGTCACTTACAAGGACATTATGAATTTTCAGAGCAGAGCAAAACACCTTTGGGGGCATGGAGGAACACACCGGGAGTGGGGGGGAATCTCCAGCTCCTGAAGGCCCCATTAGTTTCTCACGGCCTCGTCTTTCTGAAGGGAAAGGATAAATGGTGCTCCTGTGGCAGCTGAGCAATTTCAGGGGCATTTTTCAGTCTGTGCATGACAAATGCTGCAAGCCAGTAAACCCAGGCTGTGTTTGTCGCCGCTGCAGTAACAACTACCAGTAAATTTGAATTGCTGGCATGGGCCTGATTCAGAACCTTTTAACGCCTTTACAGGACCTGCCCATGCAGACAGCTGGAAAACTGGGTTGCTTTTCCTTGACCAACCTTCTTTTTGAGCATTCTGGGTCTAGTTTTTATATTTGTGGTGAGCTGAAATGTCAGAATTTCAGATCTCCGTCAGACAGGTCATCAATAAATCATAATGATCCAACGCGCTGGCGGCTGCATTGCACAAACTTCTAACCCCAGCAACTCACACTTGTTGTGTGTCTAAAGTATTTTAATCCCTTGGAAGTGAGTGAAAATCGTCCCTGCAAAAGTGTGATTAGAGCTGGAGTCTCTCACCATCCTTCCTCGAAAGATCTGTGTAAATAAAGTTTCTCTGGGCATTTCTGCACCATCAGCCCACTCCTTTTATTTTGCACGCCATTATTTAATTTTTAAAATCGCTCCCAGCACTTTGGGTGACTAGATTTTGTTTTCTTGGGTTGTTCTTCACCTTTTTTTGGCCCTGACCTGCCTGGAGCACTGTTCTGACCTCATGGAGAGCCACTCACGTGTGGATCAGCTTTGGAGCATTCCCAAGCCTCTGCTCCCAACTTCAAACAACAGCTCAAACTTCCAGCTCAGAAGTTTGTAGCTTTGGGTGCTGGCCAAAAACGATGCTGTCAAGCTGATATAAACCATCTGCTATTGTATTTACCACTTTTTTGGCTCTCTATAACTCTCTGGTTTGGAGGCAAGTCCTTCAACACAACCCTTGAATGCTAAGTCTAGGAAGCAAGGGACAATATCGTCACAAACCATCAATTCAACTGAGCTGAGAGAAAGTAAAATAACAAAACACCTCCACAGCCACCTGTGAGATCCTGGGCCTGTCACACACACAGAGGTGGCTGCACAGCCTTGGTTCCTCCAGACTTGGAAGGAAAATTGTTTCTGTGATGACAACAAAGACACAAGCACAGATTTAGAGCTTTTCTCCTTATCAAAATTTATATCAATGCTTCCTTAACCAGATAAAAACATTTCCAGTGTTTATCAATTTGGTCGAAAGCTGGATTTCAGCTGGAGGATTTCTTCAGAATGTGAACACTTCCACCAAAGAGAACACGGGAAATACTTTTATCACAGTGCTTTGGCATGGTTTTTCCTCCTTTCAGGTGGGGTCAGACAGGGAAAACACAAATAAGAAGTGATGATGATGCCACTGAGCAACCTGCTGTAGTTGAAGGTGTTCCTTGCAGGGGGTTGGACTGGAGGGATGTAAAGGTCCCTTCCAACCCAAACTGGTGTATGAAAAAAGCACAGTGTGCTCTTGTAAATAGCCCCTCTTCACTGCATGTTCTTGAAATAGTCCAGAATAGATTCCATGGCCGAAAACCACGACCCAAACTCCTCAGGTTTTTATAAGCATGAGGCTGGAGTGAAATGATACCCTAAGAAGTGAAAAACTTATTTTATTCAGACAAATCACCTGGCTATCAGCTTTTGCCAGAGTTGACAGAAGGGTGAGAACAGCAGACGCAAGATGATGACTCTGGAAAATCCAAATAGTAATCAAAATCCATGAGAAGTAATAGTGTATTAAGTAATCTGCTCCACCAGACTTTGGAGCATGCCACTCTCTAATCTCCACGAAAATAAAACATCAGTATTTATCTGTCAACGCTGCTTAATCCACACTCAGCACCCTCAGAAATGGGCCCACATGAAATAAAGTCTGGCACAAGCACAGAGGCTGCTTTCCATCCCGCACTCTTCAAAATGTCACCGAGTGACATATGATTGCATTTTGCAGCAGAAACCACTGCTGTCCAAGCACTGAGATTTAAACAGACATATTTATGTGGTGCTCTTCATCTGGCCCATCAGCTAATTAATTTTCGTTTTTTTTTTTTTTATTTTCTGTTTTAGAAGAGTGTTGTAAAACTTCAGAGAACATTGATGGATTTGTCGTGGTGTTTTTATCCACTGACTCCACAACACTTTAAGGAATCTTTTGGCTAAAAAGTGCAAGAGAATGGAGGCTTTTGAACTTCCAGTCCTCTCCATGTCAGGAGGTTATGCACGAAGCACAGAAATTATTTTGAACCCAAATATTGTCTCTAAGTGTAAAAGATGCGAAGCCACAGCCCTCTGGCATCTCTAGCACTCACCAGCGTTGGGCTGGAGACTGCAGGTCCTCCCACACAACTCTGAAAAACCTGATTGCTAAAAAATGACCAAACCTTTCTGCGTCACGTGCAGCACAGCGATCAAATGTGAGCCTACAACGGCTTATCCGGCAAATCCAATTTCTCACCCTTATTATCAAAGGATAAACTACTAAAACAAAGCCCACCCACCTTTTATTTTTTTTTTTTTTTGCTTGCGCTGGGGTTTTAGGATATGCAGTTTATCTATATTATCTTTAGTACACGGTCATTCAGAGAGACAACTTATGAGAGCGTGGAGGGACAGGACAAGGGGGAATTGCTTCAAAATGAGATATTTATGTTGGACATTAGGAGGAAATTCTTACCTGGGAGGGTGGGCAGGCTCTGGCACAGGGTGCCCAGAGCAGCTGTGGCTGCCCCTGGATCCCTGGCAGTGCCCAAGGCCAGGCTGGACATTGGGGCTGGGAGCACCCTGGGACAGTGGGAGGTGTCCCTGCCCATGGCAGGGGGTGGGATTGGATGATATTTAAGGTCCCTTCCAACCCAGGCCATCCCATGATTATCTGAAATAAGCCTGACTGGGGAGTAAAAGGGAAAGGAGCAATTTTAAAGGTGAGATTTAAAAAAACTACTTGGCAAAACTTAGAACTACCTAAGTTAAAGTTCAGTGTCGGCTGCTTCCACCTTAGGGCCCTTCCTTCAACATTTCCAGCCCGATCTGTGCCTCCTCTTGAATCTGTGCATTTGATGAAGGACCCATGTTTAAAGCAAAGCTCCACCACCATTTGCTGTCCTTAAATCCCGCAGGTGGTGACGGTGAGCCAGGGCTGTGCCGTGGAGCCGGGACCCCTGCAAACGGCGTCAAAGGGGTGGCAAATGCTCTGGGAGGCGTTGGAGCCACACAGGCTCGCTTTGCCTCAGCACCCATTATTTTAGGACTGGGGATGGAGGTGTGTGAGCAATGTTTTATTGAGACAAATGTGCACGGAAGAAGTTTTTTAAATTCCCGGTGCTCAGGAAACCTGCTTGGAGATAAAAAGAGGGATTGTCCCAGGAGGAGACGCGTTTGTGTACTCAGGCTGATCAGGAAGAAGGATACAACTGCTAGAAAAAGGCGGAGATAAAAGCAAACAAACCCAAAGAGTGTTTTTATTCAGGATCTTCCTTATAAGCAGTCCTAGGTACATTTTTACAGTTATGATAAACACTGCATTACTGGGCGGTAAAGACACAACACAGCTGCACTGTTCCTTGTTGCTAAGCATCCTTTAGTACCAAAAAAGCTGAATCTTTGTCTGTTCTTTGTTTTCTGAAAGAAAGTAAAGGAAATGCTCGAAATTTCACCTCAGGAAAACATTTTCCATTCTCTAACCATGTTAGTTTTATCCCCAAACACTTTGCTGTACACACAGACTGGTAAATCTTATCCATTGCTTATGCAAGGCACAAAATATCCCCCACACTGCACTCAGTAGATCAGTGCTGCAGCGATTGTTTTATTAACATTAAAATCAAATTATTAATGAACAATATCAGCAGCTTCTTCATGCTAATAATGATTAATTGCACTTCTATTTTGGAAAACAGCCGACCTCCAGCAACGGATGAGAATAACATTTGGTGCTGGCGTCTCTCCTGCAAAGCTGACAAATAATTTGGTACAGCAGCTAATTATCTGACAAAGCCAATCAGTCATTAATCTCTTAGGAGATGCCATGAGACCATCCTTTTAGAGAAGTCAATCATTATTAATTTTTTTTTTTTTTTGCTGTTTTTCACCTGACAGACTCTCTGATGTCGCCACTCAAAATCCGGGCGTGCTAAATCAGGAGCTCCCCTCAGTCTGCCTGATTAACTCCATTGGAGCTGCAGCACTTTTATTAAATCCAAACATTTCTGAAGTTCTGAAATTCTTACAGGGAAGTGCGTGCAGAAATCCATTCCAAAGATAATATATGTTATATGGAAACGCTTTTCGTAGGAATTTAACGCTTAGTGCATAATCAAGTGGGTTTCAGCCCAAATACCAGAAATTTAGTTTGGATTCTGAGATACACAAAGAGAGTCAAAATAAGAATTATTAAACACTCATCATAGAACTGGTCCATAAAGCAGTGGAGAAAACTTCACAAAAACTGCTCCTATTCTCAGAAGAACACTTCCATATTAATTTTCCTTCCAAAATAGGTCACTCTTTGTTATTAAATAACTATTGCTTGCTTGATTTCTTTTTTTAGAGGAAAACTACAAGGCTGACACAAAACTTGGGAGGTATTTTTGACTGGAATGTGCTTTTAAATGAGACCTACTTCTACTCCTTCTGGTTCTTTTCTATTTCTTGCACCAGTTCCTCTTGTTGAACTTTCAAATTCAGGAGGAGATTATGCCCTCATTTATTCCCTCTTGCTCCGGGTTGGTTGCAGAGCCTTCTTTT
Organism: Oriolus oriolus; assembly: GCA_013400235.1. Taxonomy (NCBI): domain Eukaryota; kingdom Metazoa; phylum Chordata; class Aves; order Passeriformes; family Corvidae; genus Oriolus; species Oriolus oriolus. The sequence continues at coordinate 91,672 of VXBT01000358.1, forward strand.
CCCCACTCATTATTCCCACCACTTTTTCAAAAGGAGGTGGGATAAAAGGGGTGTATTTATGGAATCCTTTGTGATTTATTATATATTTTTTAAAACGTGTGGAATACTGGATCAGATCCGTAGGTGCACACCTGCAGGCAAACTGAGGAGCAGGAGGAAAACAAGGCTGGCAAGTGGACAACTGCAAGATTTTATAGCATCTCAAGGCCAGGGGTTATTTTTTACCCAATAAAGATGCAAGAAATGACCAAAACATTGAGTTGAATGAAATGAAACATAAATATTCATTGATTTTATATGTGAATACATCAAAAGAGGCTTGGATGGAGATTATCCAGGCTGGGGGTGCTCTCCAAGGGCCCTGCAGGAGATGCTCAACCTCCAGGCCATTCGCGGATCCCAAATTTCAGCTCCTCCCATGACCGTGGGCACCGTGACCCGCTGGTGACACCCCTCTGTCCCTTGCCCCACAGATGCACCCCACAGATGATGTCCCTGCTCCATCACAGGTGTCTGGAGATGGGGAATCCATTACCACGGGCAGCTCGTCCCTCTCCTGCCCCCCAGAGCCCAGGAACATCCCTGCAAGGATGGTACCCAAGGAAACCATGGAGCTGCAGAGTTTCATAGCCCACATTTCTGACAAAGTGCTGGCAAAGTGTTTCCCATCTCTCCTTTAAAAGTAGCAATTATGGTATCTCCTGCGCTTCAGCTTGCAATAAAACACCTGATTGAAGGAGTTTTTTGGGAAATGTCTCCGCACAGCCGTTGCCACTCGGTGTTTTTGGCCTCATAAACCCTGTTCCTGTTCACTTTGCCTTGCATGACTGCAGGCCAATTAATTTTCCTTTAAATGAACTTACCTGAGCAGGAACACACAGTCCCCAAGGGAGTAATCCATTGCTTGCCCTCCTCATTTGCTTCCCCGAAACGAGCTGCAGGCACTGTAGGTACCCAGCACAGCTGTAAATCTCCCAAGCTGTTTAGCAGAGGTGGGCTGCAGGTAGGATGCAATCCAAAATTCCTCCTAAATGCACTGGGATTGAGCCACGAGGAAGAATCCTTGCAAGTTTGAAAGGGAAGCTCAACCACATTCCCTGCCTGTGTCAGGAGCTTGGAACAAGATGATTTTTAAGGTCCCTTCCAACCCAAACCACTGCACGATTTTTTGATGTGTTCTTTACCAGAACCCTCCAGGATTTGCATTAATTCCAAGTGCTGTCAGGTCACCTTTATTAATAACAGGGGACATGTCGAGATATGAACAAGGACCTATTTTCTTGCACCTCAGCCACGCAGAGGTGATTGCAGAGCATCCATATGGCTCCTCTTCTGTGCTTGGCACAACTACACCTGGCCCAAAATATTTACTGGATGTAGTATCCCAGGAATTATGTGGCCCCTGAGAGCGCAGAGCTGGTGTTTCTGCCAGGGTAAGTTATGTTACAGCTAAATAATGTTACAGCCCAAAGTTCATCGTGCTACAGGAGGTGTGGGAAAAGGTTTAGAGGGATCTTTGCTTTCCCAAAGGATCTATGTTTCTTCACCTTCCATCCTTGCAGTCTAAAAATGTTATCTCTATTACCTCAACAATCTTTTTTTAAGGCTTTGCTGGTTATTGCTGTGTGCTTGTAGGTTTTGGTGGCTTTTTTCCTCTTTGCTGTCTTTTATGTGTCAATGAAAAATGAGTAAAAGCTGTGCAATAAAAGATATTTCATTAATAAAAGCTTTTCAGATCTTTATTAACCACTGGTGCCATTAGCCAGGGAGAGGAGAAAATTCCTCACAGTCAGAATTCCCAAGCTGATTCTCTGAGACAGCAAAAAAGGATAAAAATTGCTCTAATAAAAAAAAAAAAAAAAAAAACATGGAAAATTCCAAGCTGCTGCCTTCACTGCCTCATGATTGTGTTACTTACATTTGTCTGATGAAAACAAACACCAGCTGCCAATGTGAAACAATGGGATCCGAAGCAGCAGCGCTGGTGCCTGGCCCACAGTGGAACCATTTCCACCCCACAGGTCACAGTTATTGCCAGCACCCCCCTCAGATTTTGTATTTTTGGGCCTAACCATGCACTAAAGAACTTCACACAAATGCTTCATTAAGGGACTTTTGATTAGTCACGAACACTCTACAGCCACCAAGAGATTTGCTGAATACTAAAAACTTTTTTCTGTTCCACCTTACATGAGAAAGATCGACATGTTTAACAGGAACAGTCAAGTCCTTTCTACAGCCATCATTTTGGAATCTAAAATCCAGTGTCACACTAAGAAATATTGGTCTGAATTTCCTACTCTCGGATAAGGTTTTTTCATCCTCATTATTTACATAAAGATGATATTTGTTTCTAAAACACAGGAAGGCCACAAAGCCACCTTTCCATTTGTGATCCCTGCCCCAAACTCTAATTTTGGGCGATTCCTGAAGCCCTGATGGGGCTGTGCAGCAAAACATTCCCATAAACACTTTGCAACTGCCCTGCAAAATAATTTTTCTCTTCACATCTACACAGGAGCTCTTTAAGTGTGCAGGGGGAATTCCTAAAAGTATTGTGTCTTTTTAAAGGAAGGGAGATGGCAAAGGTTGGATGCTCCATGAGCTAAAGGATGTGCTCTGTATGAGCTGGTTAACATGACAAAGTTAATTACAGTTAATCAAACACAGGCATGAATGGCTATGGTATCTTGGGGATAATAATTCTGAAGAAAATGAGCCCCAAGTTGTCAAAGATTCGGACTTGGACTGCGACCTCTGGCCTGAGAGTCTTATGATGATTCTTGTTGTGATAGTTCAATTCTGAAGTGAAGAACCATCGGGAAAAACACCATAAGAAAATATTCTGGTGCTCCAAAAGTGAGGATTATATTGAGGTTCCACAGGATGAAGAGAAGCGGTTTTGATAAATTATTCTAAATACCTCAAACAACCCCGCTTTGTAAACAATGATTAAATTATAGTAAGGAAATAAACCAAATATTTGGCTTCTCTTGGTAGTTTTTCTCAACAGAGGACTTTAGACATCTCTGGTGGTGCTCTCTGACCCTTTGTACCCAACAGGAAGGACATGCCATGTTGTGCTTCAAAGCAGCTGCTGCAGTTGAACACACACGCTGGAGGCACCTCATTCCTGCAGAAACAGGAGCTGGTTTCCCACTAACTGGGATAATTTCCTCGGGTTCAGTGGAGACACTCCTTATTCACATCCTTGAGACAAAGGAAGGCCCACAGCGCTTGCAATAAGCTTTGCTTTTTGCCTGAAGATAAAGCAGCCAGCATTCCATTTGCAGCAGGAACAGCCATGGCCTCTATCCTATTGATTTTCCATGCTGCTGCAGATCGGGAATATTGTCTGCTCCTGCCCAGCTGGAGGTGCCCAGTGTATTTCCCAGATTTAAATATTTATTGCTCTTTCAGTAATTTCTCAAAGTTTCCCTGAGTTTTTCAGCTTGTCTGATCTCCACCTATGGGGAGGAAAACTTTTAAAGCTGCCAAAAGCCAAAGTATTTTTAGAGAGGGCATCATGTATTGATTATTGCAAATCTCCAGGGACTAAGAGACTATGTTATTGTCAGCATTTTTATTGCTGGCACTGCTTTTTGGTTTTCTCCCTTTAATGGTTACAAGTGACTCTAATATATTTTAGACCAAATTCTTCTACCTGCTAGAAGCCACTGAGAACTTTTCATAAGTACCATACCCAGCTTCAAGAGGGAGAAAAATGAATATATTTGCTGTGTTTCTGTTTCTATCACCCATTGCTGAGAAGAAGAAATGCTATTTCTGTTTGTTTTGACAAGCAAAGGGAATAATCTGGTTCTTCTCTTGATCTTGCTTTCCCTTCACAGATTACAGTTATCTCATATGGAATGTAAAAATCTTATAGAAATCGAAATGCGTGAAGGCGAGACAGGAACAGATCTCAGGATGCCCGGAAACAGGAATTTGTCAGGGGAATTGGGCCCAGAAAACACAGGGATAATTTGTGAACAACAAGTGTGAACACTGTCCAATGATTTTATGGAACTAGGATATAGAAATGGTATTGTAAATTAATAAATAATTAATTCTCTTGTTAAACTTCCGTGCTGCTGCATCGTTTGGTCCCTGCTAATACAGCCACAGGGATCAGGCACAGGTTGAACTCCATGACCTTGGAGGGCTTTTCCACCCTTAACAATTCTGTTATTCTGCCAGCAAATTTTTATTTCTGCATTTTTCTTCATGAAACAGCTTTTTATCTCTCCTGCTTTAGTTTATGCAAAAAAATAAAATCGTATCAGAAACATTCTCCTTTTCTATCTCCATAATTTGGCATAGAACCCGACATTAAGCAGACCTTTTTTTATAGATCCTGATAGCACATTTCTGTTCCCAACCAGACCCAGATAAGTGAGGCCACTGCTGATGAGAGGCTTATCTGTGGTGTTTCTGTCAGAGGAAGTGCAGTGCAACACAGGTCAAGTAAGCCAGGGTTTGTGTGAGAAAAAGGGAAAATTAATTGCAAAGCCCAGCTTACAACATCTCCAGTAATGAACTCGCTCAGCTCACTGCTCTCTGTGATGCTGAAATTCAGGAGGCTGGGGCTGAACCTGCTGTGTTCCAGCTGTGTGCACAGCATTCCTCCCTGCAGGCAGGATAAATGGGATTTTCTTTTTCCTTCCCCTCGTCCCTCTGGGCCAGAGCAGGGTGCTGTCGGTGGGGATGGTGGGACAGCTCAGACAGGAGCCCCAGCACGCCCAGATTCCCTGCTGCAGCCCGAGACGTGCCATTCCTGTGCCTCAGTGTCCCTTGTCAAACGCCCCGGGACAGAGGGAGGGCACTGAGGGGATCTCCAGGAGAGGAGCAGGAATGCTGCAGCTGCTTCCCTGTGGCATGTGGAGGGAGCAGGAACCACTCCAGAAATGAGGTGTGAGGAGAACCGAGCTCCACTTGAAAGGACTTAGAGAAAACTTGCCACTGCTCAAGTTACTGGGTCAGCGGTGACAGAGAAGAGAGAGGCTCCTCAGCTCCATGCCAAGGCAAATCCTTGGAAAACGGGATGGGAATTACCCAGGTACACACATTACCAGCACTGGAAAATATTTCTTCTCCTCTTCTCTGGTGTTTCCTATTGCTTAAGCAAGGGGAGCATGGAATGAGAGCTGGGGCTGTACAAACTCCAAGGATTTTAAAGCCCATTTGTTGACTTTCACCTGCTCTGGGGAGCACCTCTCCAACACCTCTGCCACGTCCAAGCCTGACACTGTAATCGTGCTCAGCCCTGAAAATAACCCAGATTATTCCGACCAACTTCTGGGCAAAATCTCAACTCTTCCTTGAATTTCGCACACCCAGAGAGCAGCGACAGAGCCAATGCCATGGATCACATTGTGAGTGCCCTCACTAAACTCTGCCTAATGCACTGCACAGGCCAGCAGGACAATTCTGAATTTACTCAGCAGAGATCTCCTTTCCACATTTGTTACATGCACACTTGGTACAAATAACATTATTTTCCTTTCTGGGTTTTTTTGCCTTTGCTTGTTACTCCCAGCGGCTTTTTTTAGTGCTATTTTGCCATTTCTCACAAGTTTCTCTGTGCTGTAATTATGCCAGTCTGCTTTCCAAATATACTTTTTTTTTGGTACTGAAATAGAAAGGTTGGGACTGCACGAAGAAAGGGGGAATAATTTTCACAGAATTATTTCGGCGACTTCAGGGACTGCACGCAACGTTTTTACAGCTTTCCATAGATTTTCCTTCTCCCTCCACTTGCACATGTTTGGAAATCACTCAGGCAACACGACATCCTGAATATCCCAGCCTAGGACAAGGAGCTGCTGTGCCTGCAGGAGTGGATATTTTACATGAGACAAGTGGTTATTGTCAACGGGACGGGGAATAACTTGCCTGAACATTTCCAGGCTGGCTGCAGCACTGTATATGCAGCACGAGCAGTGATGGAGTAGTTACAATACTTCTCCAGCAGCACAGCTCCCTGCAGACGTCAGCAGGTTTTATCAGGCTCACAGGGAACGTTCCCACTGCTTGTTGCACTGGGGAAGTTCTGCCTCCAACAGCTCAGGCCAGATTAGGCTTTTCAAAAGCCTTGATTCTTTAATTTTATATTTTAACGCTTTTTGACTGGTGGGGCTGAAGGGTTTTTTTGGCGATTTTTTATCAGAAGCAAACAAAGAGGCAAAATATTTCCCAGAGACTGCTTGTAAGTCCATAATTTTACATAATTTTGGGACTGAAATGTGCAAACAACGCGATTAGGCAACGTAAGAAATAGCACATAAGATAAAACCCCCAAGAACTAAGTTTCTAATATTCTGAGCAGACTTTGGGTCTGGTGATATTTAAAGATAGGAACTCCAGCTCTCTTAAGGTAACCAAGAGAAATCCACTGCAGCTGCCTGCACTGAGGTGGGGATTCAGAGACATCTCCTTTAAAGCCTCCGTTCATCAGTATGGGAGGCCAGCTCTCCTGCCTCAGCTCGGAACTCTCCCTCCAGCAAGGTTAGAGAGCGGCGTTGGGATTCCATAATCAGGAGTAGCGAGGCGTGGGATGAGCACAGCATTCCTGATACACACAGGACACTTTGGAGCCGAAGGCACGAGGAGGTGCCTCGGACTAAACAGCGGCAAACTGCACAGCCCGGTTAGACACTGGCTCAGGACTCGCTGCAGCAAAGCGCTTCGGCTCTCATGGGCAGGGTCTGTGGGCAGCTCTCAGCACAAGTCAGTTGATTTTAAGAGGGCTTTGCTGCTTAGATGTTTGTTGAGACTAAAACCAGGAGAAGAGTTTAGCAAAGGCCACCCGGTTCTCCTGGCGGAGGCATTGGCTCTCACAATCCCTCCCCTCTCTCCGTGCCCTGGCGCAGAGGTGAGGTTCTGCTCCCTGCCTGCACAGCGCCTGTGCCTCTCTCCGAGCCCCCAGCTCCTTGCTGGCCAAGGCACAGGCCTGGCACTGTGCCAGCCGGGGGAGGAGATGGTTCTGCCAGAGCAGCTTCCCTGTGGTACGTGACCCGGGCATGGCATCTCTGCCATTCCCTCTCGTTTCCCGCTCGCCCCCGTCCCAGGATAACTCTCTCATCACTCCTCGGAGCACAGCGGGGACAGAAATCAGATATCTGACTCCATTTCCTTCCAGGCACCTGCTTGAAGCAGGATTAGAGGGATAACAAGCTAAACCTTCCCCTGCCAGGTCTGCAAGGGGAACTTGCAGGCCAAATATTCTGTCCCACACACGATCCAGGACTGCAGTAACCCTGCCGATGGCAATTCACTCACACACACAAGATAAAAAATGGACAAATGAATCAATAAAACCCCATACTTGGAAGTCATAGCCCAGCAGGTGACCTCCATGGCACACAGGGCTTGGCAGTGTCACACGTCCCTGTTTGTGAGCTGGAGGGAAATTCGGATTGTCCCACCAAGGAGTTTGTCACCACCCACCACTCCTGACAGGAATCCTCAGGAGAAGGATGGAACTGCTGAGGCCTCTGTGGTTTGTGAGACCCTTCTGCAGCATCTTATAGTATATTATTGATATCATAGAGTGGTTTGGGCTGCCCATTCCACTCCTGTCATGGGCAGGGACACCTTCCACTATCCCAGAGTGCTCCAAGCCCCGTCCAGCCTGGCCTTGGACACTGCCAGGGATGAGGCATGCAGAACTTGATATGTCCTTAAAAGCAGAGGATTCACCCTTTCTAATAATAAGAAACTTCTCAAAAATAAATGAAACCAATTAGTAATAAAAGGCAGACCTCAAGAGTGTTAAATCCAGATCATCCACTCCAGATGAGGACTGGAGGCAGCTGATGGCAAAAGATTTTGGTCTCTAACTTCTCAACTGCAATAGCCTGACTGGGTTGGTGGCTGCATTATAACACCATTTACAGACACTGTGTGGAATCATGGGCATAATAAATCCAGGGAAAGAACTCCCAAAATCAAGAGGGAAATTCGCACTCCATTGAATTAGGTGTCAGCTTCCATTAAATTCAAAGGGACAGGAGAGTCTTCACGGGGTTACTGAGCATCTGTAAACACTTCCAAGCATGCCCCAAGTTACAGGTTTATTTTTCAGTTCAAAAAAACTGGCCAGGCGAAGAAATGTTTATTTCTTATTACAGAAATAGGAGAGCAAAGAAGAATGAGCCAAGAGGCTTCATAAATGAGCAAAGACACCAAAAAAGTTGATCTAAATATTATGATATTTGGGGTGCTATGCAGTTTGGCAACCTCAGTGGATGTGGGGAACCTAACCTAATATGTCTTCTGCCTCTTTTTTATCGTTCCTGGCAGCACATTGTCATTCCAGGGTGGCCTCAGAGGCACTGGACGTCCTCTCATTTCAGGTCTGATGTGCTTCATGTTAAGACTCTGGATTAATGGACAAGTTCACAGAATCTCAGGATGGTTCAGGTTGGAAGGAACCTCCAGAGACCACTTGGTCCAACCTTTCTGCTCAAGCAGGACCACCCAGAGCCAGTTGCCAAGGTCAGCTTGGATGAGGCATTAGGAAACTGGGTCTAGTGAGTGACACCCTGCCCACGGCAGTGGGGCTGGAATGAGATGGTCTTTAAGGTCCCTTTCAACCCAAAATATTCCATAATTCTATGACTGTGTCCAGAGAGCTTTTGGATAATTTCAAGAATGGAGACTCCACAACCTCCCTGGGCAGCTGGTTCCAGGATTTGGCCACCCTGACAGTAAATGTGTGTTCGCCCTCTCACCCCAG
>VXBT01000358.1:108896-139075 GCA_013400235.1 Oriolus oriolus
TTCCTTCCTTCCTTCCCTCTTTAGTTTTCTTTTTTTTGTGCGTATATTTTTTCTTTCCTCCTTGTTTGCTTCTAGTTTTTTTTGTTTGTTTTTCTTTTTTTAATCCCCTCCTTGGTGTTTGTTTTTTTCCTTAGGAGGGGTGTCTGTTCATTTTGTTGTTTACTTGGGGGGCAGCTTTTTGTTTGGCTGGTTTGGTGTGGTTTTTGTTCAGTTTTCTAATTTTTAATTTTCCTTTCTTCTTCTTTTTTTTTTTCTTTTTCCCCTCCTTATTTATTTTCCTCTCCTCGTTTTTTGGAGGTATTTATTTTCTCCGTTGTGAAATTTTCCCCCCTCCATCTGAGGAGGACAATGACAGTGTTGGGGGGCCAGTGACAGCCCAGGCTGCTCCTCACTCTCCGGACGCGCTGCAGGTGTAACTCAAGCGTGGTGACGTTTGTTATGTCCCTCCAAATAGCTCTGCTGATGGTGCAGAACTGGTGCTGAGCCAGGAGAAATGATAAAACATAATCAAGCCCCAGAAGGCGACGTTATGATGTTGATAGAGACAAATTTAAATCCCTCCTCTGTCCGTGTTCGTTCAGATTAATCCAAGTGGAATCTGCGTGTGACAGAAGCCAAACCACTCGGTGATGGTTGGGGACAGGGCCTATTCTATTCTATAAACTAATTTTCTCTCCAAAACTCTAATTCAAATAATAGTTTTGCTGTTTTAAAAAGCACTTAGATTCTGCCTGTTGAAAAGACACCTTTCCAGCTCTGAGCTGGCAGGGATGAGCTGTCTCTTGATGAAGATTTAACTGGGTACATATATCCACGTGTTTATAGAGCAGAAATCTCTGCTGTATAAATAGCCTGAGCCTCCAGTGACCAAACAAGGCCAAAACCCAGGCTTCCACTTCAACAGGAATTTGCCTTTTTTAGTGTGATACCATTGGAGTGACGGCCAAGGCAAGGCCTGAGCACCCATTCCAAAAATCCAAGCTGAGAGCGGTAAAAAGCTACGAGGGGGGTACAAGTTATGAGGGGAGATTCTGCAGTTGGGAGCCAGCCTGGAAATTCTGGGAGGGTCTTAACGTGTATTAGAGACAATTTTGGCTGCTATTCAAAGCCAGAAATCTTCAGCATTGGTTGGGCTGTCCTTGCAGACCAGCCCTGGATCAGGTACCACGAACATCCCAGCTCCTTCCGAGTTTGATGCTCCAGCAGGAGAACAGATTGGACTTCACACAAATAATGCTTGACTTTACTGAAAGCTTATCTAACAGAAATTTCTTCAGACAAAACATTTAAATGTGAAAGAAATGGTGAGTTTAATTGCTGGGAAATGTCTGACTTCGGTCCTCCTTTGCCAATAGCTAAAGTAAGTGTGAAATATCTGTCATTAAACCTGGGAGATTAGAAACCCAATGACAATTGGTTTAATGCCAACATTTCTGTTGGCGCTGCAGATCATTATGTTCTAATCTTTCATGAACTCTGGGACTAAATTCAGAATTCTTGCTTTGGGTATCAAGAATGGTAAGAAAGAATCAACACATTTTCTCAGGTTTCACAGAGAAACCTGTGTTTCTTGCCTCTCAGGAGCAAACATAAAACCTCAATGAACAACATTCCATCTTCAGGGAGGTCTGGGTGAGATATCCCTCTAATGTATAATCATCATTTTCAGCAATCACAGTCTTTTTATTTTTGCTCTTCATTACCTTAACCATTTACATCCAAGCACTTCAGGCTTTCCTTTTTTTTTTTTGCAGATATGAGCCATGAATGACTACATGATATATTGATTTCACGTCAATGATAAACGGAGATATTATTTCCCAGCAGGTGAATAAATACAAAGCTAGCAAGTCACACCAAGAAAATCAGTAAAACCACACTTCAAAAAGTGGTTTAACCTTTGTTTTACTCAAACAAAAACCACCTTGGCAGCCAAATATTTTATAAACCCCTTCACCACCTGTCCTTTCCAAAAGTTATTTTACATTTTAATTGGCTCAGGTATTCTCCCCTCATTGATTAGGCTGATCAGACAGATGGAAAGGGAAATATTGCTGTGAAGTGGATGGCTGAAGAAACAAATGCTGCTTTGATGGTGCTGTCAAGGCTCACTGTGGCAGAGCAGCACAGAAATAAAATGGGGACAGAACTGCTCAGGGATGGGCAGAAAGTTCATCCTTCTGTGTTTATTTACAGTATCCCATGGTTAGCATGGAGAATATTTGATAAATACCATGCTAATGTATGTAGTGAGTTAATTACCTGTGGTGTAAACACGCAGTGCTACATAAAGAGGGCTGCTGGATCCCAGATAATTCCAATTTTTAATCAGCGTGTTCAAAAATGATCAGATTTTTTTTTTCTCTGTGCAGGTTTGACTGCAGCCTTTGAAATTCCTGTGGTAAAAGGTGGTTTTCCATAATGTAGTCAGGGGAAATAATTGTGTTCTCTTAGAAATAACTGCAAAGATGATAAGCCATCGTCTCTTGCAGAATTTGGCCTTCCTGTATAAATAAATCCTCTCAGAGCAGGGATCCTGTGTGGTCAAACTGATTGCCAGGAAGAGAACACTCTCAGTTCATTATCTGGAGTTCTTCAGCTCAATCCAAGGAGGTATTTTGCAATCACTAGCACAGAAAATAGATGCACTGAAATGCTCTTGCATTTACAGAAAGCTTCAGGATAATTTATTTATGAGATGGCTTGTTGCTCTTACATACTACTTACATTCATCAAATTCTTGGCGTTTATTCTTCCCAGTTGGGCCAGTGAAAAGCAACCAATTAAGGTGGTATTCAGGCAGAAAAATTCCAGCCCCATCCAGAAGCAGGGAAGTAGGAAGAATTATCCATGGGTTTCTTTAGAAGCTTTTAATAGGCTCAGCTCAAGGAGGTGGAAAGGAGTGTGGGAGATGCCAGCTCACAGGGCAGGGAGCTCACCTGGCCATGGCAGAGTCCTTTGGGGCCTCCCCACCAAGGTCATGACGTCCCTCTGCAGGGATCCCCTTCCCAGCCTTGCCCCCAAGAGATTTCTGGCCAGGCCCAACTCTCCTGACGGTTTTTGAGGCTGAGAATCTGCTGGCACCGAGCTTGAGGCTCTTCTGCAGGTGTAAAACCTGCCCCTCGTGTTCCAGGGAATGTGGGGTGTCCCTCAGCCAGGGGCAACTCAGTGGGCAAAAAATTATCATGACTGGAGCTTGCCTCCATAGGAGGGACTTTTCCCAGGGTGCCTGAGCTGGAAAGCTGTGGATTCATTATTTGTGCATCTGTAATTCTTTACTCCCTGAAAAACGAGGGTTGTGGAAAAGGCACTGGGTTTTCCAGCTTGTTTCACTGTAGCACTTGATTTAGGCTTTCAGTGCTTTAGGCTTCTCCACAGCTCAAATCCTCTCCGACCACGGCTCCGTCCTACAGATTTGGCCAGGAAGAAGCAGTGATTCACATTTTTATGGCAGTCTTAAAACTTTTTGGTCTAGCAAGCAAATATTGCCTGGTGTGTCCAGCAAAGTTATTGTATCTTTATGTTTATGTCGATGAAATTATGTCTGAAACAAGGTCTGAGTGCAGTGGCGTTGCAGTTAAAGATTAAATCTGATTGTGTTCTGCGTGGCAGTGCTGTAAAACTGCTATTTCTGCTTTAAAAACTTCCATTTTCCTCCAACAGATTACATTGTTTCTTTGAAGGGTGAATTTAAGCATCAGTATTTATAATAATATGTACATCATTAATCTCCTGCCTTTAATCTCTCCAGTCCTACTTAACCCAGTGAGGCTTCAAAGGGTGCGGGTGCCTTGTATTTTTTTTATTGGGAGGGGAGGTAAAATATAAATGAAAGATCTGGAATCAAAATCGTATCTGTAACGTTTCCTTTTAATCTGCATAACATATTTAATGCTTGACATGTTGGGAAGCTACCTGGATATTTGCCTGATGAACAGTTCTAGGGACAAACTGGAAAGAGTAAACATATTAATTAGAGACTGCACAGCTCCTTCTTGCTGGTGTAATCATTAAATTGATTTTTCCAGTCTGACATGTAATTGTTCCAGCGATGGAATCCTGCTTTCCACTCTCGTTCTGCTTCATCAATATTTCCTGTAAAACATGAAATGGGTTATATTAATCTAAATTTGAATCTCTTTGTATGCTAATTGAAAAATAATTTTGATTATCAATGTCATCTGCTCCGAATACATTATGGGATGGTCTTTTGCTTCTTTTCTTAAACCTGGAATGACTGAAAATTCAGTGATTAGCATTTTGTCTTTCCATCAGAAAGGAAGGAGTGCAAAGGTATTATTCTGCCAGGGTATATAAACATACTTTGGAATTTTTTTTTAATATATATATTTTTAATATACATTCTGGGTAATTCTTCTGTCCATCAAAACCATCATTTTAAAGTCACTTTTTTTTTTTTTTTTTGGATCCTCAAAATATTCCTGTGGTTCAACATACCCTGCAGTGAAACCCACATGCCCTGAAGACTAAAAATGCAAAATGAGAGAGATGTTTGCAAGGATAAGGTGAAATCACAGCTTTGTTCAAGGCAAGAACAGGATTGGTTTAATGGATTTCAGTGGATGTCCAGGATTTCAACCTCCCATGCAATAAATCCCCAAGTTTAAAGCTAAAAGGGCACAGGTTTGGAGCAGGATACTGTCAAATGTGCGCTGTGTCAACATGAAACTGTCTTCTCTCTTCTTTTGCATCCCCACCTTTAAAGCATTTTCCAGGCAATCCTGCATCCCGAGGAAAGATTTACTGCCAAATTTGTTATGAGCATGGGAGCAGAGGGTGGGAAGAGTCACAAAAATATAGCATTTCACAGGGTTCCCAGGGTATTTTATGGACAGGGATCCCCTCCTGCAGCCCCGAAAGGTGGTCAACACCATGGGGAAAGGCAGTGGCCTTGCAGGAGCATCCCGTACACCACCAAAAAGCTGGATAACCCCAGCAGGCTGTGCCAGTCACGGAGGCTCATCGTTTCGTACCAGCTGTAGACTTGAGGACAAAGTTCCCAAACCACAGATGATCTCTGATCTTTATTCGTTCTGGACCTAACTCTCGCGGTGGCCCACCCTGCTGGCACAGCTCACTTCCAGAAAAACTCGGTAATGGTGTTGCTGAGGTAACAGCTCCATGGTTTCTTTATGCTCCTTTGGCTTTATGTTCTCCTGCCGCAGCAGAGCCTCGGCCCTTTCCCTCCATAAATACACCCCTTCTGCCTTCTTTATGACCTGCCAGCACGGCAAGTGTAACTGGTGATGTGAAAATGAAACACTTCTGTGTTTTACACATCAACTAGAGGAAATATTCGGGAGAGAGAGTTCACTGATTCCCAGATTGAGCTTGGAGAAGCATCCAGTAATTTGGTCGCTTATCTGCAGTTTAGCTCCACGTTTCCAAACCTTTTTTGGTCTGGAAATCCAGATGGCAATTTAATGAGACTTTGAAATGAGATTTACTTCTTGGTTCCGGTGAGACCGGAAATAAAACCAAGATACTTTTTCTCCGGGAAGTCCTGTGCTTTTGCACGCAGTTAAAAGGGAAAGTGTGAAGAACAAATACGGGAAAAATGTCAATAAATTAACGACATCCTTCTCCTTCAGCTCAAAGTTGTAAATAAGCTTGGTTACAACAGAGATCAAAGGAAAGTTCAGATATTTTGAAAATTTTTCTGCAGGCCACAACTGATGTTGACTCAGAGATGATTTGGAAGTGCTGGTAACAATAAAACCTAATTTTCACTGCTAAACTCTGCAGATAGAACTCATAACTAAAGGGACAAAACATGTACAGCATTCTGCTTTCCTGACTCTAAGAACTCTGCCTTGCACATATTTAATTTAAAGATGTAGTCAGGGTCTCAGGCAAAGCCAAATTTTCCACATTAAGTCAAATGGATTGGTAATTCAGTGTACGAAGGAGCTGCAGTGGAGAAAACTGCCAGAACTGTGTTTCTTGGTTTTTTCTGGGTTTGCGGTGTCCACTTTTATTTATTCAGGCAAAACCTCCACTAATGAAATAAAAAGGAAACTCAAAAACATCCCTTCTTTAATTATTCAGGTGCAGAGGTGTTTCAAGTCTGCCCAAAGACTTTAGACACTGGAATATCTCTATCATATACACATCCTGAATTAAAAATCACTGTTCTGGAGTACAAATTGTGGGGCTTTTCAGGGCTTCTTAAAGATTATTGCAAAGAAGTGAGCCAGCTGGAGAAAGAAGACATCAAAAAATACAGAGGAGCCACCATTATGAATCTAAAAGACAAAAGGGGGACGGAAAACACTGAAATAAGAACTTGAATTCCCATTTGTTTGCTTTTTTTTTTCCGCCAGTGATAAGATCCAAACTGAAGTCACAAGTCAATGCATCCCATTATCACCAACATCATCAATCTCTGGGAAGCAACCACCCGTGACTTAGATGAGCTGACAGCTGGGAGGCAGAAAAGAGAAAGACTGGAGAGTGCAGGCTGACCGATAAGCACAGCTCGGAGCGCTGGGTGCCTGCAGAGCCGCGGGGCCAGCCAGCAGCGCACACAAACAGGGAATTCGCTGTCAGCCTTCGGGGCAATCCCAAACTTCACCTTCATTCCCGTCAGCCCCGTGCAAAGCCCAGTGGGGCTGGCAAGGAGAAAAGGGGAGGCTCTGTAGGCAGTGAATCAGTGCTCTGAAAGGTTTAACAGGCCAAAAACCAAAACGAAATAAAAAAAGGGGTTTTTTGATTCTTCAGCAATGCCAGTGCGATCAGCTGGAATTTCCTACCATTCCGTCTATCTCTTACTTTAATGGTGTTGCAGCAAAGTTAAACTTGTCACCATCCCATCCTTTGAACTGCTGGATGTGCCAGTAAAGTGCTAATCTTAATGTTAACACACAAAAATACATTTAGGATTGGGATAAAGGCCATATAGCTGCTAATTAATAAGGGATGACAAGCTAGAATTAATTTTTCCGTCCTCAACAGCTGATGATTGCAGGTACCTGCAAGTTTCTGGGTTCATTAGTATGATAAGTGCCACAGGTTTATGGTGTAGATTCACATGGTGAGATTTTCTTCACAAATGTCCAGAAAGGAGGAAATAAATAATATCTATATTCAATATTCTTTAATCACATTCTGTGGATCCCAAAGCTTTGACAGCCACAGCAGTATATTCATTTTCACGTGTGTTTTTAAGCATTTCCGATTCCCTTCTGTTATTTTTTCAGTCCTTCCAGAAGCCAGCAGAGCTCTCTGGGAGATGAGTTTTTCCAAGGGCTGTTATCTTTCCGATGACATGCTGGAAATGCTGGAAGGAAATCAGATTGTTTAGGTACAGAAACTTATTGCTCATAGGTGCAATGAGTAAAGTCTTTGTTGGCAGGTGTAGTAGTACTGGTGAGGTTACTTGTGAATAATTCCCATTTCTTCATGTATCCAGCTCTGTGGAAGTTTAATGTAATTCTGATGGTGAATTTTCTATTTAGTCAGATTTTCAGTATTCTTACCATCCTGAGTATTCATGTCTGTAGAATCCAGACACTGGTTGGAGGATCACAACAAATACAATTATTTTTGTTACTCGCTGGTCAAGAAGTTGAACGTTTCTCTGCATCCACATAAAAAAATCTCTTTAGGGTGGTTTTAAAAAGTAATGTATTTGTATTACCTTGCTGGATTTCTTCATAGCTGATACATGACATGGTAATATCAAATAAAATAGGAAAATATGTATTAGGCACACTAAAATAGTAATGGAAGAGTAAATGGAAAGTTTGGCTGCCTGCAGCGTTCCACAATCAAGAGGAAACGGGCACATATAAATAGGAAGGGCTTTAGATGCATTAAAGGTTGTGCTGAGGAGGTAAAGTCTAACACAGATGCTTTTATAATTAACATATGATTGCTCTAAAAGCTACTTAAAAGTCACTCACTCTTTTCTGTCCCTCCTGTGAGATTCTTTTAGCAGCAGCCAGCAGAAACCCTTCTGGACACAGAACTGCAGGTTCTGACTCGTGGCTTCAGTTATGGATTTATGTATTGAAACTCGGGGAGAAGGCACTGAGAAATCTTCCAAAATCATACAAAATAGTCTAGAGATATCAAGGCCGTATTTTATATATGGCTGTTACTCTTGTATTACAGTGAGAGCCTTATTTTTTCCTTCTTCTCCTACCCCACAACCATAACCATTAAAAAAAAATTATATCTGATAGGATTGCTTGAGGAAAATGTGAATTAAATAACAATAGAGATATATATTTCTCACATATGTAACTGCCTCCAGGAACTTGTCTTACCCAGCCTGTGACGGGAACAGGCTGGTTCAGATCCAGGACACATTTGGAGCTGGCCTTTAAAGGCTTTAAAATCCCTCAGTGGGTGGCAAGGCCTGGGCTAGGAGTGGGTCAGGAATTGCTCAAGGGCTTACCAAGCACATCCATGGCAAATCCTGACCACTTGAGGCTGGAAAATCGTAATTTCTGCAAAATAAGTTGTTTTGATTATCCTCTTTGGGTTCTACCTGATAGAATTCTACTTTGCCTGTCTGAACCCACCTTGAACTTGTAATAATGAGAACATAAAAATTCCTCACTTGTTCCCTGTCATCTTATATCCCCTCATGTTAAGGCAACCTTCTTTTCTAAGAATATTTCAATGAAAGGAGTAATAGAAACGAGAGACCCTCAGAACACGAGGAAATCTGTGTATTAATGGTGTGCACTGTCCTTTGGGCATAAAAGGAGAGAGGAAATGCAAAATAATATTTCAGTGAAGAGAATTATTGCAATGTAAGCTATTACACCACGTTTGCACGTGGGATTTTAAAGGGGAATCTGTCAGAATTGTATAATATTGTATGGGGAACATAATGGAAATGCTCTGTTTTTATATTTGCAATGTTTCAGGGACTGACAGATGATACACGACAAGGCAGTGCCACTTGTTGACAACATTCTTGCCTCGGTTCTATATTAGGATCCAGACACGATGATTCTTCTCTTTTTGCTGAGAATACGCTCGCGAATTTCTTTTAATTAAATTATGTAAATTTATGTTGTGAGCTCCTGAATGTGGCACGGTGATGCATTTATGTCTGCTGGCAGATCCTGAGCGTCGCTTCATCATCCCTCACCCCACAGGACCAGGCAGAGCAGCTCTGCTCTCCTCCAAGTCGTGCTGAGCTCTGGTGATCTGCTCCCTCCTGCTCCACACAGACTTAGTTAAGCTCAGCCCATTTGTAGGATCCACGTTTTTCCCAAGGGTTTCCCAGCCAGGTTAAAGGAATATGTAAAAGAGTTCAGCTCTCCTGGCTCAGCACAAACTTGTCAGAATCTTCGAAACCTCCCTGAAATCCATCCGTAATTGGGAACGCTGTGATTTTAAAATCACAGAGTAGGCTTCATAAATTATTCATTTTACCTACTGATTTCGCGTCTCTTGATTTAATTGAAAAACATCTGTTGAATTGAGAGGGGATAAAAGTTGAGCCATAATACAGTCACAGACTCAAATGAGGAAGGAATAAATTATTTCAGAAGGAATCATCTGTGCACCATGACAGTTTACATATTTTTAAGGCTTACGTGGTTTTCAAGACGAGCATTCAAACTGAGTCTTAGAGAAAGATTTTAAATTACTAATTAACATCTTAAAAGTGTATCTCGTTTTTGAATCGAGACTTTCCCCCAGTCAAGCTGCAGAGTGTGATTCCAGAGCTGCAAAATCACTTTATAAAATCAATTCCTTTTGAAAGCCAAAGCACAGAGGCTTTATCTGTTGCTGGGCTTTGGGAAAACAGTGCCATCGGTCTTTGAAAAGTTTGAGTATTCTGTGTTCAACTGACCTTAAAGTTCCAAACAATTATACTTCTCTTGGCAGTGAAATCTCATAAATCCGTTGTGTACGTGGCCAGGCACAAATCAGTTTGGTTTACATAGGCAAATCCTGCAGCCTCTGGGCTGTCAGCAGTGACGCTCCAGAAATAAAACACAGGGCTCTCACGTGAGCTGGAAACCACAATCCCCTCTTGGCAGTGGCAGTGCACTTCATATCCTCAGGGGATTAGTTGCATGAAATAGAATCCCATAAATAATAGATAATATAATCCAAATATAACATCCCAGAAGGTCCCACAGCTTACACAGGACATCTAAAGCCTCCAGAATTCCCAGTGCAAGCGCTCCTTTAGCAATGATTTTCCTGCTCTCTCCAGCACCCAGGAACCCAGAGCCTGGTGGCACCAAGACTCTCACAGGGGGTACCAAAGAACAGAGGTTTTGGCTCTCAGCATCTCACACTGTGGCTTCGTCTGCATGTTGGGACAGAAAAACTCCACATCACAAAGTCCTGGCCCGCGGCGTGTCCCCAGGTTTTGTCCTGGGACAAAACAGGGTGGTGTCCCCACAGCCAGAAGCACAGGGCACCTTCTGGGGTCCACCCTCACCACCCCACGGACAGTTTTACCCAACACCAATTCAGTTTTTATCCAGCTGAACATCTCAGCTACAAACAGGAACACAAAGATCTGAACTCAAGTATCACATTAACATCCAGCAAATGATCCTTGCAGAAAAGTTTTCTATTGAAGCATCCAGAAAAGAACTGTTACCTGTCATTTCCACAACTTTGGGGAAAAAGTATTTCCAGAATCGACACTGCTGAGCTCGCAGTTTTGTCAGTACCTCGGAAGTGCTGGTGTTCAGCGTCAGATATTTTTGGTCAGTGCTAGTGAAGACTGGCCATTTTATTCCATTAGTCAGGGTCCCATCCGGAGCTCTAAATGAGAAAAGAAACACTTCATTTAGAATGAGAAATCACCTCAGCACACAACGCAGCATGATTTGGGTTTATTTATGAGTTGTTCAGATAAAGTGGGTTAGTGTGGAATGACTGATGTATCCTTGTGTAAGTAACGGGGGGAAAAAGGCAGATAAATTTCATTTATCCTCGTTTGAAGAAAAAAAAAATCCCCTTTTGAGGTGTTCTGGGTTCATCAAAGGGAAAAAATTAATAAATAATCATATTCAAACAACTTTTCCAACCTGGAGATTCTCATAGAAGCTGTGAATTATTAGGGATGACTTAAAACCAAACCAGCCTGCCAGCCTGAAAGGCTGAGTGGTTTGTGTTTTAGTCTGAAGGCTTTTGATCCCTTTAGATGGACAAATAGATTGGGGCAAATGGCTGGGATAAACATGCAAGTAAAGGTAGAAATAATGTCTAAAGTTGATCTGCAAGATCTGTGTTGAGAGAGAGAGAGAACAATTATTCGTCATTAAGAGGAACTGCCATCCTGGAGGCGTGTTGAGTCCTATCAGTGGAGGGCCAAATGGGAACAATCCGAAATCTTGCGGAAACTGGGAAGAGGCACAGAGTGCTTGACCCTTTATAAAGCCAGCTCTGCATGTGAAAGGAGCACAGCTGCTGGCATCACAAGAGTTGTGATAAATATTTGTAATACCACAGAATTCATGAGGCTCTAAGGACAGGCACCCAGCTGTTCACCTCCAAAAATGACAGTATCTGTACAAGGAGAAAAAAATGGTTTAAATGTGTAGAAGGACAACAAAATGGGCAGCATTACATTAGGGAACAAACAAAACAGAATATGATTTTCAGGAAAAGAAGTGGATTTGTATCTTAAACAGTCACAGATCACCATTAACTCTAAGAATAGAAATTAAATATTTTATTTCAGTGCAAGCACAGGAGCCATTTTCTTTCCTAGAAGCTGATATCAAGGAATCTGGGATTTAAGGCAGAGCAACGGTAATTGATGATTCTGGGTGGGATAAATTAACTATTTGCTGAATTAATTTGGTTCTCTCTACTTTACTTTTCACCAGGACACTTCCTGGAAGGCTGAAGGCAAAGAGGAGTCCAGGGAGTGGAGCCCATTTGGGTTCTGCTTCCCAAGAGAGGGAACATGAAGTGTGGGTGGGAGCAGTCAGAGCACAAGATGTTGAAGCAACATCGATATCTCTCAGTTAATTCCAAATTAATCAAGTTTTCAGCCCATGTTTTTGTATTCTGGGGTCTTTGGCATTGGCCTCTGCAAGAACCAGCGTTGGAATAAGAGCTTCAGGCTGTCATTTCCTGAACTTCTCCCTTCCTCACGGATTTTTCTTGACTAATTCAGCTCTGATTAACCTATGGCACCTTTTTAAAGTGCACATTTATTTGTGGCTCCTGAGAATGATGACTTAAGCAGAGCTGACTTGCACTTCAGTTCAAGATCAGGACGCTAATGGTGCTGTCAGTATTCATCTAACAGCTTTTATGCTATGAAATAAATCATGACATCCCACATGATAATTTACAGGTGTGTGGGGGGATTACACAATGCCTCGATGGCTACAGATGTATTTTACTAAAAAATGATTGAAGGAACTGTCAGGTGAACGCAGCACTTTGAAGCCCATGAACCTGCTGGTTATGACAATCCCTCTGCATTTCTAGGAAGTTTACTGCTCAAAGAAATGCCCAGTAATTTCCTTCTTAGCTTCATTATTGAAAATTTCCCAAGTTGAAAAGCAGCTCCCGGTCGGCACAAAAGGGAAATCACAGGAGTACAATTTGGAACAAGTTATGATTATAACCTTGTTGTTCCCTCACCATTACTGTTCATCCCTTCTTGCTAATAACTTCATGATGAGAACTGCAGTGCCCAGAATAGGCTGTAAAATTCCCTGTTCTTTGCACCAAATTCAAAGTCGAATAATATTCGTATGGAGCAGTGAAAGTACGGTGGGAACTCCCTCAGTGAGCAGACAGGAATCCAATCCCCTGCACAAACTTGTCTCTGCCCATTTCCGTTTGCATGGACAATCTTTGCTGACCGATTACAGAAACACGTCTGTACTGAAAAAAACAAGGTCAGTTTGCATGGAAACCTCCATTCTATCACCTTTTATCAGCTCCTTAAACCTCTGCTCTTTCATGTTTTAGTGCTGCTTCATCACCTCTGCTTCAGTAATTCCAGTTTTGCCACTTCAGTGCTGTCACCGAGGCCTGGTGGTGTGTCCTGAAAGGCTTTGGGCTGTGCATCTTCGGGCCAGGCCTCTATTTTGTGGTTTTATCTTGTCAAATCACCTTTCTTGGACAAGCTTTATTCAGGGAAGACCTTAATTTTGTTTGGAGAAAATCATCAAATGCTATGGCTTGGAAGGGAGCTTGGAAGATCCAACTCCCTGCAATGAGCAGGGACATCTTCAGCTGGACCAGGAATATGAGCTCCACTGAATATCTTAGAAAGAATCTGGTTCCTTTTCTACCCTTTTTACTGTTTGCAGGTGCCAGGCTTAAGGCAATGAAGAACTTCTTTGAACTGCTCCCAGAAAAGAAATGCAAGAGAGAAAAACAAAACAAAACAAAACAAACCAAAACAAAACTCAAACCACCTGTGTTTAAACTTTGGTGTAAACAGAATTTGCCTCATTCCTTCAGCTGTGTTTTTTTCTTTGTGTATGCCCTCAAATTATGGGCTGGATTCTCTCTACTCTGGCAGTGGGACAGCAGCTCATTTATAGTAAATTATTCTGTTAAGATATGTCTTTAAGTGGCAGTTTCTTGGTTGTACTTGTTGTTACTTAGATCAAGTTCTTCCCCTTTTGGGTTTTTACATCCACAATTGCCAATAACTATTCGTTTTCAAGATTAATTTGTAGCAAGTGTACTAGATTGGATATAGGCGTGAAGAGAGTTTTGGAAGAGCTTATTCACCAATCATTTCTCTGTATTTAATATTCATCTTCAGCAACTTCTTTAGAAAGAGAAAGTTAATTTCATTCAAATGGAAAATGCAACATGAACAGAGTTCTGTTAATCATAATAAACATACATACATTACCATTCTCATTAATATGATCAATATACCCTGAGATACAACACCAGCTCGCTGCATTTTTATTAATACTCACACAGCATTACCTTTACAAATGGTTTATCATACAGATACACAAAAAAATGTAATTCATCATCTGACTGGTTTTGGTAAACATTCAGGATATAAGGTACCTGGAAAATATTCCCTTTATTTTTGTGAGTGAGCTCTGAATTTTGTTTCTGAGCTCAGTGAAAACTCATAGAGTGAATTCCACCATTTACCACAGAGGTTATTCTTTTGCACTGGTAAGTTGGATTTTGAAGAAGGCCAGAATGGAAAATTTTCTCTGCTAACTCTCCTGAAAATATTTTTAAGCTGCTTTAGGGTTTACCTTTGTAAAACCAGTGTCCCACACTCCAGCTTGGACAGCCTCAAGCTTTCTCCACGTTCCTATTTAGCTGCTCTGTGACTTTTGCTGTGCGTTTCTCCAGAGGACAAGAAAAACAATCCCACATCCCAGTGCCCACTAAAAAGACTGAGAATTAATGATAATTCTGCTGCACCCTGTGCAGGAAGAATTGAAATCCAGTGGAGACCTCTCCCTCCCAGTGTGGCTGCGTTGGCTTCACCCTGGTTGGAACTGCTGATGCTCGTTTCCGACTTGGCCCCTTTCCTTTTAAAAGCTGTTTTAAGGGCAGGAGAGAGGGGATGTGAATCCCTTTTATTGGCTTTCGTGATTCCTGGTAGCTGTTGGGCAGCACTGGCAACCAGCTGGTTTCCAGGGGATGGCGTTTTATGGAGTGTTACCATGGGCACGAGATAACCGGGAGGGGGAACGGCCTTGGAGGGAATGCAACAGCAAAAATCGCCCCAACTCTTGCAGATTTCCTGCAGCTGCAGTACAAAACCTCTGAGAATTATGGAAGCAGTCAGCTCAGCATCAAACAAGAAGCACAGTGTGAAAGTTTTCCCCCAAGGGTAGCTCTGGGAGCAAGGGGTGGTTCTGCACGTGTCTGACGGTTGGATGAGTTTAAGGTCTAAACCACACAGATGAACTTTTTCTTTTTTCTCGCTCCCCCCACATTCTGGAAAAAAATATTTTGTTGTTCTCCCTCTTTCCCACTTGGCCAGGAGGACACTCCTAATTAGCAGGAATGCTGATGAGGAGCAGCAGGTCCTCCTGTGCTGCCCCAGGCACCCACCCCGGAGGGACGGGAAGTGTCTGTGGCATTAGTCAGGCCAACACAGGCAGATGTCTCACATGATTTCTAAAGGCCAGGACGTGTGATATTTATACCTATGCTCATTCTCCCATTGCAGCACACTGGCTGCCAGGTTAATCTCAATTTGGGGTGGTCCCTGGGGGGGTGATGAGGAAGTGACAGCCAAGGGTTGTGTAAGGCTTTGCTTGGATGGCACCACTGGGAGCTTAACAGAAACTTCCCAGCCCAGTGCCATTAAAAAAAACCAGATTTTACTGTTAACTCCTGGTTGAGTCTTGTCAAACCCTCAAACAATTTGGCTCAACCCCAGTTTTTCGTTCCAGGCCATTCGTTTCAGATGACTCACTGCTAAATAGGCACCAGAGAGGTCCATGAGGCTGAAAACCCAAAGTCCTTAACCTGAGGAGCAGTCCCAGCTCTTGGAACAAAGAAAATGAACCTGCTCTGGAAAGCTGCCTTAGAAAAGTCAGAAAGGGAAAGGATGAAGAAATATCTGTAACATTGATGAAAAAAAATGGTGACTGTAAAACATCCCCTGAAGCTCTAATTACTGCACAAAATTTTCATTCAGGGACTGAGGCCCCTCCAAATCAGAAATTCTCTGCATGAATGTGTGGATTGAATCTGATGCAATATCACCACAAATTGGGTCAATATTTCTGTGATTCAGTATAATGAACTTATTTTTTAAATTCATGCAGTTATCCAGGATGTTTTCCCAAGTCAGCTTCTCTTCTACCACCTACTGAAGTGACTGGATGGGTAAAATCCTTACATTCTGCCAAGATATTTTACACTAAATTGTACATTCTGAGGGTGTTTGCTATGAGAAATTGCAAAAGCAAAAATGAGAGAGGCACTTTTCTGTCCATTATTCAAAGTTTATGAGTTGGCCTATCTGGAATAACAAGCAAGGGGAAGTTATACTCTTTATCCTTCTATACTAATGGGACAGACAGCAGCTGTCAAATCTATAGCTGAACTAATAATAATAATAATTATTATTGTTGTTATTATGATTACTATTATTATTATTATTGTTGTTGTTGTTGTTGTTATTGCCAAGCTTTAAAAACTATCACACTGAAAAATAACAGCTCAGGCAGGGGGATTGTCAGCCTGTGGAATACTGGGTGATTGGAAAGCATCCATTATTTTCAGTTGCATAAACTTCCTTGGAGTTTTGCTCTCCCCAAAGTATCAGCACCTGTGGCACTATGAAGAACTGGGCAACTTAGGGCAAAAAGAAGATCATATTGAAAACCATTTTATTTATTGGAATTTAATTATTGTGAGAAAATAGCAACCGGTTTCTGAACTTATAAGCAATTAAACATTCTCATATAATTGATTTAAATTCTCATATAATTGAAATTTAAAATTTCTCACATAATTCTCCTTAATAAGGCGCAAAAATCCTGATTTTTGTGGCATTTGAGCCTTACTGAGATTCCCAGAGTAAGGAATGAAAGGGCTCCTGTGGATGAGCACCACGAGGCTGAGGGATTGCAGGCTCGAATCCTTCCAAGCCCCTTTTTCACCGGTTGTGGGGAGCTCCCTGTGCCCTGCTGCGCTCAGCTCTCGCTCCCCGATCACACACGAGTCCATAACCCAGAGACTGCAGAGCGTCCCCGAGCCAGAGCAAAGGCAAACTGCTTTGCAAGTCCTAGCCTGGGTAAATATTATTCCTTCTGCTGATCCCTGAAGAAAGCAGCAGGATCCAGCTGGCCAAGCCTTTAACTGACAGGAACTGGAGAAGAACCTTTGCAGCTAGGCTTCCTTACACCTTCACAGGCTAAATAAAGCTCAGGATATTCCTTCCAGATTCCAGCCTGCTGACAGCAGCTGCCTGTTTAAATGCCTTAAACTATAAATTATCGTGGTATGTGCTATTATGACCAAGATCAGTTTCAGGAAAGGAAGCAACAAGCTGTTACTCCTTTTTTCGGGGTGTTATTTGTGTTGTTTTGTGCTATTTGTTATGTTTTCTGTCTCGTGTTCTGCTCCAAAGAGCCTCATGGGGCACCCATCGAGCTGAAACAATTCTTGCTCGTGCAGGCCATGAATTCCTGCTATATATAAGGTAGGCCTCAAGGTACTGGTCATAAATAATGGCGTATTTGAGACATTTAGATGCAGGATGTTCTGCCTTAGCTCTTTGCTGTGCACTTAGGAGCTGGGTGCTTCCAACCCCTGGCTCCTG
Organism: Oriolus oriolus; assembly: GCA_013400235.1. Classification (NCBI taxonomy): domain Eukaryota; kingdom Metazoa; phylum Chordata; class Aves; order Passeriformes; family Corvidae; genus Oriolus; species Oriolus oriolus. The sequence continues at coordinate 126,142 of VXBT01000358.1, forward strand.
GATGGGAGCCTGCTCTGGTGTCAGGAGAAATAAGGAGCTTGAGCCAGAGCTAACGAGCCCTTCAAGCCCTGCCTGCATTTCTGACCCCCTGGGCCATGCTGCACACGGGTCTCCTCCACTGTGAAATGTCCCAGCCAAGTTTGGGGCTGCTTCAGGAACCCCAAACTCCACACAGAGCATGGATGAGATGGGATTTTATCATACTGTTCTGGGTAAGAGCCATGGTGATGGTTTCACACCTTCTCCAGGACTCAGGTTCTGGTGTGAATGTCCACATTTCCTATTTACATCACTTTTGGGCAGACATGAGAGAGGCAACACTGCAGCTTAGTCCTTCTTTATTCTGAAGGAACACTTTTGCCTTTTGTTTTTCCAATGTTCCTCTAAAGTATTTTGTGAGATCCTCCTGCCCTTTTGTGTGGTATCAATTTCAGCTTTCAAGGGCCACTTTTCAAAGCTGCTATTTCTTAACACTCTTGGCTGCAGCAAGAAATCAAATGGAACCGTAGTTTTTTGTGTTAACTTGTAGAGCGATATCTGGAAATGGAAGAAGGTCCTGAACCCCACCGAGACCTTGAAGGAGGAAATACCTTCCATAACAGGTAAGTAAAAGGATAAGTAGATAGGAAGGCACCTGGCACTTGCCCTTTTATTCATCCTCTGAGGCTGTTTTATCTCCTCTGCAACCTCTCTTCCTCCTCATGACCTGGAAAAACGCAAACTTACACAATATCGTAACCAGAATTGCTCCCTGGAACAAACCAGGGCTTCATCAGAAACAATAAAGAGGGCATGAAGGGAGAGAAAAACGTTTTCATAGCCATAAACCCATTAATACTGGGTTTTAAATTCCCAGTGTCTTTGGTAAAATTTGTCAGCCCAGCCGGTTCTGAGAAAGAGTAAACACTGTGCTCATGGATATTATTGCTGGTTCCATCCCTTCCTTCCTCTCCCATCCATAAAGTTCATCCCAGGCACTCAGAAATTGTTGGATAAATGTGTTCAAGGCTTTTCTTATCTCTAGAGACTACATTTGCAATTGAGACTGTGGAGTTGATACTACACCAGGATATGATATTTGAAATTTGTTTTCAATGGAAATTGCCCTAATCACGATTTGTTTTCAGGACGGATGCTCCACAGAGCCCTGCACCAACCCAAAAACCCCTGGACTGGTCGTGTCCTGATGGATTTCATCACAGTGGCATTTTTCTTTATATTTCCTACTACTGTTTTATTTCTGTGAGTGGGAGGAAGTGCATGAGTCACAAACTTTCACGACCGTGTAATCTAGGCCAAATTGAGCAGTCCTAAAAATGAAACTATTGGGTAGGGGGAATTTGTGTTACTGCTTCATCAGAAACAGAACCACTGCAGCTTCATGCTGGGAAATGTAAACAAGAAGATAGAGTGCTCTCAACCCCCCAAAGCTATAATAATAATAATAATAATAATAATAATAACAACTATTATGATGATAATAACAACAATAATAATTTCTTATGGTATAAATTCGTTGTAAGTTTAACATTTACAAGTGGAAGTTACATGTGACACTTCCTTTGATAAACAAATTCAAATTATGCCCCATTCTTGTAACATCTTCTGAGTCTGTTCTGAACTACAGCAAGAGGGAGATCTTCAAATACCAACAGATGGGCTGGGAGCTCTTAACTAGAAACAATATAAGAAAAAGAAGAAACTTGTTTAAAGTTCTTCTCTTCCAAAATTGAGGGGGGTTTTGTGGAAATTATTGTATGCAGACTACTTTATAACTAGGAAAAAACAACTGTTAAACCTCAGAGCATTTCCAGTTGCACAGAAAAGTCACTTGGAGGTTGCACCATGGATGAGATGCATGAGAGGCAGATATTTAAAACTTAATTAAAACAAAAAAACTTTGCTAGAATTAAGAAATCACAGTATTTGAACAGCTGTTCCATACTGTTGGTGACGTCTCAGGTGTAAATTTGAGGTAACACTCTTTAAGATTTGTATCTTATGAAATTAAGAAGTTCTCTGATGTTCCTGCAAGGAAAGGTAGAGGACACAGATGGCAGCCAGAGGTGTCTGGGAAAGCAGAGAATGGCAGCTTTTAATTTTATATTCTTATAGGATTGTGTGACATCACCAACTGGTATAATAATAATATAATTTGGCATGAATGCCCAATTTCTACCAACACGGCTTCAGATTTTTGGGCACAGAACCTCCCAAATCCCAGCACTGAATTTCTAATGACATTTCCCCACCACTGCCTTCCCCTGCAGCTGATTGAAAACAGAATTAAAAACCATATTGAGCTCCCCTCAAAAAATGTGGCGTTAGGTAACCTCTGCTGCTCCTCATTTCCTCTCCTCTCCCCTTTGCCACTTTCCTGGAACAGCCAATCTCTGGCGTTGGGGAGTAAATTAAAATGTGCACTGAAAGGTTTCCATTCCTCCCGTGAAACTTCTCAGCATCACTTCAGATTAGTGTTCCAGAACCACCTGGAAAAATGGGGTTTGCAGACCTTTGAAACTTCCATTTCTGCCTTCTGATGATGGAACAAGGGCTAAGCTGCAGAAAAGCAGCACGGAAGAAGAGTGGCCCTTAAAAAGGGGATTAACTGTGGGTGAACATTAATTAGAATTTCACAGAGCCTTTTGAAACCATGTGTTTACGTGCCTGTAAAATACATTCTCTCTGAAGTGTCTGGCTTCATTTGTGAATCTGCCTCAGACACAACCCATAATAAGTCCATGTGTGCCTTCCTTCATTTCTCTGTTCACAGATGGGTTCTCCCCCCAAAATGGTTTGCAAGTCTTTCAGCCATTTTCTGCTTTCATATTTCAATCTCTTTTTGTTCTTTCTCTCTTCTTTGTGCATTTCTTGGTCACCTGATGTCCTGTACCAGTTGCATTTCTCTCTCTTGCTTTTCCATTTTCTTTACTCCCCATCAAACACTAAATTATTTCCACCCAGGCTTCTTACTCCCACTCCCAAATTTGAGGTGGCAATCACACCATGGTTTTATTTCAATTCCTGAAGCATTTGTTTCTCTTCATCCCTATCCTTTCCCTGGAATGTGCCTGTGGAGGTTCTGCCAGGCCCTTGGGACAGCAGGGAGCCCTGTTCAGGACAGGCTGTTCAACCCACCTCGGTTAGGAGGAAAGGTAGAGCCATACCCAAGATTTGGATCCATAGAATCACTGAATCAATTAGGTTGGAAAGGACTTCCAGGATCTTTGAGCCCAGCTGCTGACCCAGCACTGCCAAGGCCACCGCTGTCCCACGTCCTCAAGTGCCACATCCACAGGGATTTTCAGTCCCTCAAGGGACAGGGACTCCATCACGGTCCTGGGCAGGTTTTACCAGGGCAGGAGAATCCTTTCCATGAGGAATTTTCCTTAATATCCGACCTAAATCTCCCTTGGTGCAACTCAGGCGGCCATTTCCACTTTTCCCATCCCTTGTTCCCTGGGAGCAGAGCCCGACCCCCCTGGCTGCCCCCTCCTGTCAGGGAGTTGTGCAGAGCCACAAGGTCCCCCCTGAGCCTCCTTTTCTCCGGGCTCAGCCCCTTTCCCAGCTCCCTGAGCCGCTCCTGGTGCTCCAGCTCCTTCCCCAGCTCCATTTCTTTCTCCAGACACTCTCCAGCCCCTCAGATCTCCCTCTCTCCCAGGGCTCAGGAGCTCACCTTGCTCAGCCCCAGGCCTGTGAATCCTCACTGACAGGTTTTGATCCCGCAGCCTTTGACAGCTGAATTTGAGCTCACCCTGCTCCATAAAGCACTGCCAGCTTCTCTCCCAGGCAATGCCCTCCACTTCAGCTCTAGGCTTTAGTTTCATTCTCACTCAATGACTCCTACAATATTTGGACATTTCCTTAATAGATGTTCTCATCAACCATGTGTGACAATAATGGTTGGACTCATCTGCTGGAGGGAGGAAAATCCGTGTGGACACAACTGCGTTTGCTGCACGTGTGGGAAGGAACGAGACAGCTTCTTGTGATCTGCAATATTCGCAATGAAATTAAACCAATCTCAACAGTTTGCACCCCAGATTTATTTTCAAAAGACATCTGAATCAAATACTCCTGCTTTCAGTTTTGAAATTCAATGACAGCTTGTCAGCTTGCAAGCCAGAGAGACAGAGATGCCTGCCAAGGTGAGTCTCCGGTTACTGATACTTTCCATGATCCACTATTTCCTAATAGTTTGCTAAAAAAGGTGTTTCCATTACTGTTTCTGAATATAACAATGGATGTAAACTCTGGTAAAGATGATGAGTCATTTTTGAGAACTCAAAACTGAAGGTGGAAAAATAGGAGTAAATTTTCTTAAAAATTAAACTTTTGGGTTTTTTCCCCTTTTTGTTCAAGACTATAATTTCTGCAATTTTTTTTCATGGATCAGAAATTACTCACATGAAAGACAGGGAATGTGAGAATAAATGTGTCCTTTTGGGTCAAAATGAGAGCTTTGATTTTCACTAATACGGGGAAGAAAGACTTTCCATACACATTTTTGCATTTTTGGGACCTCTCTCGTGCTTCATTCATATTCTTTTTTTTTTTTTTTTTTGTTAAATCCAGAAATCTTTTCTTCTGGATTCTTGACCTGATCAGGAAAAATCACTTGTTAAGATGAAAAATTAATTTTTCTGGATGAGTATGAGATGTCAGGAGCAGCAGCCTCAGGGAAAGGCTCCTCTTGGCCCCCCTGAGCTCTGGCTTTGGAGTGTTTGAAGACCCTGTGAGCGGCAGCAACCCAAAAACTTTCCTCTCTCCCTGTAAACACAAGCGAATCTCTGGCAGAAATACAGCCCGCAGTAAATTTCTTCCCTTGAAATGGCTCAGTGGGACATAAAACTTCCAACTTTCTGAAGTATAAGGAAATTAAAAGTGCTTGGAGTTTTTTATTTTTATTTTTTGCCGGTATACTCAGTCCTCCCTGCAGCCAGAGTATATAGGTCCCCAGTTCAAGTGCTGCCCGGACTCTATATGAGGCTGTTGGTTTTGTTCTCACTGCTCTGAAACTGCTCTCTATAAACGGGTTGTGAGGAGTTGGTAACAAAAGCACTGAAATTTATTATGTGCCTACCAGTGGAACATCAGGGGAAGGCAGTAATAACCAGACAAAGTGCTTCACAGCTTTACTGGGACAATCAAAGCCTCACAAATTCCCCTAAAACATAGGAGGAAATATTTCAAAGGGTTCACTTTATAGAAAAAGCTGCAAAGATTTGTTTCAGCAGTTGTAAAACTGGCAGGGAGACAAGTTTTGCCCGTTTCCTTTTATCCGAAACATTTTTCACAGAGCCTTAAAAAATATTATCGTTGTGTGCTCCATTATACTCTTGCTTGAGTTTTCAGCTCATCTGATTTGTCTGGCTCTTGTCACTTTGCATCCCTCACGACTAAAGAGTTACCAAAATCTCATGGATAAAGGAAGGGAAAAGGCACCCACTGGGTTGGGATCCCATCTAATTTTTCAGGATAAATAAAATTTCCACTTCCCAGAGCTGGCAGAGCATCCTGCTGCTTGGGATTGGTAGGACCTGTTAGTGTCACCTGCCTGCCTTCAAAAGCTTTCTGAGGAATAACAAAAGTGTGGCAGAAAAATGCACTTTGAAAATGTTTAAAAAGAGAAATTCAAAATCTTTCACCGTGGGTGTAGCTTAAAATCAAGTGTGCTGGAAAGCATTCAGGAGAAGGCCACTGAAAATTAACAAAATTGTTAAAATAAATGTTGTTTCCACACAAACATAATCGCTCTGGGCCTGATCCAGCACTTTTCATATGACACCACATTATGGTTTCCTGCAGGGTCCAATCTGCCCATCTCTCTTTGTCTAACTGTGATGATATCTGCTGTTGTATCAAATGATTTTGAGGCTATGAATTGATATTGATACTCTTAAATGCAAGAATAAGCTGAGGACACCCCAGGTCAAGGTGAAGGGAGAAACTGAACCTCAAACTGTAAATCAAGAACTTGGATTCTGGAATCTGTTCTTTCCTGTAACCCAAATATTTTATTAGGCTTGATTTATTCAGACAGCAGGAGCAATAAGTCTCTTTCTTCCCTTGCTGATAAACAGCGATTTTTCAGGGTATGATGAAAATGTTGCTCTTTCAAGCCTCAAATATATGAAAAATAAAAGCATTTTATGGGATATCTTAATAGCACTAGGAGTGTCTGGGATACTTGGACAAACTCACTCGATACCCAAATTCAGTCATGAAAAAGACGTTTCGAGCAGGATCTTCACTGACCACCTAAATATGTGGCAGATTCCTGAAAATGACACTATTCCCTGGGATCCAGAGGAGAGATCTTGGAGTCTGACAGCAGCACCAGCCCCAAGGCTCACAGGAGAAACGTCTGTCCCTGTCTCCTGCTGAATCCTCTACATCTCTGCTCCCTGTTTACATTCAAAAATAGAAATTCTTTACACCTGTAATTTTCCAGGAAATGTGGTCAGGAATCTCTGATGTTCATCTTTAGCCAGGATGTGAAATAAGAAGTGCCCAGAGATCTGGAAAAATTGCATCCAGTACTGCTGGGGGTGGTGGTGGGCTGGGAAACCCCTGGGCTGGCTGACAGTGTCCTTTTGGTCACTGAGAAATGCAGAAATCGAGGATTTCACCCTCTTGGGATGCTTTGAAGGAGTCACTTTCTGTCCCTAACATCTTTTCTTTTGTCCTTACAGGACATTAAGGATTTCTCACAAGTTTTTCTTGCTTTTATCCCTCCAATTCTCTCTCCCACCCCACTGTGGGGGGAGAGGGCAGCAGCTTTGTGGGGTTTAGCTGCTGGCTGGGGTTAAACCATGACAGAAACAGAAAATGCTCCTAAGTGCATATTTTTTAACTTTTCATATCACCATTTTTATTCCTCACATGAGAATAAAACCCAGAGGTCACTAAGGTCAAAGTTTGGGCTTGAAGGCCCCTCATGAGAAGCATCTCTGGCACCTCTTGGTCTGTCCCAGCCAGAAAACACCAGGAAAAACACGATTTCTTCCAGTTTTGTTGACTCTACTTCATCTCCTTTCCTCTGCAGGCTGCTCTCCCCTCCCTTGTGCTTTTGTACTTCAGCACATTAGAATATTAGGTCAAACACCCTCACTCAAAAATGTGCTGTACAATATTCCTCATTTTTGCTTGATTTTCTCTTCATCTGCTGGAGACATCAGTGGTAATTTTCCCCTCAGAGGTTTGCCCTTTGATCATGCCAGAGTTTCCTATAAACATTATGTCAAAACAGGGCTTCCCCAGTTCCTTATAAATGTTTGCTGTGCTCCAATGTGCCAGGGAAAAAAGGATCACTTATTAATCTTGGAATTGTTAGGAATTTTTATTATTTCCTCACTCCTTGCACACTCTGAATAATGGGATACAGAGCTTTAGGTGTCCCTGTTCTGGATAATGAGCAAAGGGTCACACAGAGGGTTAATCCTGATCTGATCTTTTACTAACACACAAATTGCAGGATTGCACTGTTTTTCCCAGCAGTGATGGTTTGGATCCTCGTGGTGGAAGCAGAGGGAGGGATTATTTGCTGTTTGCTGTGGAAGCCACTTGAAATTCAGTCTGTGGGGTAATCTAATTATAGTGTGAATGATGATCAGAGTGGGTGACAGGACTGTCTTCCACAAACTTAAACCTGAATGTACCTTATGCTGTCTAATTTTAGGAGCTCCAGTGACAGGAACAGTGTTTTGCAGAGCAGGTTACTGAGATTTATATAAATATATACATAAAAGTTATACACGTGAAAATTGAATCTATACATAATCCAGTGGAAACCAAGAGTTCAAAGAAATGTAAATATCACCCTGCAAAATCAAATATAGACCTGGATTTCTCTTTTTCCCACTAAGCAATGGTTCTGTTTAATGGCAGGATGTGCTGTCTCTGGTGGAAGGTCCTGGCTGCAGACTCCTCCAGGATGGGAAGCTGCAGGATGGAATAAGGAGCTCCCACTCAGTTTGCTCCCCACCGAGGCCCTAATGACACCAGCCCCAAGGAACTGATGTCACAGCACATCTTCATGGTGCAGGAAGTGTTCCCGAGCCTCTCCCAACCTCAGACTTCATCTTGGGAATTGATCAGATGCATTTTTGGCATCGATAGATCAACCTCACAGCTCAATTCCAGAGGGTGCACCCCACTGAAGGCTTTGCCCTGAACCACAGCCTTCCCCACCAAACTCACGTGGAGGAGCTGTGCTCAGGCTCTGAGCAGAGAGGGAGGCAGGAGGAGCTCGTGGATTAAATTTCAGATTCAATTTTACAATAATTAAACCCGTATTAAAGCATTATGCAGCGATGAGCACAGCCATTGGTACAGTTATTTTCTCAGCTTTAATATGCTCATCTCTTCTGGTAAGAGAAATATTACCAGCTCCAGCATATGAAGGGGATGGGAGTTGTTAAGGTAATAAATCCTCCTACAAATCAATCAATCAATCAATCAATCAATCAAACCTATTGATAAGTAAATCTGTTATAAAAGGGAGGCACATAAAAATAAGCTGTGAGTTCACTGAGGAGAGTGAGGTGAAGGGACAGCACAGGGCTGGGGGTTGGCAGCCACCGAGTTTGGGGTGTCCTGGAGCTGGAGAGAACCCAAGCAGGGGACGAACGTGGATTTGGGGTGGATGGTGGAGCCCTTGGGACCCGGCAGCCCCCAGATAACACCACAAAGCACAAACAGCGCTTTCCTTGGATGGCTGAACAGGGAATATCAGGTGGAACTGGAAGGGAGGGGTCACACCTGCAATTACAGCTCTGTGGGGATGCCAGTGTTTAATTCCAGCAGGGCAAGTTCCAACAAGGTGGGGATGAATCACAGGTTTAAAAGTGGAGAGTTGTTATTTGAGAAACAGCATGTTAGTGAAAGTCTCGAGGGTATGACCTGGCTTGTTTAACAAACAATTAAAATAAAAAGGATGAAGGATTAATTTAGTAGATCCTTAATAATCACTCTCGACATGGAACAAAAATCATAAAATAAATCTTACAAATTGTCAAACAAAATATAACGCTTGGAAAATGTAGAGGTAGAATAGGCAAATTCAGAAACAACACTGAAACAACACTTACTTTTATAATTGTAACCATTTTAAGTGGAATTAAGCTTTAAAACAACCTAACAATGTTTGTTCTGGATTTTTAATCAGTGGAAACCTTTTTAATCAGTGGAAACATTTCAGTCCTAGCTGTGTTTTGTGTTATATACAAGGTTGGGTGGACTAAATGAGCACAGTGGTCTCCTCTGGTTTCTAATCTGTTAAGAAAATTAATTAAATCCTGTTCCAATGTTGATTTCAGCCTTTACAAATCTATATATCCTTGACAACTCAAAGAAAAGGTCCACCTTAGAAACAGAATTAATGCAGGATTTTAACATTTAAGTTAAAGAAACATTTTTAGAGTGTGAATTAACCGTTTGGTTGGGTGTTCTCAGAGGCACAGATTTTTGTATATATAATTTTCTCAGGAGAGAGCACAAACCAAACTTCTGGAAAAAGATACCTCCCCTTCCCACCAGGCTTGGGACTAATCTGACAGGACTGTGGTGGGGGCTGTTTTTGTTACTGCTCTGAAGAGTTTTTATTTCAAACTGAGCGTGGCATGGAGAGCCCCCAGCCCTGCTGAGAAGAACAAGGGCTGCCTCACTTCCCCCGGACTCCAGCTGGAGAAGAGCTGGATTTAATCCATTCCAAACACCCAAAATGAAATATTCTTATTTGCTCCTCGTGCAGGCTGGGCCATATTTCACTTCAAGATGAGTGGACTGGAATTGGAGAGAGATTTGTCACGGGCTTGCACTCACAGCGCACAGGGGAAGAGAGGCTTTCTGAAATCCCAACCCCTCCGTCACGTGAACATAACACACCTCCCTGTTACACACCTGAATGTTCGGAGCAAATCACATCCTCAAGGAAACTGGGCTTTTTGCCACTGCTCACACTGCTGGAAGTCTTTTCTAGCATTTGAAATATTTTGTTTCTAACACTTGAAGCCATTACCTGCCTCTGTAACAACCGCTGCCATGGCAAAGAAATGTTTTGCATTTGCTTTTATGGTGGATAAACATTGTTTCCTTAAGCTTGTCCGACGCAGGCAGCAACACATCAACAGCTTATTTTATTAAAACAGCGCTTTTGTCAGAACTAAAACAGCAATTCTGGGTAACTGACCAATTAATCTGTTCCCATCATTCCAGTCAGACTCCAAAGCAGCACTGAAACAGCCAAGCTTTTTCCCCTGGTGAAACAACAAACATCTGACCAACAAACCAAACTTTCAGAGTGAACTTACCCAGTTTTGGCAAAAGTGGCCCAGTATTTCATCATGGAGCGGCTCAGGAGTTCCTCAGCTTTGGTGTAATTCACTCTCCTCTCCAGGGGCAGCCCGAACACAAACTCGATCTCGTAGCCGTGCATGACGCCCATCCACTCAGGCCAGGGCAGCTTGGAGGAGCGATGCTCAAAGAAATAAAAGAATACGTGGTGGCCCAGCTGGGCGAAGCTGGTGCTGAATTCCACCACGGGACAGATGATGTTGTAGTCCCCGATCACGTCATCGATGGCATCCCGGTAGTGCTCCGGCTTTTCAATGTTCTCCCAGTCCATGTAGTGAAAGGTGATCGATTCTATGGCAAGTTTGCTCACTCCTGGGAAGGCCAGAGTTAAAGCTGCTTCAAACTGGGTTTTATTGATCAAGCCATCGCTGTCCTTCTCGAGGCCAGGGACTCCGTATGCCAGAAACGATGAGCCCTCATCTTTATTAACACCCACCAAGATCTGGGTCTGTTTGAAAAGACCATTCTCGATCAACGCTTCTGGCATGTCCGCCAGAAAGTCGCCATCCACGCTTGGGCAGAAATATATTTGTAAAAGAGAGCCTTGTGGAACCACAAAAATTTCACTTTCCAGTATTTCCTTCGGGTCCTTGTCTTGGAGGCAGAAAATGAGCTCGGGCTCGTTGCTGGTGGGACACTGGAGCTGTTTGGCCAAAGCCACTGTTCTGTTCCTGGCCTCAGAAGCCGTGATTGCAGCCCAGGGGGCGTTTGCAGACCCACTCTGCAGGATCGCCCTGGTGAACAAAGGGTGGCTTTTAGGGGAGAGAAGGTGATAGGAGACGGAGGCTGAGCCAGCGCTCTCTCCAAACAGAGTCACACTTTTGGGATTGCCTCCAAAGGCTGCTATGTTCTCCTGGACCCACTGAAGTGCCAACCTTTGATCAAATAAACCTGCATTTCCAGGAGCTTCCTGGTTTCCTGGCAAGGACAGAAATCCCAGCGCACCAGTCCTGTAGTTCATGGAAACCACGACCACTCTTTCCACCCTGGCCAGAAACTTCCCATCGTAGACAGGCAGGGAAGTGGACCCAGACTCGAAGCTACCACCATAAATCCACACCATGACAGTGGCGTTCTTGGGCTTGGGAGAAGGAACCCACACGTTCAGGTACAAGCAGTCCTCACTCAGGTTGGTTTTTGGGTTCCACATCTCTGACCCAGCAAACCCTGGGTAAGCCGTGTCTATGGGCTGGTAGCAGGAGTTTGCGTGTTTGGTGGCATCCCAAACATCCGCCCACTTCTCCCGAGGCTCTGGCTTTTGGAACCGCAGCCTCCCGATGGGTGGCTGTCCATAGGGGATTCCCAGGAAGGCTGTGACTGTTCCCCCCAGCACCTGCAGGCTGCTCCCTCTGACTTTGCCCTTCTTGGTTACAATGATGTTCTCTTCAGGCACCACCTTCCTGAACATGGACAGGAGAAGAAACCCCATCAGAAATCTGGTAGGGAGACTTAAACCATTTGTCCAAACCATGATGCCTGAAACACAAGACAAAAAATAAATTCAGAATTTGTGTTGCAATATATTAGTACAACAATGGTTCATTAAATAAGGGTGTAGGTCATCCCAAGGGCACTGAAAATAGGGAGGTGCTACTGCACAAAGCACAGAAGGTTTTAACTGTAAGTTCTTGTTGGTTATTTGTGTTACAAAGACTCTGTCTATTTATTCAGTATTTGGTCAGTACTTCAGAAAAATTCCCTTGCTAAAAACTACAGAACTGAGGAAGACAAACCAGGAGAGATGAAGTCATACAAGCAGGCTCTGACCACTGCACATGATCAACCCACCAACCAAAACCTAAATTAATTTCTTCTAAGATCTTGTTTTTCTAGAGCATCTTAACCAAGTTTACAATGAGCAGAGTCATATGAAGCATGAATGTCATATTTAGAATGAATATTAAAATGCTAAAAAGTCAAGGATTTTTGAATTTATGAAGATGGTGCCTGATAATCTGGGTGTGGTTTGCTCTTTCCTTCCTGAGGACGTTTCCAAGTGACAATCAATATTATTGTAAAGCTAAGGATACAAATGTTGATTATGTATCACATTTAAGCACTCTAATAATCTTATTTACCCCAACTTTTCCAAATAAAACCTCAGCACCATCCCCTTGAAACTGAAAATTCACAAAAAGCTCATTTGCGTAAATCCATTTCTATGGTTTACATATCTGAGAATGTTCAACAAAGCTCCTTTCTATCCTTTTTTTTCACTCGTTGCCCCGTCACACATCGCGTGCCCTGCCCCGTCCCTTCAAACAGGCCGTTCTTTGTTATTGAGGAGCACTCATGTCCTTAAAAGGAGTGAGGATAATTTCTCTGGAAAATACAGCTGTGGCCTAATTCGAGCTCCTCCTGCTTGTTTGCCTGTTCTTGGAAAGCAAATGTAGCGGAGGGGGGAAAGGGAAGATTTTGTGCAAAGGGGTTCCTAACTTTGAGACAGCATCAAAGGAGCAGGGAGGAATCCTCAGGGTCAATATTTTTAGCATTCATCTAGACAGAAAATAGATAAATTTTAGAAAATATAAACATTTACGCTCTGGTTTGTAGAGTTTAGGGTTTCAGGACCCGTTGC
>VXBT01000360.1:6371-19851 GCA_013400235.1 Oriolus oriolus
AAGGGGGGGGGGGCGTTTTGAAGGGAAAAGTTTGTTTTTTTTTTTTTTTTTTTTTTTTTTAAATTTTTTTTTTTTTTTCCTCCCTGCTTTTTCTCACACAGAGCAATAAAATAAAGCCTGGCCTGGCTGGCTGTGCCAGAGCCTGCCCCGAGTTTGTGTGTCCCCACCATTCATTAGTGATTACATGCCCCCCGAACACCTGCGAGAGCAGCTCATAAAGCCCGCATTCATGGGCCCTGGCAGCACCAGCATGGGAACTGCAGGCTACAGGGCGACAGTCATTGTATCTCCAGATAAAAACATTCTCTCACCGAGCCCTCTGAAAATAGAAGCTGGCTGCAATTTCAGTTCGGCACCACAGGGTATTTAAAGGAAAAAAAAAAAAAATAAAAATAAAGAAGGGTTGCTTCACCTCGGTCGCTTTTAAAGTCAGTTCAGTGCATGGCTGGGGTGCTGTTGGTGCACAGCAGCCTCTGCCACGCAGCAGGGACAAATCACAGGGTCCCCAAGTGTTTCCTTGCTGAAGCATCTGGCAGTGGTGCCATTTCTTCCCTTGCACTTCCCATTTATTCCCCCTCCTGCCCCCAGCAGCTCTGACAGTGTCAGGGTGGTCAGCAGGGAAAGGCACTGCCTGCACTGGTCCCACTGGAAGTATCAAAACACTTAAAGAAAATTAAAAGATCATGAAAAGAGAGGGGGAGAAAAGCACCCACGACACTTAAATAAAAAGGGAGGAATCCCGGCAGGGCAATGTTGGGGCACAGTGGTGCCTCACATTGGGGCAGGCTGTGCTCAGAGGGGCTGCAGGGGCTGGGTGCTGCCTCCAAACGTGTCCCCACGTGTGGGCTGGGGGGCCAAAATGCTGCCAGGAGTTACAGGTGCCCGCTGGAGGTGAGCAGGTCCGTGTGCCACCCACCCTCACACAAACACAGCGCGCTGGAGCTGCAGGGAGTGTCACTGCAGGGGAGAGGGAGCCCTGGATGTCAGTATTTGAAAAAGAATCCTCATTTTGAGGAACTTGTGAGCCTACTCCTTCCAAAAGCAGGTCAGCAAAAGGGACCTGAAGTGGTTTCAGAAGGTGAAAGGGCAGGGGGGGCTCTCTGCTGGCACCGAGCTGTGGGGTAAATGCAGGCACCCTGAGCACTGGGATTGCCTCGGTTCCACGCTGCCACCCCCCAGGAGAGCTCTGGGATGGGTGGCTGGAAGTGCAGCACAGAGGGGCCTGAACACAGGATGCAGCCCTGGAATTCAAGACTCCACGTGAAATATCCCTGCTGCTTCTCCTGCACTGGGCCCTTGAAGAGAAATGAGGACGAGGAATTCATCCCTGCAGCCTTTGCCATCGGCCACGCCGAGCTGCTCGCACGGGAACAGAGAGGAACCCCGCCGAAAAGCCTTGATTTGCTGCTGATGTCTCAGGGGTGAAGGAGAGGCCGCCAGAAGAGTTTGGGACACTGCTCAAAGCTGCAGAAAGAGCAGCAGAAGCGGCAGCAAGGGCCACCTGGACGTGTCAGTGGGATGGAGCCGGGTCTTGCATCACTGCTTACACCAGAGCAACAACCAAGGGAAGTGACTCAGGACAGGTGACAACATCTTTTGGGTGGGAACACGCCTCTGCTGGCTTATCCAGCCTGTCTGTGACAGGCCTTTCCGGGTCATCCCTGCCCAGGGTAAACCCTAAAGCTGACAAAGTACTCAGCACATCTTCATTTCTGAACGCAGATCCTCCCCCTCCCACCACAAAAATGCCACCTGTACGGAACGCAGTGCCAAAAACCAGGGAGAGCCAACCAAGAAGTCCCCCTGCGCTGGGTCCCAGGCTGACAGGAGATGTTTTAACATTTATGATTCTCGAGGAGACGTCGAAAACAACTGCATTTTTAAAAACCTGTTCAAAGATTTGCTTGACACACATTTCCCAAGCAGCCAACCCGGGGTTCACCTCATGTAAATTTTATTCCCCTAAAACATTAAATGTCTAGTCTGAAGCAGCTATTTAAACTCCCGCTCTAGTCAGTGCAGAGGCATCACCGCCTCCAGAGGGTTGTTTCTCCCATCCTGAGTCCCCCTAACCATAGGATTATAGCAGGAAGCAGCAGTGGAAACATGTCAGGAGCATTGCAGTTAAGTCACAATTCAAGAGCAGCACCAGAGGCATTTGAATGGTTGCACAGAGGGCACAAAAGCTCATTTTTCACCTCAAAAGGGAGAGGAAAACCAAGCCCTTGGAAAACCAAGCAACATATTTCTGGAGCACCATCCCAGAACATCCCCTGTACCTTTCCAGAAGGACCCGCGCCGAGCTCGGAGCTGCCGCTGGAGCCAGGGAGATGCTGGAATGCACCTGCCTCTGCTCACATGGCCTCTTCCCCAGCCACCCACAGACCATGCCAGCCCTTCCAGACTCCTCTGCACATTCCTAGGAACCCACAGGCTGTTCCTAGACTCCTGCCAGAGCCACCCTCCCAGACGAGCAGGAAGCACCGGCCTTCAGGATCACCTCTGGTTCAACACCAGCCTTGGATCCCCAAGGCTCGGCCTTTGCGACTGTCCCTGTGACTTTGAGGGTTTGGGAAGGGGTGCAGCACGGCTGGGAAGCTGTAGGAGGGTGCCAGGCACAGGGACCTGCATTTCGAAGCAGGGTCCTTTTGCAGGGTGGGGAGGAGGAACCCAGGAGCTCCAGTCACAGAGCCGGAGACCCCAAGATCAGTGCATGACATCCTACATCCTGAGCTGCCTCAAAACCCCACCATTTCCACTCCCTTGCTGTTCAAGAAAGTGAAGAAAACACCATCTTCTTTCAAAGAAGGACAAAAAGGAAAGGAAAATATGCAGCAAACTCTCCTGTGTGTGTTTTTGACTTAGGAATATCTGTAGCCAATTTTCCCAAGAGACACAAACAAACACATGCCGAACCGGAATATCAATGAGGGCTTTTTTAGAGCAGGCACATTAAAATGCAAAACAGGAGATAATGAGATAAAGCAGCAACTAACAGGTTTCTTAATTCCAGATTTTTGAAGCCCCTGAAGTAGCTTGAGGAAGGGAATGGCGCTGAAGCTGGTGCAGGGTTTGGCCAGAGGGCATCTCGTGGGGCTGGAGGAGTGACTGAGGGCAGGAAAGAGGAGCTGGGAGAGGATGGGGGATCAGGGAGCTCATGAGAGGCAGGTGAGAGCGTTTAAGAGCTGTGAGGCTGCATCCTCATCTGCGGGATGCTGCTCTGCACCTGTGTGCCCTGGGTTTGGAGGGGCAGAAGCAGCACAGGGAGCTGGGAACGGGGAGAAGAGGCCAGGAGAGTGGGGCACCCTCACATCCCGCGTCTCCCCGTGATGCCTCGCCCTCAGACCATCGTTCCTCACTGTTTAACACGAGCTGCAACACATAAAAATCACTCTGGCATAGGAGGGGACCCCAAGAAGGGGGCAGAGCACCCTCCTGCACACGCACTGTGGGGTGCTGGGTGAGGTGGGGCTCTGGGACAAGCCCGAGCTCGGCTGACAATGTAGCAGCGGCCTCAGAGGCTTTCCTGGACTCAATACAGCCACGCTGAGCAGCAGAAAGGTGGTTTTGTTCCTCCTTTCAGAGCTCCAGCCCCGCTGAATAACAGCTCCATGTTTTCCCACCCGTCTGCCTCGCCCGCGCTCCCGCAGCCCCGTAGGTGACACTGGAAAATTCGGGGTCACTTTGAGGAGGTGACATTTCGGGTGCCGGTGCCAAAAAGATCATGAAAGGAAAATGAAAAGAAGAATGAATGAGAGGAAATGGAGAGAGGGGGAAAGTATAAGAAAGAGCCATTATTTAACCAGACCTGGCCAAGGGTAAAGGTTTTAATTCTTTCCAAGTGCCATATGTGGTTGCCTGTGGGGGAAAGGCAAAGCCATATTTATCTGACTGAACCAATAATTCATATCTGTTTCAGAAGCCGACTTTGGTGGATTGTAGATCTACAGCTGTTCCTAGTCTAGGTCCAGACTTTCCCGGTGGGAATCACTGTAGCAACACGTCTGACTTATAGGATTCATATGGAGGGGGATAGGAGACCCAGAACTGTAAATTCAAACCGTGTGTACATTACTCCTATGTATTCAATTCAAAAGCATTTAGGGCTTTTCAAAACAGTCCTTTCACTACAGGAAAACTCCCCCACACTCACAATTTAAAGGAAACAGATCTTTCATGTTTACCCTTCCTGTTTCTTGTAGGAGGTCTTGAAATAAAGGTAAGAATGCAAAGCCGTTTTATATTTTTCCAATAAAACTCGGAGCGGTTGCCCTGGTGGATGTGTGTGTGTGCGTGTGTGTGTGTGTGTGGAGGGGGATGGTGGATGTGTTAGTGGGGAATAAATCACGGTGTCAGGATTAAACAAAGAAGGCTCAAGAAATACTTCGACTTTCCCTCGTTTTGCTGAGGACTACTCGAGATTACATTTCTCCTCAAATTTGTTTTTTGACACACACACACGCCCCTCACAGCTTAAGAACCTTCAGAGAGTGACAGGAGTATTTTTTAGTTCATTTTCACAGCAGAAACTTTGGCATTCTTTTACCTGCTTGAGGAAGACCCACCTTTCTCCCCAGGGACACTTGGAGCTGGTGTCACTGCCGGGCACGCGGAGCTGCCCAGGTCTGCATCTCTCGTTGCTTCTTGAGGAACTGACCCAGACCCAAACACAGAGACGGGGAAAGGAGATCCTCACCCAAACCCCGTCCTGCTGGAAACGTCAGGAAGGACCATGCACTGAGGAAGAGCCAGTTTCCCTCAGGGATCTGCGGCTGATTCCATGGCAGAGCCCTGCAGTCCCTGAGATGCCTCCCACTGCGGGGACAAAATGGTTCTGCCAGAGGGCCAGAGCACAAGTCTGCCCTAAAGCTGACTTTTGTAACAGGTTTTATCTCTTTATTGATTGCAGCAGCAAACCAGGTGCTCCACAGCCACTGCAGGAGCCTGAATTAGGCACAGAAACCCAGAATGGTTTGGGTTGGAAAGGACATGAAAAATCATCCTGCTCCAACCCCCTTTCCATGGGCAGGGACACCTTCCACTACCCCAGGCTGCTCCAAGCCCCGTCCAACCTGGGGATGAGAAGTCCACAACTCTCTGGTCAACACGTTCCAGGGCCTCTCGACCCTCCCAGGGAACAATTCCTTCCAATATCCCATCCAGCCCTGCCCTCTGGCAGTGGGAAGCCCTTCCCTGTGTCCTGTCCCTCCATCCCTTGTCTCCAGTCCCTCTCCAGCTCTCCTGGAGCCCCTTTAGGCCCTGGAAGGGGCTCTAAGATCTCCAGAACCTTCTCTTTTCCAAGCTGGACTCTCCCAGCATCCAATCTTCCATTTCCCCCACTCCTCCCAGTGGATGGGTGCTGGGAGGGTGATGAATTTAGTTCTGTTTGCTGCACCCTGCCTGGGTATCCTGCCCTGGAAGGTGCAGAGAGGAGCTGCTCCCAGCCCCGGGAGCCCTGGGCTGCTGTGTTTCCTGGGCATTTGATCTCAGTTTTGTTTGCTTTCTGTCTCCCTGCCTATGTCATGTATTATGTATGACTGCCACGCAAGCTCTCCTCGCTCACCACGCCAAGGAAAATAAGGAGTTTTGAGCTCTGAGTTAATCTGAGCTCTGTGCCTTAGCAAAGAATCACTGCTGGGCTCTTCACCGGGCCAGGCCACGACAGAAACCTCCCCAAAGCAGGGATTCTGAGTTCCTTTACACCAGTGGAGGCTTCAGCCTGTCTTCTCTTCCCTCCTGCCCTTCCCATGCTGAATCATCCTGCTGGAGGGCTCGCTGCAAACCAAAGGAACAGGAGATTAACAAGGATGGAGACAACCCCACAAATTCCACAGCGCAAACCCTAAGTCAGACACCTCAGAACAACAGAGAAAATTGGCTTCCTCCTTCCCCTAACACATGAACTGGTGAGATTTTTTTCCTCCCCTGCACTCTGGAGCACAAAGCCTGGCCAGAGGAAGGACAATTTAGCACCTGGGAGCACCCAGGGGACTGCCAAGGGCGAGGTTCACGCCAGGGGAGTTCCAAACCTGAAGAAACCGCGCTGCAGTTCTGATCCAGATGTCAAATCTCTGCTTCCTGTAACATCACTAGCCTGCAGTTTTTGGCCTGCAGAAACACGGGGTTTGCTCGAAACCATATGAGAGTGCTGCTGTACTCCTGGAACCAAATGTCTGAGGATGGAGCATGTTGGGGATGATATAAATGCATTTTAGCAGGGGCACGGAACCCGTCACTGCAGCAGGCTCAGCCCAAATCTTCACTTCGTCTGAGCAGGATGAACTTCAGCGATTCAGGGAGCATCCAGCACTTGGAAGGATCTATAAAATTTTGGCTGCAACAGCCCTTAGCTATGGATTCCTATTTCCTATAACTGATCTTAGCATCTCCCCTTGAAAATGTCAATGATGAGCTGCTGCTTAATATTAATAACTTTTTATTTGCATCTCAAGGGCCTGCTCAGATGCCCGGGCTCAGATGAGTGCTGGGACACCTCCCCAGGTGAGGGACAATATTTCAGGACCCACCCTTGACTCTAAAAAAAGCCAAAACCTGGTGCTACTCTTGACCCACCAGGTGGTGGATGGTGGTAGAGAAAGCGGGGGAATACTTTTAACTGAAATTTTGGCCAAGAAAAATGTCCTGCTGTGTTTCCTAAAAGAGGTTTTCGTGGAGAATGCAGCCATTTCAAGCCCTGCTCTCAAGGGCCTTATTGGTAAATTGGAGCTGACAGAAAACTGCTTCCCTCTGAATTTCCCTGGCTGAGGTGTCACGTTGTGCTGGGTGATGGATGGGACGGGCAGTGACAACTCCCAGCCACTCCTGGATGACTCCAAAGGCTTTGCTGCCTCTCCTTGGGAAGGCTGAATGAAGGGAAGAGCCGAGCTCGGCCAAGGCAGAGCTGGGAAGAGCCGTTCTCAGCACCCGCACCAAGCTGCAGGTCCTGGACCACGCACACAATGTCCTGAGATCAAATCATCCCTCTCTCACAGAATGCTGCACAGAGAGGGGGGAGCTAAACAAGGATCCAACACCACCATGGGACACTGAAAAATTATTTTACACCAATTTTGGAGGCATAGTTGGGGATATTTTAAGAATAAGAAGCAGTGCTATGGGGAAAACAGCCTGCTCTGGGTGTGGCTTCCACCTCACCCGAGCCAAAAACGGGGAGCCATCCACCTAAACACCCTTCTCTCTGTGTAGAAACCCTCAAAAGCTGCCAGCTGACACCTCTTTCCATCCTTCCCTCTCTATTTTCCTCCTCAACAGCACCTTTGCTAAATAGATTCTAGCGATATTTTATCGGGTTTGGGGTCTAGAGCTTGGAGATCTCCACAGGTCTCCTCGTTCCCCAGCAATTTTACAAATAAAACACTGGCAGAGGGCTGGAAAAATCACCTTTATGTTCTTCAGAAGGGAGGTTTCCAAAGGGTAGGGAATCCAATCACAGCAGCCAGCACCTCTCCCTCTTGTTGAACCTGGAGAGAGGCCCCCTGAAATCCCCATGGAGGGTTTTAAACTGGTTCTGCTGGGCATACTGGTCCCACAAGTGCAGCAGCCTGGCATCAACACTCTCTCCTTCCGAATTTTTAGGGACCTCCTTGCTTCTCCCAGGTCTGCTGCCCTGGAAGGCCTCTGCAGGGTCTGCCCCAGAGCGCCTACGCTCCACCAGGAACCACGCTGCAAATTCAAAAAAAAAAAAAAGGGATTAAATGGTTTCCTTTCCCTCTCCGGGCTCAGCCATTCCCCACCCCCCTCCAAGGCTGGCCCTGGAAGGGGTTTTTGCCTTTTCTCAGGTGATGGGGGAGGGATCCAGCGCTGGACCCAGAGGCCCCAAACCCTGCTCTGACTTTGCTGCCTGAAGCACAGAGCTCTCAGAAAACACAGATGAAAGGGAAGCTGGGGGAGGGCTCCAGACTGGGAGAAACAACCCTCGTGGCAGGTCCTTTGGCAGGGGTCAGGCTGCAGGACACAGAGGAGATATATTAAAAGGGGAAGCTGAAGGAATCCAAATAATCAGGCTCCCCACTGGATAATGCCTTGACAAGAGGAGATGCTGCGGGAGCCAACGAAAACTGACTCGCACAGAGGGGCAGAAAAGTAAAAACTCCCTGCACACAGGGGCTGAGGCTGGCCAGGGAGACCTAGGAGGCACGGGGGAAGGGCTGAAAGCTGGAAGGAAATTAAATAATAGCCTGAAATTCCCAGGTGAAGAACAATGGAATTGAAAACAGAAAGGCCCCCGAGAGATAAACAAATCGGGACGGAGAGGCCAAGCGCAGAGAGAGAGACCTGGGGGCTGAATTCTGCACCCTCTCCTGCCATCCCACCTGGGTTGGAATGGGGCACAGCCCTGCCAGGCACCCCACAAGGTCAGGGGAGGGCCTAAGCGCCTGTCCTGAAAGTTCTCATAACCTAAACCAGCAAAGCCACATGAAAAATATCAGTTATCCCTGTTTATCTGAGGCACAGAGAGGTTAAATCCAATTCTCGTGCCCTGAAAGGCTCTTCTACACTCTGTTTGTCTAAAAGGACTTCTCAGAGGATGGAAAATGTCCCTGCTTTCACCGGGGAAAGCCAGCACAGCCCCACGGAGAGTTTGCAGCAAGATAAGGAATTAAATCCATGCTTGGGAATCCCAGGGAAGATCCCTGGATGTGCAAGGCATTCGAGAGGCATATTTCATGGAATATCCATCAGGGAACAACCTGGGAGACAGAAATCTATGGAACAGCTCTGAATAACTTCTGACACAGGTGTCACAAGCCGACGGAGCCTCGCTGGCTGCGACAGATGTGTTTTGATTGAGGACATGGTCCTTGGAGGGTGGGAAATTATTGACTTGGAACCAAACAGCAGGGTTTTTTTTTTTGTTTTCTTTTCTTTTTTTGGCAATTCTGTTGTGTTTTAAAAATTCATGGGCAAGCCCTGAAAGCACTTTACCAGTGAGCATTAATATTCCCAGAGGAGAAACAGAGGCTTGGGGAGTGGGAGTTGCTGAACCACGGTGCAAGAACAAGGCAAAGAACCCAGAGAGCTTCCACAGGGTTTCCTTGTCCCCGCAGCATCCACCCAGTGTCCTGCTGGAATTCACCCACTGCACTCATACTGAACCTGCAGCCTCCACCCAGTGTCCTGCTGGAATTCACCCACTGCACTCATACTGAACCTGCAGCCTCCACCCAGTGTCCTGCTGGAATTCACCCACTGCTGAACCCCCTACAAACGGAAAAACGCGGGAAGCAAAGACGAAAATCTGAGTTTTCAGCTCCAGCTGAAAACTGTTCCCTAATACCGGCTCCCCTTTCACACCCTGCGTTCTCCCAGCACCAGCCCAGTTTGTGTTCAAAAGCCTTTTCTATTTCCTTTTCCAGTGCCACATGCTGCTGTGTCAACATAATCCAGGGTCTTCCCAAACAAAGGAATGTGTGTCTAGGAACCATCCGCAGGGAGTGACGGCCAGAACCCCGCCAGCAGGGAGGAAAAATGAGGTCCCACGCTCCTTTTTATGGCACAGCTCAAAAACTGGGAGTAGGTAGCACCCAGCACCAGGTCTCTGATACAGGATGGGCAAAGTCTGACACCCTGGAGGTTCTTCCACGAGCCCAAGGATTATCCCTGGCCAGGGGAGTTCAGTTTTGTCCCTCTCTCTGCCCCTCAGACAGGTGTGAGCTGCTGAAGGCGTGCATGGATGGGTTTGAATTCCCTCTGTGCCCATCAACCACAAAGAACCAGGAGAGTCAAGAGACCCCGCTCAGGTCCCAGCTCTGCTCCCAGCTTGTCATTTCATCGTGGCCAAGGCACTTCCTCTGCCTTGTTGACTTCACTCAAGCTGGTTCTGAAGCTGCAGCCAAGAAGGTTTTCATCAGAAAATATGGTTCAGAGGGGAACATACGACCTGCAGCTGAGCTCTGTCGGGGTGTGAGACCATTGGATTGCACAGTGGCATGCCAGACCTCCTCATTTCCATGTAGGATTGATTCAGAGCACTGCCAAGGATCTGCAGGAAGCATATGCATTTGTTTAACATGGTGGGAGCACTAGGAGGAAGCTCAGGAAACATCGAGCCTTGTTGCAAGAAATCCTGCCCCTGGAAGCTCAGGAAAATGGCCCAGGCTGAGCCACGACGGAGTTTTCCCCCAGGTGCCCTGGGAGACATTGTAAAGGAGAAGGGAAGCCAAAATCAGCCTCCCTGATAACAGGGTGACCTCCACCTTTCCTGCCTTGCCTATCGCTGCAGATGCGAGCCAAGCAGAAGGGAGAGGATGTGCCTTCCGCCCAGTCAGTGCCCTCTCCATCTGCACTTTTAGTTTCTACAGTTCTTTCTATTTAAGTCCAGAACGACTTTTAAATGACACAGACGACCTCTGGACTGGAATCTCAGTGCAACTTGCCTCTGTCGGGAGAGAAAGCTAAGCCTCAGACCCCTCCAGACTTCCCTCGCGAGGACTTGGCCCCTTCATTTAGAAGAAATCCTAAATATTTGTTTTAATTGCGAAACAGATCCTCATAAACCAGCAGGCCTGTGTGCTATCAGGCTTTGGATTGCATCAAGCCTGGCATGTGGGTTCATGAGGCAGATGGTCAGGGAAAAGCACCTTGGCACAGCCTTGCCTGGCATCTCTCAGACAAAGGGCTGCACCAGGGACGAGGATTTTATCTTTCATCGCCCCTTTCCAAAGGCTGGATCCAGCAGGGTGCTAAGCTTCTGTCAGTCTCTGTCAGCCCTTCGCTCCCAATGTCTTTCTCCCCACAGTCTGGCTGCTGGGGGAGTGAGGTCTCTTGGCAAAAGCCAAGCCTGGGTCTGTTTTCTGAGCTGCCTGCACGGCCGTGGGCGAAGCAGCAGCTCTGTCTGCACCCCCAGCCCCTTCCCAGCTCCCTTTCCTGGAGGTTTTGACTGGCTCCATCCAAAGAGTGCCCAGGCACACCCCTGAAAACTCAGATTTTCACAAGTGTTTAACCCTGGCTGACTCCAATCCCGAATTCAGTGTCTTATAATTCCGCAAAGGAACATTTCCCACTCCTTGCTGGGGACAGCGATGGGGTTCAGCTGTGGGGCAGCCCTGCTCCTCCAGGGAAGGGGAATGCCCTTCTCAGGAATTCCAGATGTTTTCTGCTCCCTGAAACGCCCAGAAATGAGCTGCTGCCACTCCACACCTCCCACGGAGACAGAGGAACCAGAAGAGGGTTTGATTTGCGGACTGGAGCAGGAACACTGCTGAGGATTCCTGTGAGCTTGGGCTGGGCAACCTCAGCACACGGAAATCTTGCCTCTAGTTAACCTCTTTGAGGGATGAGCTGAGAAAAAACCAGATTCCTATGGGTGCAAATGATATTCCTCCCTGCCCTCCCCAGTGGCTGCTCAGATAAACTCCAATCTAAAACACCACCAGAAACTTTTTGATGCCTCCTTAAGGCCAGCGTGGCCAATTTTAGGCCATTTTAGGAGATCCAGCACTGGCAATGGCACAAACACAGGCTGGTAAAATTCTAGCATTTAAGAGTATTCATTTAGCCCGGCACATTAAGTCCACAGATCTTTCTGCCAATTATTTTGGATAATTGCAACTATCACCACAAACAGTTTGAGATGTACAGGATCTGCAATTATCTGTATTTCCCCCCCACTGTAAATGAAAGGGATAAGGAGCAGAACCATCAGGGAACGACTTAAAGCTTCTATTTGCTGCTGGGAACATCTGAACCATTTCACTGACACCTCCAAAAATTGATTAAGGGGAAGGGGGATGGATGAAGGGAGATCTGTTTACAAACAGAGTGAAAAGAGGGCCTGGAAGCTGGGGGAAAGAAGGTGGAAAGAAGATGAAGAATGAAAAAAAAAAAAAGGGGGAATAAAGGAAAAATACTAGAAATTATTAAGTGGAGAAGCCCGACATGGTGGTTCTAGCCTTTTTCATACCCCAGTGTGGGCTTTGGCTCTGCTGAAAGGTCCCAGGGGAGGGTGCAGACAGCGATGGGCACCCTGCTCTAGGGCCGGCTGGTGCCGGGGCACCCCTGCGCCCGCAGCAGGGACATCGCCCACCCAGGGAGGAGCCAGGCTGAGCGGATCCAGCCGGGAATGCCACTAGAGGGCCCCTGGGCCAGCGGAATGCGGCTCACCAAGGGCTGGGAGCTGGCCAAGCCATCGGGGTTGAACGCCCTCCATTACCCACACAGGTGACCTTCCCCAGGATGGCCCTTCCAGCGGCACCGCCACCCCGCTGCAGCCGGGCTGATGGGCATTCAGAGCGGAAAACGCTCCTTGCTCGGGCTCCAGGGCTGCTCTGGAGCTCTCCATCCAGCCCCACATCCAGCCCCAGCCCGTTTAACATCTAATAAGCCAAGCACAGCCTGCAGAAGTCTGATTTCCAAGCCAGAGCAGCATCTTGCACCCATTCGAAACGTCCATTTGGAAATTCAGTGTGAATAACACAAACACAAGGCAGATGCTGCCACTTACCCAAATGTCTTGGAGGAACAAATGGGAGGCGAATTTGAAAGCAAATGAAGCAACCAGATTGTAGCTCTTAAGTGGACTCTGTGCTACGGCGAGGGGAAAACTTGGCAGGGAGGGACTCAGTGCTCACCACTTTCCTTGATCTACACAAACCGTAAGTGCACATGGAGCTGTTCGCTCTGAAGCTGAAGACTTAATCAAAAGCAGGTGAAAAATCCCCTTTTGTTTGGACCCCAGATTGTGCCTCCACGGGCACAGCTCGGCCCAAAAAGCCACTGGGTCAGCACTGCTCCAGCAGCAGCTGCTCCAGGATGTGCAGCAGCAGCAGGTGCATGGGGAGATTTTGGACACAAAAACCTCATTTCACCCAACGCTGCTGCTCGGAGATGCTCCCTGCGGGAGCGTCAGCGGCGCCACTGGAGGTTCGGGAAGGAAACGGGGTGGAAACGGGGTAAAAAGGTGGAAACGGTGGTTCTGTGTGCGAGCTCCGAGCCACCCAGACACCGAGCATTCACTGGGAGAGCGCGCTTCGTGCAGCTGGCATTGTGTCAGACTAGACTGGCTCCGTGCAGGAAATACTGAGCACTTGGACGCTCGGAGCGAGGGCTGGGAAGGCGTCCAAGATTGTGCTTCACATCTGCTCCCGCGAAGCCGGTGCGAGCCCTGTTTGAGCGTGTGGGGTAAACAACAGCAGCCCCAGCGCAACACAAGCACAAGCAAACGTGGGGGTGCTCTGGGGGGCCCCAGCCAGAACCTTTGGGAAAGGGAGAGCGGCCTCGTCCCGGCCCGGCCGGCGAGGAGGAGATGCTGAGTGACCACAGCGCAAGGCGGGCAGGGAAAGGTGCAACTTCAAGTTCGACCGTCAGCGGTTGAAGTCCTGACATCAGTGAAATGCTGGAGTTTAGTTTGTTTTGCCCACACCGTGTCCGGTATCTTGCACCTGTCTCCCTGAAAATTGTCTTCTCTTTCAGCAGTCTGAATTGATTCCTAAGAAACCGAACCAAAAAAAAAAAAAAAAAA
>VXBT01000364.1:0-22864 GCA_013400235.1 Oriolus oriolus
GGAACGGGCAGGAGCTGATCCCTGGAAGTTCCCCCTGGACTGGAGAAAGAACTTCTGTCCTGTGCAGTGACCGAGCACTGGCACAGATTGTCCAGAGAGGGTGCGGAGTCTCCCTCCCTGGGGATGTTCCAGACCCCTCTGGACACAATCCCGTGCCCTGTGCTCTGGGATGGCCCTGCTGGAACAGGGGGGTGAGACCAGCTGACCCCACTGTGATCCCTTCCAGTCTGACCCATTCTGGGATTTTGTGAAATGAATCTTATACAGAAAATGTTCCCACTACTGACAATGGAAAAGCAGATGCAGGAACATCAGTTCAGGCTCTAAGGAAAGGCTATTTTTCAGTACAGCTGCACAGGTGAACTTATTTAGATGCAGTAAGGATCTGCAAGGTTGGCTCTTTTACACAATCATCATTTGATATTCAAAGAAAAGAAAATTTCTCTGGGGTGACAAAAACAATCATAGAACAGCTAAATAGAGAGAAGGGGGAGAAAACAACCCCACATAAAGGTATCAAAGAAAAGACTTGAGAGAGAGCAAGAATTCACACTGGCACGAGAAAAAGTTGGAATAAAGCCAGGCAGCCAGATTTGGCACCCCAAAGTGATTTGGAAAGAAATTACATAAAGTGCAATTTATGTTAATACTACAAAAAAATATGTGAAAACACAGTGTTTCAGTTTTAATAATACCTTGAACTGCAGTTTTAATAGTGCCCTGCATATGTGCATGAAGGGAATTAACAATAGATAAATAACCTGAATTAAACTAAGGCAAAGCTTTAAATTCTCTTGGGATTGTTATGACCCCTCCCTGAAGGTGAGAGTAACTCAGGTTCTTTTTAATAGATCCTCTGGACTGGATTAGGGTGAAAAGGCAGTGAATGAACAGTGTTTGTAAATATATATATGTAGGGTTCATTTTAGAAGAGTTTGGTTGCCATAGAAAGTAGGTATGTGGCCATTTTGATTATTATCTATAGAGATGGAACAATATAAAAGCATAAAAACAACACCTAGGAAAATGTAAAAGGGAAAAGGAAGAAAGAGAAAGAAAGTATAAGAGTAAAAAGATCTTCCCACCTGTGGATCCAGCTACAAGACTTGACTGCTGCAATTTCAATGCCCACTGGTCGCAGTGATGGTCACTGCCTTGATGGGTGGGGGAAAGCCTGTGGAGCACAAAGTTCAGTGGGTTAATGTAAGCTCAGATTTATGTGGGAATGCCCAGGTACATGCCCTGGGGAGGCAGTTTTACACTGTCTTGTGGTGGAAGGCCCCAGAGATGAGTGTGGGGGCGCTTCAGGGCTCTTGGATGGGTTATGAGTCCTTCAGAGACATGACCTCTCTTTCTCACATCAAAATAGTTGAGCCAGTTATGCCCCATCAGAAGTAATGAAAACCTTCGGGCTTACATGGGAATGGCCTGATTTCTCCCCTGGGAGGGAGTTTTACACCTGAGCCAGTTGTGTAAGGGAGGATATCACCGAGACAAAAAGCACTATCCCACCTCGAAAGATCTGCTTCTTCTCGGCTTCCTCCCTTACCTGGCACTGAACTCAGCTTCCTCCTAAACAAAGGTTGGTTTGTGTGGTCATCCTCTGTTGTTCACACACTCAGCCCTGAGCTGTTACCTTGACATAGCCAGCAAAGCACACACTGCTTTTGCAAATCGCCGATTACTCGAGCCATTAACCATTAACACTTCAGTCTCTCACCTCTGGAGCCGCTCAGAAGAAAAAAATTCTGCTGGGGACAGGAAGTAAAAGCTGTGTCTCTCACATTCACTTGAGAATGTGAAACTGTTTTGCTGCTGATCCAAGGCAGAGCCTGAACTTTCATAATTCCTTCCAAGCCTTTTGAGTCAGTGAAGTGTTCCTCTCCCAAACCAGAAAAGCAATTGCATCTATTTAAGGAAGGCCAAACCATGTTCGCATTCCTACCCCATGCACCCACGCACATTACAAACAAAACATCTGGCAGAAGATGTCAGTGTCATTATTTGCACTTTACCAACAGGAAGAGCAGGGCATGGGCAAGGTCAGATTGCACACGAGCGTGATGATTCTCAGACTGATGCCTTAGTGCTACGATACAGTGCTTGCTCCTCAGCATTCCCTTCTCTCTCTCTGCCTCCCAAAATCACTTTTCCATACTGCAATCACCATTAAGCCTACCATATCTGTATTTCAAATGCATATCCACTCTTATTCATGCCCTTCTTTTTACCTGCAGTTTGACCAAAGCATTTGCAAATGCAGTGAAAGCACATTGAGACTCAGTCTATTCTCCTGGGTTGTGTCTTTACTGTGCACAGACACTGCATCCTGGCCCAGAGCTGCAGTCAGTGCTATACAATTCATTGTTTTGCACTCATTCTGTCTGATTTTACATAACTGGATAATTCACAGCATCCATTTTAGTAAGGCATAAAATTTCCCTTCACTGATGTTGTGTTAGTATGGCTCTACTGTGCAATTTCATTGCATTTGTTCCCCAGATCTCAACTTCCATTGGACCAATAACTCATCTTATGACAAGAAAAGGTTGAATTTATAGCAGGACTTTGCTAGGAAAAAGAAAAAAAAAGAAAAAAAGAAAACCAGAGAAAATTTAGAAATATGAATGAACCAAATCACCTACTTGCAATGCTGTTAGAATTTTTTTTTGGATATCCAACAGTTTGCAGTTTCTACATTAAATAAAATTCTGCCTCTAAGTTCTTCAAGCAGTATGTCACCTGTATTTCCACCTCTCCGCTTACAAACACCTTTCTCTACTGTGAGTGGGCCACTTCCCTATTTCCCAGACTGCCTGATTGCCCTATGAAGCCAAACTCAGGGCAATCACTTTTAATCTGTGTGTACCTTTCACCCCTGCTGCTATTTCAGGCCTGTTTTGCTGGTTGGGTTTTTTTTGCTGTTTTGCCTGTCTCCAACACAACTTTTACCCTAATTTGACTTTCTCAGTGCTACCAGCTCAGACCAGCACATTCAGGCTTGGAGAACGCCTTTGCCTGGGGTGCTCGGGGGGGAGCTTTTGGTGCACGTGCCAACACACAGACAGACTGACACCACTCTGGTGCAACCAAGATGTAATATATCCTCACAGGCTCTGCAAGATGTGGCTTTCTATTTTCTATAATGTGGCTTTCTATTTTCTGCTGCCACCATGAAACTGCTGAGAGGAGGGCAGTGAGCCTCACACGCTCAGCCTCCCTCACTGGTGGTGGCAGAAGGGATGTGCAGAGCCTCCCTAGCCAGAGGCAGAAACTTTGGGAATGCAGCATATTTTGTCAAGTCACTGTTTACTGTGCTTGCCTATTTAGCCATATGGCCTTGGGTGAATTCACACCTTCTTGGGATACAGCTCTTCAGCAAAGCCCTGATACTGCTGCTTGTAAAAATGCAGGCAGAGCCCTCCTTGTGAGGCTGTGGAAACTGAGCATACTCCTATCAAGAAACTAACGCAGTAATTGATATGTATAAACACATAAAGGGAGTAGTTTCGACAGACAGTGAATATTTGACAACCCCCCAGAAAACATATGGATCCTGGTTTGTCAAAGTACAGACTGATTTGCATCCAGCTGAGAATATTTAAAACTTTCTTATTGTACACAAAATACCCTTTTAATTAAAGTAGTTTAGTTGGTGGGGTTTTTTTTAACTGACCAACATTCTGGTTATAATATTCTGGTTGATTCAAAATTTCATCTGTAAATCCTGCCTCTAAAGAGAGTTGTTTTATTACTTTTTAATAGAATTTTTCATTATAAATCATCTATAGTACCATTGTGCCTAGAGCTGAAAATGAAAATGATAATTGCATTGACTGCTATACAATTTTTTATGGGCTTTACCCCTAACCTGAAGGGGTTTCCAGAGGAGACCCTTAATTCTTTACACTCATTTATTGTTTTGTCTCTTTAACTTTTATCCTAAGCTTGTGAGAATTGCACTGAGACTTTCCAGCTCAGTACACAGATGGGAATGAAAGTCTTTGCTGGGGGAGCAGGCTGGGAGAGCTCAGCCTGGAGAATAGAACAGGAGGACCTCAGAGCACCTTCCACTATGTAAAGGGGCTACAAGAGAGCTGAAGAGGAACTTTTGACAAGGGCATGGAGTGAGAGAACAAGGGGGAATGTCTTCCCAGTGAAAGATGGTGGATTTAGATTGAATATTAGGAAGAAACTCCTCACTGTGAGGGTGGTGAGGCCCTGGCACAGGTTGGATGTCACTAACACTCAGGTGATGCTTTCTGTTGCCTGAATCACATTGCTCAGCAAGTGCTGTCACAGAAAATGAGAGGTGGTTTCAGTTGCCACCCACTTCAAAACCTACCCAAAGGCAGGGTGATCATGGAAAAGGAACCAAGCACCAGGAGATCTCCAGCTGCCACTGACTTCACTGCAGGATGGTGTCTGTGCTACTAAAGCACTGTGACTCTGCTTCCCCATGTATGAAACTGGAATATATCTTCTAGGAACACTGATTTCAGCTTCTAACTGATAGTTTAGAGTCGAGATTGCTTCGTGGGCTCTGCCACCAATCCTTCGTGTGCTCCAGCAAATTATCCAGGCTGCCTGCAACAAGGAGCTCTGCAGCAGTGCTTCACAGGAAGAAATGCCAGTCTCTGCTGGCCTCTCTAAGCCCTTGTCTGCCAGATAAACCAGCTCTGCATCCTGTAGCTCCTCTCCTGGGCCACGATGCTATTGAAGTAATGAGGTAATTGAGCATCAAGGTGGCCAAGCCAGCCACTTCCAGGTACAGTAAAAGAGAATGTTTTTCACATAGTGCACGGGGAAATAAAATCCATTCCCAATTCCCAGTTGCTCTGCCAGCTGTGTTGTGCATCCTTGCACATGTTTGCAGAGCAGGGCAGCCAGAGAGGCAGCAGAGCGCTCTGGGAATCCTGGCAAAGCTGCTTCTCCAGCTCATAGCAGAGCAGGCCAGCGAGAACAAAGTCACAGAAAGCTGCAGCGCAGACAGCCCTAATCTCCTTCTAATCATGGCATATGCAAGGTGTGATGTCATGGAGCTGTCTTAATGGCATGAAGTTGTGTCAGAGGAGGCTTGGGTTGGATGTTAGTAAAGGATTCTTCCCTCAGAGTATGGCTGGGCTCTGGAACAGGCTCTCCAGGGAGGCGGTCACAGCACAGCACGACAGTGTCAGCCACGTGGTGTGATTCTTGAGACTGTTGTGGGTAGGGCCAGGAGCTGCACTGCGATTATCCTTGTCAGTCCCTTCCAACTCAGGATATTCTATGATTCCAAAGTATTTTTACAATCTCTGCCCTGTGGCGGAAGATGTTCTCTCTGTTCTTTCCTGCATTAGCAGGAAAATCTCTTTGTTATACAACACCAGCAGGGAAATGAGTGTTTTCAGATTAACTGGAATGTTGTGCGCTCAGTTCCAGCTCCTGCCTTCAGGATTTACAGTCACCTTTCCAGAAAAGTCATACAGGGAATATCAGCAGCTGAAAGGAGCTCAGAGTACTAAAAATCTGCCCCCAGAGCACAGACATAGGCAAGCTGAGTCAGAGGACAAGATAAATTTTACCTATCCATCTTGTCCATCTACCTTATGAAAGAAATTAATCTAATCACAGGATATGTAGTACTAATTGGGCTAAATCATCCCAAACTAATAGGTGCCTCATTCCTCATATTCCTCATTCAGAGTAATTTTTAATAGTCTACCCTCAGCATCTGATATTTCAACAGATAAAAATAAACAGCTGGTAATAATCAAATGGTGAGAATTGTAGTCTGAAGAAGCCTGGTGGGTAAGGCAGTGTCCTTATTTCCCCTGACTGGTGGGAAACTGAGGAACTGATGCTGAAGGCTGGATCTGTTCAGGACTGAGTGTGGGACTGGGTTTCCCACTGAGGTCAGTGCAAGGATCTGAACAGTGCAGCCGAGGGAGGAGACCTGGGCACTGCATTCAGAGCCTCTTCTGCTTGATTTTTAAGGTGGGGACAGGGTTACACAGACTGTTTGAGACTTGCAGATGGTAGATATTACTATGAGAGATGAATCAAGATTTCTAACCCTCCAGCTGGGAAAAAGAAATTGATAAAAGACTGCTTTATTTTGCAGCATTTTGTGGATGTGAATATTGTCTCCTAGTCCAGATTAAGGAGTCACAGAACATCCTTCAGGAAAACTGGCATTTAAGGCTCCTGCCAACTGTGAGCTCTCGCATTTGATGCTGACAGAACAGTGATTGCTGCAGTCTCCTAGCTCGCAAACCCTTCCAATTGTAGTGTTTGTTCTTACACGTCAACACCTCTAGGCCATATAGATGTGACATACGGATGCACAGACATGCCACAGACAAACTGCTATCCTTGGATCCTCTTCCTGTTTCCACAGTAACCTTACAGAAACAGCCAGCAGTCAATAGAGAAAGTCAAAGGCAGGGATAAGTCATAATTTTAGGTTAGCAAGGAACAGATCTTGAATGCTGAGTGAGTGATACACGGCATAATGCGATTTAGGGTGTTTATTATGCTAACCCAGGGCAGGAGCGTGCAGGCATACGATGTGGCAATTACAGCACACATTTGCTGCTGGTTAAGCAGGAGCACAGAGGAGAGAGCAGGTACAGAGAACTTTAGGCTCACAGGCTGTTTAATGGCTTAATCCTCCTGCCAAGCCGAGCTTCACTTTGCTTTGTACCTGACGCTTCCGTGGGCTCATCCAAGAGGCAGCACTGAGACATTTATAAACAGGTGTCCCAGCATGGCAGGCACACTTTGTATGCTAAGCTTTGTTTGGAGAAAATAACAGGAAAAGACCAATCAAATACTTTAGCTAGGAAGTGTCAAACTCTTAATATGAATTGTGCTCATTAATGTGACAAGTGTCAAATGCATTGAGTCCCTTTTTTTTTTTTTGG
Source organism: Oriolus oriolus (assembly GCA_013400235.1). NCBI lineage: Eukaryota > Metazoa > Chordata > Aves > Passeriformes > Corvidae > Oriolus > Oriolus oriolus. The sequence goes on from VXBT01000364.1 coordinate 6,906, forward strand.
TGGCTGTCAGTATATTTATGTGTATTTTGCAAACAGTTTTTCTACCAAAACTGTTTCTCTCTAGGGAGCAGTTTAGGCAACAGTCAGATGAATTACCTAGTGAAAATTGAAAACTGTTTTTTCTATTAGTCACTCAAGGGGTAGAACTCCAAGTAAGGAGCCACAACAGCTTTATTCCATTCTCCTCCAGGCCATCAAATCCCTTCAGATTCACATGGTGCTGAGTGCAGGGTCTGTGAGTATCCCAGACCTGATTTAAAGTGTATAATTCTCAAATTAAGCACTAAAATGGTATCTATAGTAGCATGGTGAATCATGTTTACAGGACCTACACTTTGAATATTTATTTAGTATTGCTCAGTCTGGTTTTGAAACAAGATCAGGTTTCATGCTGTTCGTATTAACCCAAAGACTGCAATGTTGGCTTGTGCACATCTCCGAAAAATAAAGGGAACCATAACACCAACACAAGCTCCACTCTGTAAGAAAACTGGTGCTTTGTTAGAATATTAAAAAAGTCTCTTTTGGGGTATCAAAGCCTATCTAACTTGACTCAGAGTGACATGTCAAATTGGAAACATAAGACTAAATATATATTCCTGCTGTTTGTTATTTTTAAATCTTATTTGTCTCTCTAATACTTTTTCTCCCTGACACCAAACAAAATAATGTTGTTTTAAGATGGATGTTGATCACTACATCAGTGCTCTCCCTGGAAGAAATGCATGTGCCTAAAGCCCGGCAGGACACAATGTCACTCAGCTGGACTCATTAGCATGGCAAGCAGTTTGGCATTTACATCTCTGCACAACTCCCAGGGAAAGGCAGCTCCAGTTCAGAGCACAGCATGTGTCTGTCTGCAGCTGACAATGTAGACATGCTCTTAAAAGCCAGGCCATCCTTCAAGGAGCAAGTGAAACTTGCAGCTGTGGAGAGGCAGTGGCAGCTTTTGTTGGACAACGGACACGGGCTGAGTGAGTAATTCCGGATGAAATCTCTTGATCTGTTGCAGGTAGTGCTTCTGGCCTTAAAAATAGTATGTATCAGCACCTGATGCACAGCACAGGGGTGTCTGGGGTTCAGCTTTGCATAGAATTTAATTGCCTGAGTACACAAGGACTGAGGTCATTTAATTCCTCCCTGTCGTCACAAACCAAAGTAGAAAAAAACATCAGCAGGAGACTCAAAATAGAATTCCTTCATCTTTTCATGCTTAAATCTTCTGAAAAACCTTGCCCTGCAGACGTACTCTGAACACACCTCCAGCATGCAACAAGCACTGAGATGAGCAACCACAGCAATTTCCATCAGTAATGAGGCCGATGGGAGCACCACATCCTGCTCTGAGCCAGCTCTGTGCTCTGCATGCTCAGGCAGAGCAGGAACCTATGATCTTCCACGCCTCTCTTTGTGAAAGGGCTCCAAACCCTGAACTCCTGTTTCCTAGGGAATGCCTAGCTTTTGGCAAGCAGAGGAAAAACAGATGCCCCATCCCTAGGAATATTCAGGGCCAGGCTGGATGAGATTTGAAGCAACCTGGGATAGTGGAAGGTATCTCTGCTCATGGCAGGGGGATGGAACACGATGATCCTTAACATCCCTTACAAACCAAGCCATTCTGTGACTCTATGATTCTAAGAAAAAAAGTTATGTGTTTGCCTCTGCTCTTCCTGCACATATAACAAAGGAGGCAAGATTCCAGGTGTCAGTGAGCAAAGAAATAAATATATCTGGGGATGCATTGTTAAAAAAAGCCCCAAAACCAAGAAATATGAGCTCCCAATCAGGGATGGAATTGGAGCTGGGCTATTTTAGGAAAGCCTGTCCTGACCTTATTCGGGTCTCCAGGCTTTGTCATCCAAACCCAGCAGTGAGAGGAGATCACAAATATATTTTTGTGATGGTTGAGGTGTTCTTTTTGTCTTCAGCATCTGCACTGACTGCCTGGAAACCCAGCTGTAGGAGCCTAACCCTTCCCACCACTTCCACAGGAACACAGAACACTGCTAGAAGCTCTGCTGGGCACAGAACGCCTAGGTGTCCTTGTGGCTTTGCCCAGTGTCTTCTCTTGGTTCTCACATGGGATTTGGGGATTTTTTTTCTTTATTTTACCTCCAGGATCTGTAGTGTTAGTATGTTAACAACTACAAGTGCTTTGCAATGACAGCAAGGCAGACAGGGAAATGTGAAAATTGAGGAGTCCTTCAGCATAGGCCAAAAGGCTTTTGTGTGAGTCAATGCCAAATAACTTAGCCTGAAAAAGAAGTTCTGGGCGAATTTTGTCAACACAGGAAAAGTGAGAACTTGTAATTTTAACAGCATTTTGCAGGTTTCCCCTTTCTTAGAAATCTTTCTAGGAAATCATGTGAAGGGATAGCTTCACAACTAACAGGGACTCTCCAGCAGAATGTACAGTGGTGGGTGATGTTGCTAAATGAACAATAGTGCTTCTGCTTTTTCCAACAAGGCTTAGTGAGGACACAATTGAAAGACTGGCCACTTTGCAATAAAAGGGTTGAATGGGCTATTATTCTTTTCAATCAATCCAAGGTTGCACTTCATGAAGGAATAAACATTCCCTGTTTGACCTTAATAAAAGCAAGGAGGTCGTTGTGAGAAAAAAAAAAAAATCCTAGGTTTTTATCAGAAAAAAAAATGTTAAAGGAAGTGCCCAAAGTGGGCAATTATCAAACATTAAAGCAATAAAGTATTGACCCTCTTTTTTCCCATCTATCTTTTCCCTCCCATTTCCAAGATTTGAAGAAATAATAATGGTTAACAATCAATGAGTTCCTAATGAGAGCAGCTCACACTACACCCCCCAAAATTATCTTTTGAAAAATCAATAGGGAAAGAAATGTGAAAAAAAAAAAATACACAAGGTGTGAATTCCTCTATTTCTGTTTATACTCCCACTCCTTGCAACTTCCCCCACCTTAGAAGCAGGGAAGTTATCTCCATCTTGGACAATAATCAAATAATTAAGATGTATGAGGTGTGCATGCCTGTGACACATGAAATGCAGTATAATGAAGGAAACAATAGAAGCATGTATAAAAGGCCTCCTCACCCTCAGCAATAGTGTTTGCTGCCATGAACAATATTCCTAATCAGAAGAAGTACTCCTTCATAACAATCATGTTGCATACAATGATATTCACAGCAGACCCAGGATGGCATGGCTGAAGGGGTATAAAAATACAGAAGTAATTCTGCTACGAAATACCTAGGAAATTACATCCTGCTGTGGATGTTTCTGCTGGGACTGGGTCATCACTGCTGATCCAGTTCTCGCTGGAAAATAACATAATAAAAGTGGAATGAACATAGAATTTCAGCCTAGTTCACAGATATAGATTATATCCTAGGACTCCTGGGTGATGCTGTGTAAATTTTGAGAATTTATGAGTCTCCTTCAATAAATATCACAAACCGGTCAAGAAACTGAATGTTTCCATGGCTGTAATGAAGGATAAAAGTTTTTTATACTACCTCTGCCTTACCCATCCTGGTGACCTTTACCCATCCACCACCTCAGCAAAAGAGTCTGTTTTTAAATTTGAGGTTGAGAGCATGAAAAGATTGGCTGCAATGAGCGCCTAGAATGAGATATAAAGATTTTGAACTGAATGAGATTGGGAAATGCAGAGACTGCATTTTCATCTGCAAACTACCAGGCTTGATGTGAGGGCTGTGGGGATAACCAAAGAAATCTTCACAACATGCTACATAAATAATGATGGTTACGATGCCATCTGAAGCTAGCTCAGATTAGTCCTCTTTAACATTTCCAGGCAACAACTAACATAGGCAGGAGTGTCATTGGAAAAGAATTAAATCTGAGATTTCCATCTGGCTAAAATATAGGATGATGGTGGGCAATTAGACCTTATCTACAACCCAGACAAGCAGGGCAGGAACAGAAACATCCATCCAGAAAAACTGAATGCCCTCCTACTCTTACCACTCATGCTCTGCTTTAGCATCAGGGTGTCTCAGGCTTTAAATGAAATGTCAGATTTAATTTGGCTCTGGATGCACAAGATATATGATTGCCCTTGGAGAAAGTTGATAACTCAGCGCACTCTGTGTCAAATGTGAATCTACCCAATAGCTCACTCCATAAAAAGCACTACCCTGCTTTCCCTCAACTGTGCAAAATAGCCAGGCCTGCCTGCAATTTACACAAATAGGTCCATTTTGAAAGAAAACCTTCCTATCAGAAAGGAGAAATGACTTATTGAGAGTTGACTCCCAGTTAAATTTCCAAATGGCAGCGCTGCACGTTACATTAGCATTCCGTGGCGGGGAGGCCGTTACCGCGCCCGCCGCGGATGGCAGCGGGCGAGGAATTATGTTAAATGGCACATTTGGATCTCTGCAAGGCTCACTCTGGAAGCTCTCATTTGGAAGCGTGGTGCACTTTCAGGGATGTTTTAACTGCTTGGAATCCAAGCAGGGCAGAAAATACGGAGGGGATGTTTGTGATTATTGACAGCCTTAGCATTCTTTACAACATCTATTGCATCTAAATCTGTGCTGAGGGAATGGAAAGAATAGCTGAAACCATTTGCAAACCTTCTGCTTAAGATTATCTTTTAAAATCAGTTATTTTCCATGTACATAAGCAAACTAATGGGCCTGGTTTTAAAAATCTGTTTGCAAGAAAATAATCAGAATATAACTTTGTTATGCATCTGTACTTGCAGTGTTCACACCGCACTCGAAATATTTTTTTGCCACTGAATCTTTTCTGGACTTATATCTGTTGTTTTGCAGTCATCACTCAGAAAATACTACTTCAGCCTCATTTTATTGCATTTTTTTTGTGCTTTTGACCTCTTATGCAGCCTTTCTTGAGAACTGAAGTGCATCATGCCAGTTCCACTTCTGGCATGCAAAATGCACTAGGAGGAAAACTCAAAACTTTTTACCTTGCCATTTAGACACTGCCGTTTTTGAAAGCCATGATGGTTAAATGTAGAGTCAGTGACAGATACTGTGCAGAAAGACATAAATAGATAGGCAATATCCTTGTCACTCACAGAACATGAGAAATGTCTCATATGCCCAAATAAAAGCTTGCAATCTAGTCTCTGCAGAGATAAGGTTACATATGTGACATTTTGCCATTTTGTTCCAGGAGCAGTGGATATCAAGTTTTACTCCTATATCTAAAAAAATCCCTTCTTTCTTAGTTAATTTAGTGAAACTCGTGCTTGAGACTGACAAGATATTCAATTAAAACAGCAGTCTATCCTCATTTTCTTCTCTTTCTTGAACAGAGTAAGTATTAGGCCCCTCTCTGGCATTTCTCCTTTGCTCATCTTCTTTACTGCAGATGGATAATTTTTTCTTTTTTTCCCCACATTGTCTCAGTTGTCTTTTGTGTCTTGAGCTCTCCGTTTCCAAATTCTTTCTGTCCCTCCTTTCCAGTCAAGCCCCACATGAGCAGCTTAACTTTTCACTCTTGAAGAAGACAACATTTTTCTTCTCAAATTTCCATTTTCTGGTCTACCTGCCCTTCTAAAGCTCTTGTATTCTTCAAAGTAAGAAGTGGGGTTCTTCAAACCCAGGGGTTGAAGAACTTCCAACAACAGCTTTTAACCCCCGTTTGACTCTGAATTCAAGGATGAAATGTACTGTTTAACTAGATTCTTAGGTCTTAAAATACCTCAGGAAAATTCAATTCACTTAAGGGTAGAGGGAAGGACTGAAAACCAAAGAAAAATGTTCATAAATATCGTTAATTATGTCGAATTTCATAGAAAAATAAGAAGTTAAAATCATACTGAATCTAGGTCTCCCTTTTTTCTATGAATGTTGCCATATACATAAAATCCATGGCAAGTCTCTGGGCAGCTCTCAGGAACATTTGATCTTTAAGTTGTCATTTCCACTGGCTCCACTTTTAATGATGTGTTCCTTTGGTACCAGCTCATTTATTTCTGCAAAACCAGTGCTCTGTACTCCTTGTTCCTCTGCAGTCCTTCCTGCATATTTATTCCTATGAAATAATTTCATTACTTTGAAATAATAGCATCAGTGCAGAGACAAACAATACTAGGTCAACGCTGCGGCACAGCAAGCTCAATCTATGCCCTCCTCAAAATCTTTAACAAAATAGAACAGAAGAAAAACAGATGCTTTGCAGCACGACCAGAAGGTGAACAAAGCTATGCCTTCTCCAAAGAGCTATAAGATTATTGTTTCTTTTCTCGCTAGGCCAATATTGATTATATGTTCCAATTTCATTCAGATATTGAATTTGTTTTATTGGGCAAACAGCTGCAGTCTCTGTTCTCCATCCCTTAGCAAATATTATTTCAAACTTCCTTTGAACTCTCATTGCGCGAGTGTGACTCTGCTGCACTCACAAAAGATTTTCCATCATGTGGCCCTGGTCTGGGGTCATGTAGCTGGTCCAAACACCAGTCAGCACACTGATTTTACTGAAATAAGCCTCCGATTCTCCTCCCATCTGCTCCACAGCACCAGTGGCCCACCATGCAAGACAGGTGGATTGCTGTCACTAGATGAGAAAACATGCTGCCTTAATATGCATCTTAGAACTGTTAGAAATTAAAGCTCATGTTATACCTGAAACCAAAAGCAAGCATTAAAATTAGAGGGCTAATAGTTTTCTGTCACCTCACTGGAGAATATTGGAGTTGATCATTCTTCTTCGACACAGCTTTAATCTGCCTTTTTTTTTTTTTTGTTTAAATTTTTAATTTTTCAGAAATAAATGGTGTATTTAGAGACATCTTTCGAGCACCAATTCACTTGACTTGCTTTAGTTAATAATCTCTAATCTATTCCCTGCGGTGCTTCCTCAGTTTGGTTTGACACAGCAGTAGAGAGCAGATGTGGAACACAATGGGCACGGAGTCAGAACAGGTACACTTGTAGCTGAACTAATGTCACAGGACTGAAGAGATATAACTCTGGCCATTTCCATTTCCATACAGAAGAGCATGGGAACAAAGATTGCTACCATTTGGAGCGTGGTTGTTTGAGCATATTTGGGTTTGAAGATCAATCACGGCCATGAAGCAGCTGGGAAGTGACAAAATGGAGAAGTAACACCACGCTGCTCTCAGGATTTCAGTCTGTTTTCTTAAATTTATAACAAATCTGAAGCATTAGGATGATCTCTTCAAAATCATATTTTTTAATGTTTTGAAATGTTTAGATTTCAGCCTTTGTTTAAAAATTATAATATAGCAGAAGAAGCATGGCTTTGAACAGTCTCTTCAAAACCAGCTTCAAAACATTTTAATACAAAATGTCCAAAGACAATGCCAAAATATTGTCAGAGCTTCATCCCTTCGCCCGACTACTCCTTCCTAGCAGTTTCTCTGAAAGAATGTTGTCATAATGTAAAGACACATTTTGATTACAGTGGGATTTCATTTTTTTTCTCATGATTTCCAGGAACAATATTTCAGGAAGTTTTACTATCCCAGTTAAATGAATAGTCTTTTGAGGATGGTTGATAAAAGTTATTCCAGATCCTGTGCAAAGATAATTCTGTGAAATACCAAGAGTGTATCAGAAACATAATAAGGTAAAAGCATGTATTTTACGACCTATTCCATTTATTTTTAATTTCAGTTACATGTCTTGTTTTTCTTTCTAAATATGGACCTATATCAACAGAGGTTTAGGATATGTTAGACAATATCTATGTTTTTAGAAAATATGCAAAGGTATTTTGGAATTAATTTTTTTTTGTCTTTTACAAATCAGAACTTCTTGTTTTTAAAATTTAAAACAACAGATGGCTGAACTTCATTTTTGGTATAATATCCTTTATATCAAAGTTTTCCATAGGAATTAATTAATTAATAAGAATAATTTCCCATCCTGCTTCAGGTCCATATGTATGTGTTTGTGCTCCCAACGGCAATGAAGTACAACTCCACAATCAGCCGAAAGATCATGTTATTTCGAGGAGAGGCTGAGGGAGCTGGGGCTGCTCAGCCTCCAGAGGAGCCCCAGCTGAGAGGGGACCCCATCCCTGTGTGTCCCTGTGTGCAGGGAGGGCTTAGAGCAGGGCCCAGGCAGTGGCACCAGAGGAACGGGCAGGAGCTGATCCCAGGAAGTTCCCCCTGGACAGGAGGAAGAACTTCTGTCCTGTGCAGTGACCGAGCACTGGCACAGATTGTCCAGAGAGGGTGTGGAGTCTCCCTCCCTGGGGATGTTCCAGACCCCTCTGGACACAATCCTGTGCCCTGTGCTCTGGGATGGCCCTGCTGGAACAGGGAGGTGGGACCAGCTGACCCCACTGTGGTCCCTTCTGTGGGGACCCACTCTGTGATTCTGTAAATAATATTGGATCCTCACAGCTACATACAGGAACCCTACAAATTCTTTCTTAGTCTCACTTGTGAGGTTTCTCCAAACACGCCTCAATTTTACTTTTTTCAGTTTTTCTCTGTGACATTTGATTAAGTAGATTTTAAGTAAAGGATGTTCTCTAGCAAAACCAGCTAACTAACTAACTAACTAACTAACAGCTTTTCTTGTCTTCTTGCTCTGATTTCTGCTGTCAACATTTTACTTTCTGTAAGAAGACTCAAACTTTAAGTGGCTGTCGAAAAGAATTCTTGGAAGGTCTGTAGCAGAAACTGAAAGTGTTGTTAGGCTGTATAACACAGGCTGAGAAATCCTGTATTTGAAAGGCTTTCAGTCACTAGAATACTGACAGAGAGCTAGCATACTTGCAAAATGAAACAAATTACTATAGAAATAATCAGCCAGGACAAGCATTTATAAATTTCTTGAAGATTTATAATGAAACTGCAAATCTTTGCCTCTCAGTATGAAAGGGGACAGGCTTAAAGCGATCTCTGTTTCCCATCACTCCCCCAGAATCTTTGTGTCTGTGGAAAAGCACATAGAGGTGAACAAGGCTTTCATATTCAGAGCCACCCACGGAATATGAGACTCATAAAATTTGACAGATATAAAAATGGAGGAAATAACCATTACATTCTGATACATTACTGAAGACGCGCAAACAGGGAACAGACCAACTAGGTTAAGTATTGGTATAAATTAAACAGAAAGCACATTTGCTCTAGCACTGGCCTTTCAAATTGAGAGTGATGGCATGATTAAATAATTGAACCATCTCACCTTGCACAGTCAGACAGAATTCCAATAAGAACAGTTATTCCAAAATGGATACGAAGGCAAATCAAGCTTTTCTCCAGCTAATACAGCAATCTGCAGCTTGACTTTCTTGCTGCCTTGTGGATGTAAGTGGGATGAGGATCAATGGGTTGTTTTTCTTCAATTTTGCAAATGTGTCAATTACTCCATTAGGGCTGATCCCTTCAGCAGTAATTTTCTTTGTGAAGAAAAGGTTTCGTGATTGCTCATGTCACGTAGTGCTGCAATAAGGTGCTCCTAAATATTCCTAAGAATTAATTCCCCTGTTCATCCAACACATAAAACACAAGCATTATGTCTGTCACCTTGAAGGCTTTCCTTTTTTCTCAGGAGCCTGACATGAGCGCTGGGCATTGTATGTGCTATGTAAGCAGCAGCAGTCACGGCAGCCAAAGGTGTCCTGTCACTGAGGTGGGCACATCCCCACTGCAGCACAAGGCTCAGGATGATAATGGGGGAGCTCACACACAGTCCTCTGAGCCACAGCACAGGTCCCTGTGAAAGTGCTCAACTGAATTCTCTCCTCATATAACTTATCCTTACAAACCTCCAGTGCAAGGAATTGTTTCAAGGATAGTCTGCCTAAGTTTTTACATCCCTTGAGTTCTGAAATGTTAGGTTTTTCGGGGCTTTTTTTTTTGCTAAAATTTCACCTGACACACTATTTTCCTATAGTACTTTTGTGAGAAAAAGTGCACTCAGGAGGGGTTTTGTCTATGTACCTGTGATTACAGGTATGTATCTGTGATAGTGAGGGTAAAAAAGAGGAAAGGAAGCTGCTCTGTACCTGTGATTAGAATCACACAAGACCTTCTGTTCCTGCTCTTTAACAAACACCACTGCTTCGTGACTTTCACTGGCTCCACTAAGCTCAGTTCTCATAGTTTCATGAATTTAATGGGCTGTGGTTGCAGCCTTTCTCCATAATCTTCTGCTTCACCTGTTGCATTGTGTCAGGCTGGAGTGAAGTTAATCCTCCCCACAGCAGCACTCCCAGTGCTGTGCTGTGCACTGAGAGCCAGGAGGGTGTTGATGACACCTCAGTGTTTTGGCTACTCTGAGCATTGCTGGCACAGCACCAGTGACATCTCTCCAACAGCCCCCTGAACCACTGTCCTGGAGATGAGCAAGATCTTGGGAGGGGGCACAGCCAGGAGCAGACCCAAACTGACCCAAGGGACATTCCATACCATATGACATCTGTTCAGCAATGAAAGTGAGGAGAAAGGAGGACAAGGGGGTTCTTCATTACTGCATCTGTCTTCTGGAGGAACCCTTACATGTACTGAAACCCAACTTCCCAAGAAGGACAGGCTGGACAGTTAAAAAGGTTAAAAATGTCCCTGGTCAATGCAGGGGGTTGGACAAGATGACCTTTAAAGGTCCCTTACAACCCAAACTTTTCTGTGCTTCTCTGGTTCTGTCTCTGGACATCACCTTGCTGATGGGAACTAAAGGATAAATCTTCTGCTTTCCCATGCTTCTGTGTGATGTTTTTGCTTTCGCTGTACTAAAATACCTTGAACCATGGCGATTTTTATCATCTTATTTTCTTCCTTTCAGTCCAGCTGAGGAGGGGACTGTTTGAGCAGTTTGATGGGCACCTGGCATCCAGTCAGGATCAACCCACCATAGATGATTTCATACTAAATACAGGTATGTTTAGTTATTCTTTCCAGCCTCATGGGAAAACTAATGAATCATTATCCTTTTCTAGCTATCTGCCTGCTTTTGTCCTCTTTAAGCTCATGAAAAACACTATCTGTGAACACTGAAGTTCTCTTCATCAATGAGATCTTCTGATCTTCTGTTGCTGCTGTTCTTCCCCTGCTCTAAATCTTTTTATACTGTTGTTTTAATGACCACTGCATGAAGAAATATTATTAGCTCTTCTCACTCTTCCATCCCTTTTTTCAGTTCTCCAGCTTGTTATTCATTCAGGGTTGTTTGTTTTCCGGGGATTTTTTCCTCTTCTTTGGAGTTATATGGTAGTTTTTCTTCTAATCAATCTGTACAAAGTTCTTTCTCATCCTTTTGTCTCTTCTGATGGTCCAGCAGAACTCTGAATTTGATCTTTCCATGTTCCTGGTTAACCATCATCTTAGTATTAGTATTTCTATATCCATCTGCATCAGGCTCAGAGAGTCAGAGAGAATTGCAATATTTGTAAATTAATTGTGGGAGAGAAGTGGCCAATGTTACTGTTTTTTTTATTTCAACAAGTAGGGGGTATGGAAGGTGTATTTTAGACGAGGAAAGGAGGCTCAGGAGGGACCTTATTGCTCTGTACAACTCCCTGAAAGGAGGTTACAGACAGGTGTGGGTCAGTCTTTCCTGGGTAACAAATGACACAACAAGATGAAATGACCTCAGGCTGTGGCAGGGGAGGATTACGTTGGATATTAGCAAAATTTCTTCACTGGAAGGGTGGTCAGGCATTGGAACAGGCTGCCTGGGAAAGTGGTGGAAGTGTTCAAAAGCCATGTGTTTGTGGCACGTGGGGACACGGCTTCGTGGTGAATATGGCAGTGCTGGGCAAATAGTTGGACTTGATCCTAGAGGGCCCTTCTGACCTTAAAAATTCTATGACTCTTTGAGGACAGCCAAAACTTCTACTTTCTTTAAACCACTAATAATTATTGCCAGGATAGTTGAGTGCCCTGAAAAAGTAAAACACCATGGAATTTTTTTCCTTTCTTCCCTGTTTCACATAATTCCAAACTGAAATCATATCTTCACTCGGTGTTCTAACAGCCTGGCCCGCACAACAGCTGCCCCCTGAGAAAAGGGGAGGACCTCAGGCTCACACCTTTCCAATTAGTTTGGAGACTATATGCCTGGAGGTAATCCTGCAAGAATAGAGGGGTGGGGCAAGGTAACCTCACTGTTCTCTCTTCTCCCTGAGCATTTAGGACTTTGGGATGCACTGCGTGTTCCTCCTCTCTTTGTGACGCCTGTGACAGCTCCCTGGGGACGCAGCTGTCACCGTGCCAGGCCTGCAGCAGTGCAGAGCAGGAGTGTCTCCTGCCAAGGGGATGCCTTGGCAACAAATTGGCACGAACAGAGACTGAGCTTGTTGGAGCAGTGGACTAACACGGCAAATATTCACCTGGCTTTAAAGAAAAGGTATTTAAACTCCACGGAGGTGCTCATACTTGACACTGAAATTGCCCAGGCAACCACCGATGCATCGTGGCCTTCTCTTCACAAAAGCCAATTATTTCCAAGGTTCGACACAGAGCGGTGAATAAGCTTTTGACATTTTGATCAGAATTATTGTTAAACAGAGAATTCTTTACGCTTTTGTGTCCTCTCCTGTAAGCATAAACCACTCATTTGTGTCGAGCAGTGATGGTGAACAGCCTGCAGAAAGAAAATGTGCATAGTAAGGGCTGCCCTTTGCCTTACAGTTCACTTCTGGATCTGTTCAGGGTTAAGAAGAAAGGAATAAGAAGCGGTCTGAGATCAAGAATTATGTCCTTTCCCTCCGTAAACTAGTCAGCTGGTGTGGGAATAAATCCTCAGCTGTGGGCATTTAGAGAAGTAGCAGGTTTTGACAACCCAGATCTTAGTTTCTGAAGCTCCATTTATGTTGCACCAGAGAGCAGTTCAACTCAGCAGGCAAATTAAAGGTTTTCCCTCTTCTTGCACCAGGTGGTCATCTGAAACCTAACAACTAGCCCCATGTGACAGGAGACATTGAGGACAGCTGGCAAATTAGGCCTTAGGGCTGCTTTTGAAACAGTGTGGGTGTAATCTTATTCCATAAAATTATTAAGACAACAAAAGCAGTTCCCTATAGAGGAGAATTACTGTCAGGATATGTATAGAAATGATTCTTAGAGGCTGAGCTCCAAGTGAGTAATTAAGTACAGCTTGTTTTATGAAACAGTAAAAAGCACATTTTATTTTTCAAAATCCTTTGAATTTAACACTCAGAAGATAATGAGTTCACAACCTACCTATTGTTTTCAAAGACTGACTCTAATCTGCATGACATTTATTTCAAGATTACAACACCTAAATGAAGATTTTCACAGGTCAGTGGGGATCTGCTTTGTATATTCAGTGGAGACTGAGCCACTCACCAAACTTGTGATGGTGTCAGGCTTTTGTTATCCACATGCAGGTCTCTGGGGACACGAAACCTTTGTGGAGGATGGCATCTGCTACATGGGACCAATTCTGAAAGTCAGTTAGACCATGCCTGAGGACATCTCAGATGGTTCTGGGTATCTCTGTGTGAACAGCTGAGCTCTAAACCACCACTGATCACAGCAGGAGGAGCCACCTCCACGTGCAGTGGCCGTGTTAATCTGGAGCTGACTCTCATGCTGTTTGGCTCAACCCCAGTGTCAGTCCTGGCTGGGGAATGAACAGACCTGAAGCAGCCCCGCCCAGAAGGACTTGGGGGTGCTGGTGGGTGAGAGGCTGGACATGCCCCGGCCATGGCACTCACAGCCCAGAGAGCCAAATGTGTCCTGGGCTGCAGCCAGAGCCCCGTGGGCAGCAGGGAAGGGAGGGGGTTCTGCCCCTCTGCTCCGCTCTGCTGAGACNTACAAGTAGGATGGGAAGGGACACTTTCCAAGAGCCTGGAGTGACAGAACAAGGAGGAATTACTTCAGACAGGGCAGGGTTAGATTAGATATGAGGAATAAAATTCTTGACTATGAAGGTGGGGAAGCACAGCAACAGCCTGCCCAGAGAAGCTGTGTCTGCCCCATCCCTGGAAGTGTTCGAGGACAGGTTGGATGGAGCTTTGAGCAACCTGGTCTAGTGAAAAGTGTTGCTTTCCATGGCCAGGGAGTTGGAATTAGAGGGCCTTTAAGAAGGTCCCTTTCAACCCAAATAATTTATGATTCTTTGATTCAATGAATTAAGAAAATAGTTAATATCACAGTTAAAAGTGCCCTTAGTTTCCAAGCCAAGAGGGTGTCTTCTGAAATATAAAATCCCCACTGATTTAGGTTTTCATGGCTATTTCTGCACTCTTTTAGAAGTGCACAGCTCAAGTACGGTGAGATTGGATCAAATACCTCAGAGTTCACTGGCTCAGGCTCATTGCACCTCTATTGTGTGCAGAGGAAGAGCAAGAGCAGGATTTGACCTTCACCTTTTCCTTCTGCCTTTCCACTTGCCCTCTACACAGTGCAGAATATGAATAAAGTCTAGGTAGCTCAGACTATCTGAGCTTTCATGTTGAAATCAGGTCCAAGCCCAAGAAAACATAGGAGTTTGGTGTCACCACTGTTTTTCAGTTCCTCATCCACAAAGGAGAGATTCTGAGGGTTTTTACTTTCAGTACCAATCTTTTTGAGTGTATGTCATCTATGCATTATGCTTTCATGCCACATCCAGTGAGAAGAGCCCCAAGCACTTTTGTAAACCTTCCTCCCCACTCCACAGATGAGTCAGGCACATAAATTCTCTTGGCTCTGTAGTGAGCTGCTCTTTGTGCTTTGAGCAGTATCATTAAATCCCATACTTCCCCCCCTGGTTTAGGAATTAGCTGATTTCTCCATGGTGACTGCTGCCTCTTCTCAGGCCAAAGAGCAAACAGCCAGACCCAGCAGATGTGTCCAAACGACTGGAACTCCCTTATTTCCACATGACTTTCCCTTTAAACAGATCTTTTTGCTCATTGCCTCTTCTGATTCACTTTTGCCAGCTGACCACATGGAGCTGAACGTAACATTTCGTTTCAAAGGGCAGATGTCTTTGTGTGCCAGTTTGTTCAAAGGTCTGTGTCTCCACCACATGCAACAGAATGAAGTACAAGCATGTTTCAAACCGGCTTGTATTTTTATGTGTGTCTACAGAAAGAGCACCTGTCCTCTGCAGTCCTGTAATGCAGCAAATAAATAACAGAATACAGAGATGAGAAGTGAAAAGCTTATTCAAATTGTGGGCTTGTTAAACAAAAAAGAGTTCTAAATCACATTTCTTAAAATTAGGGAAGAGTAGTATGATGGCACAGTATTTTCACACTTACCTGGATCTCAGCTAGTTAGTGATGCCTCAGTCACTGGATTCCGTTCAGTGCATAATCAGGTCCTAGGCTGCATCTCCTAGTCCTTGTTGGGGCACCAGACACTTAAAGAGGACACAGCTGGTTAATCATGCCTTCCAGCCCTATCTAAAATCACAGAAGGTGTTATCTATTAGCTTGTATTAGCACATCAATGAACTGGTAGTTGTTCTTTGAACAGTTCTGCAGACATCAGAAAGAGCTATCAGCACTTTATTAGGCTAATGGAAGATGAATGTTTTTCCTCCCGAAACAAAAAGAGCCAGAGTAGCATTTTTGCTCTTAGTAGCTTACGCACACAACAGAAATGAAATAACTGGGCACATCAGTTTGCCTGCACACTTCTGAACACACAGTAATGATATCCTCTATTGAAAAAAATTTAAAAGTCAAGGCTGTGCTCCCATTCTTTTTTTATCTGGATTAACGTTAAAAGAATTCCAGTGTTATCACAGGATCACAGGATGGTTTGGGTTGGAAGGGACCTTAAAACTCATCTCATTCCAGCCCCTGCCATGGGCAGGGACACCTTCCACTATCCCAGGTTACTCCAAGCCCTGTCCAAGCTGGCCTTGAACACTTCCAGGGATTGGGCAGCCACAGCTTCTCTGGGCAACCTGTGCCAAGACCTCACCACTCTCACAGTAAAGGATTTTGTCCTTATATCTAAAGTTGCCCTCTTTCAGTTTAAACACATTACTCCTTGTTCTGTTTCTACAGGCCCTGCTAAAAAGTTCATCCCCATCTTTCT
>VXBT01000366.1:8429-19107 GCA_013400235.1 Oriolus oriolus
CCTCCCCGCCGCCGCCCCGCGGCCCCTCCGCAGCGCCGGGCAGGGCTCCGCTCGCCGCCGCGCCCGGAGAGCAGCGGGAGGAGGAGGCACGGGCGGAGGAGGAGGGAGGGGGGTGATAAGGGGGTTGCTGCGTCGCCTCATTTCTATACCCAGCGCACGGCTCGTGGGGAGTGCGCCGTGCCTGCATCGCTGCCGGAGGGATCCTGCTGCTGCTGCTGCTCCTCCTGCTCCTGCTGCTGCTCCTGCTGCTGCTGTTCCTGCTGCTGCTGCTGCCGCCGCTGCTGCTGCTGCAGTCCCGGCGCGGCTGCCGGCTCCGGGCGGCACGGGATTGCTGCCTGTTCGCCGTCTTGGCGGTGCNCGGTGCTGCGGGCGGGGGCCGGCCGTGCCGTGCGGGGGAGGCCGCGCTGACCTGCAGGAGCGCGGGGAAGGGGCTCCCCGAGGCGCCGAGCGGCCGGGCTTCCGCTCCTCAGCCCGCTGTCTCCAGCACCCGTTGCTTCGGGTCTCTTCTTAAGGGAGAAGAGGAAAAAGGATCCAGAAAACCCCTGCAACTGGACAGCCCCTGCTGGAGTCTAACAGGTGTTTGCTGGGATTTGAATGGGGAGGGGACGGGTAGGGAGAAAAGTTAACCGGAGAAATTGGGGCTACGAGAGATGCAATGATCTTGCACCAAGTGGATGTGCCATGTCTGCGTGCAAATAGCGCGTCTGGAGAAGCTCGGAGGGATGTCTTGCAAGTGATCTGCGTGATCTCCGTAGAAACGCTCACCTCTGCCTGCAAACTTTGCCCTGCTAGAAGTTGGGAGGAATAAAAAAGCACCGAAAGTCAAAAGGGGAAGATCTGAGAGGACAAAAACGCTCGAGCTAAACTGTTGCGTCCGAGCCGGGGCTCAGGTGCGAGCGTCCCGCCGGTGCCTCGCGGGCTCCCGGCCGACCGGCGGCGGGCGGCGTTGGCCGAGCTGCCGGCAGCGTCCCCAGCCTTGGGGCCGGGCCGAGCAGCCTTGGGGCCGGGCCCAGCAGCCTTGGGGCCGGGCCCAGCAGCATGCTGGCTGCGGCTCCTGCGGCCGGCCAGCGACCCCCGCACGCCTGACCCGCCCGAGCCGCCGGGGCGGTGGCGGCCATGGCTGCAGCCATCGCCAGCTCCCTGATCCGCCAGAAGAGACAAGCCAGGGAGCGGGAGAAGTCCAATGCCTGTAAGTGTGTCAACAGCCCCAGCAAGAGCAAGGGAAGCTGCGACAAGAACAAGTTGAATGTGTTTTCCAGGGTCAAACTCTTTGGCTCCAAGAAGAGGCGAAGAAGGCGACCAGGTTGGCAAGGGTTGTATCTTTGGGGGGTTGGTCTGTTTGATATAATGGAAACTGGGATGTGTGTCAGGTGTGAGGAAAGGGGCAAGGGTACCTCAGGGCTCGTGCAGTGGACGTGTGGGTATTGCCATTTCTGGCTGGTGTGGCCTGGCTGACCTGGGTACCCCGTGCCAGCCCTTTGCCCTGTCGTGTTCATCTGGTTTGTCCGGGTAGCACACGCTGCTGCTGTGTGCCTCACCTGCACACCTGAGTGCACCCCTGTACCCGTTGGTCCGTGGCCTGTCTCTCTGTTACACATGTGCAAACACATTGGGGTATTTGTGCGGGAGATGCTAGCGGGGAAGTTCCCACACACGCATCTCTTTCAGTTGTATATTAAATAACTTAGTGGTCTAGAGATCTGGTTTGGTGTCCTGCTTCACAGAATGCCCGTGCCATGCTTTCTCTGCCGATCGCAGACGAGGCTTTTTGCTCTTGCTGGCTCCTGCCAGAGTTTTGCTTCAGCGCCCCGTTCCTTTCTAGGAATCTCATACCTGCAGGTGCCCTGCGGACACGATGTTGTCTGGGTCACAGGTGCAAAAGATGAGGCACGAAGACTCGGTCCTGGTCTGAGTGGATTGTTTTGTATGTGGGAGGAGCAAAACCCTCTGGTAATGTTGCCATGGCTTTGCTGTGCTGGAGCATTGGTGCTTTTGCCAGTCCAGCCGTCTGCCTTGCTCAGCAGCCCCGGGAGGGCTGCCTTGCTCGCAGTTTGCCAGCAGCTTTGGGATGGGTTGTGGCTAAAGAGCCAAAGTGAGGGTCGGAATAATTTCTTGTCAGAAAAGTTGGTAGATAAGAGTTGTGCATCCATCATACTCTTATCAAAGTCGCTAATAAGACCTAATACACTTGTGCAAACTGTTTTAAGCTTCTGCCTTCAGCCCCTGCTAAGATGAAGTACAGTAGCAGAGCTCCCTAGTGCCTTTGATTACAAACACAAGGAGTCTTATCCGGACAGTGCTGGAAATGACACACCATATCTTCACAGTGTGTTTATCTCTGAAGAAAGTGAGATGTTGTGGAGCGAGCTGCAGGGATGCACCAGCTCCTGACAAACGTAATGGTGTGAAATGACTACAATGCAGATGTCATTGGGATTCAGGGGACGTAGACCTTTTTTGCAATTACTCCTGATGCTTTGGCCAGATATCTTAAATGACACACTTGACACCATATCCTGCTGCTGTATACTCTTTGGTCTAGAATGATATGAAACTGTGTGAGATACCTCCCTTTCTAGTTGTGAATCTGAGGATGGTTATGAAAAAAAGAAATCTATCCAAACTATGCGTTGTTTTGATCTTTCTTCTTCTAGCTGATGAGGTAATTACCTCAGCCCTTATGGTAATATTTATTTTGCAGTTCCACACATTGCTGGATTTCAGGGTTTCCCTCTCCATTTTCCATATGTTCATTGAGTAGTTTATCTCTTCGGATGCTCTGTACTCTTTGGAGCAGCGAGGAATGGGGGTTTGTTTATGAGAGCTGCAGCAGTTCCTGTGCTAAACGTTTGCTGCTGTATATTTAGGCTCTCAACTGTCACTGTGGCTCTTATTAATGCTATTGTAATAGTCTTCTTTCTCCTCTCCATCTAAGAACTCACACCTTTTTAAGAGACAGAATGTACTCTTTGCCAGCTCATTTTTAATCTTAAATGAGATAGGGCTGGGCTCCTGAGGCCAAGCTGCGCTGTTGGAATGTGTGTTCACTGGAAGTAGCTTTTACTGTGCTGCTTACATTGTAATCGAAAGTGGCCTTTAATCATTTTGGCAATTGATTTCATAGACATAAATTTGATCTCAGCCTAAATGAAAAGTGTCGCAAAGCTGGTAGCCCTGCTTTTGTTTTGGGTCTTTTTCTTATCTCAGCCTTGAGAAGAAACCTGAAGATTTGTTTTTAACGTCCTGCTCGCTCGGAACGGCACATCAGGATTTCCCACATTAATCTCACTGTTGTTTTTTTACAGAGCCTCAGCTTAAAGGTATAGTAACAAAGCTGTACAGCAGGCAAGGATACCACTTGCAGTTGCAAGCAGATGGAACAATTGATGGAACAAAAGAGGAAGACAGTAGTTATAGTAAGTGACACGAGAATAAACGGTGTGTTTGTGAATTGTGGTGTCTCGTCCGTCCCGTACAGGTCCCCTCAGAACTGCTGCCCTGGGTGGCTGAGCGAACGGCAGCGGCACCGACGCGGTGCTGGCAGCGCAGGAGTCCCTCAGACCTACTGGGTCTGAGAGAAATACAGATAAAAATCACTTATAGCAATAATGAACTAGAGGAGGTAATGATGACACATGTGACAAACAAAGCAAATGTTATCTCCATGGTAATCCAGAGAAGTTCATTGCTGTCCTTTGGATTTTATTAGATTTTTTTTTCAGCAGGGAAAATTTGCTCGCCTACTCAGAGCCTGAAATAGAATAATGCTCTCTCTACTCTCAGTCGGGCTCATTCAAACAGCGCCGGGTTATTTCACAAACTGGGACTTCAGCATCATTTTAAAGTTCACATTTCCCTATTATTATTATTTTCTTCCCCTTCTAAACTTAATTGTACCATCAAATTTCAACCAGATTTCCCTCAGGTTTTCTGTGGAAAAGCTCTGGGCATTTTTAGTTGTTGTTTTTGATTGGGTTTTTTTCAACTTCGAGGATTAATAGAAAACAGGAAAGGATGACTAGAGCATTGATTTGGTGTATGAAAAATACTTAAGGGTCTCACCTAGCTATACTAGCTAGCTGAGACTGTGTTTTGTAAAGAGTGCAAGGAGTTTTAAGAAGATATTTCAGGCCACTTAAACAAAAAACCGTAAAATCTCCAGGCTCTTCTTTTTTAATTATTAAAAAGCACTGATTTAAGTCCCAGTATTTTCATTTGAAAAGCGTTTGCAGTGAAACATAATTTCATTTTCCAGGGCACTCAGGTATGGCAGAGGGCAGGGGCAGTAGAAGTGTTGTGTCTCACCTGCCCAGTCACTCGCTCCCACCCTTTCCCCACAGCCTCTCTAATCCCGTCTGCAGCCCCGTGTTCCCCTCTGAGTGAGGAGAGGGAGCTGGGTTTGCTGGGGGAGGAGGTCCCTGGAGCTGCTGCCCAGAGGGGACAGCGAGGATCTGAGGGGACACCTGAGGTGTGGCTCCAGCTGCCACCGGCGCCTGCAGAGAAGGTGGCACAGAGGCCAGGTCGGCTGCTGCCCTCTGCCAGAGCTCTCCTACAGCAGCTGCAAAATTCACCCTAGAAATAGGCCTTAAACACTGCTTCTCCTTCAGGTGAAGGACCTGATAGTTAAGATTTCAAAAGTCAGTACAGCTCATTCAGGATTTTGAGGTAATTCTTTTAATTATCTCCAAAAAAAGGTTGAGGAAACAGGCAAACCTTGCTCTTTCAATCAAAGTGTGATATTGGTATAAACTTTTAATTTGCCAGAGCAAGTATCTCAAATTGCAAATAGTGAAAATTTTTTTGATTGTTTTATCTGAATACTTTGCTTGGAATCCCTCTGATAGGGATTCTGAGATTTCAAACAAAATAGAATTTATGGGAATACAGATGTATCTGTTTCTAAGATGTCTTTGTTTTCACTGTGTCCTTAAATTGGCCATAATCTGATGGATTATTAAGCAAATCATAAGAACTCCTTGTTTCTGGATACCAGCCTTCCAAAATATTGACTAGTTCAATATAATGGAAATATCCCAGAAATTATTTCAGCTGGGCTGCAGCATCTAAATGTTCAGAACAGAGGAGTGTTTTTTATCACAGAAGAACACAAATGCTATTGTGTGCATTCCTCTTTTATGTACAGTAAGTGTATGGCTCTGGGTGTCCTGCAGCTGTGAATTTATTTTAATTGCAGTATTTTTTAATGGAGCTAGTAAGAGTGATTGTGGACCAGAGGCCACATGGGGAGCTACCCTCAAAGCCTTGCTCATATGAATATTTAGAGGATCAGGCCCTCTAAAATCCTTTTTTCCAGTACCTGCAGAGGCATCTCTCATTTAGTCCCTGTTTGTGCACTGCGGGGAAGCCCCAGGACTGACAGCCCCCTCCCAAAGCGATTTTTCTTCCCCATGTGTGGCAAGGATGGGGAGAGCTTGCAGCCCCCAACAGCCAGCTGTGTTTTGTGGTCCCAGCCACAGCCTGGTGCCAGGATCCACCTTCTCCACTGCTTCCTCCCTGGAGCTGGGAAGGGAGGTTGCCTGAAAAGCCCCTTTGGCTCCTGACAATCATTTCGAGCTCTGCAGACCCACAGCTGCACGCAGAGCTCACAAAAACAAGGTGGCATCCACAGCTGCAGGGGGTTTAAAAGAAAGCTGAAAATTTGGAGCAAAATTTAGGCAGAAAGTGAAACATGGATTTAAGGAGCTACAGCAGTCACCAGGTCTCACTTTTAGCCAAGAGTCTATGTGATTTGAGGAAGTTCTTCTTGGAAAGGATCTCCTGGCTGAGAGACAGATTTTTGCTCATTAAATATGTTGAATAGGGCAAGGGTTTAAATCAAGGCAGAATTTATTCCCCAGTTCTGGCAAGACAATAAGATTTCAAGAGTGGTGAAATAAGGAAATGTAGGACACAATGCCCTGCAGAAAGTTTGCGAAGGTCCAGGTGGCCAAGCCAAGGCTGGCAGACCTCACAGAAATGTTCATGTTCATAAATCCAGCTGTGGCCTGCTGCCTACTCCTGCACAGCTTTATTTCTCTGTCAGCTCGTACGGCACAAGGACCATGGCAAGGGTCATCTCTCCCTTAGGCATTGCTTAGTTGTTCATTGGGATGGGCATTGCATCCTTGTTTTAAACAATGCAAATCTAATAGTTTAAGAGTAGGATGCAAATTGCTTTGAATTATTTTATGCTGACACCAGCTGATCACAGTAGCAAGCAATTTATTTTGCTGTAGCTTTTTTGCCACCCCTTCTGTCATACCTGTCCACGTGAGGGCCACCCCCTGTAAATGTGGTAACAGCTCCATCCCGTTGTCCCTCTGGGGACTTGCCGAGATGCTCTGTGGCTCTGCTGTGGGTCCTGTCAGGGATCATGGTCGTGGACAGGTCACTCACTGTCCCAGAAGCCAGACCTGGGCTTGCTGCACAGGGACAGTGGGAGTAACAGCTGCTGCTGAAAGAGACAGTCCCATTTTGGGTGCAGTGCCAGTGACCTTGTCCTTGGAGCCAGCAGCTGGGGCAGGGTGTCCGGATGTGCTGGCACAGGACAGAGTGAGCACCCCTCTGACAGCCGGCCCCTCTCCGCTGGGCAGAGCCAGCATTTTCCCCCACAGCCGCTTCCCAAATTCCAACAGTCTGTGCCACAGCAGCTGCTCGTCCCACTGAAGTTTAAACCAGCTCCTGAGTGTGCCTCACCCTCATCTTGCCTCGAAACAGAGCCTGGACGTTTATGGCAGGGGATCGTGTCCCGCTGCCCAGGGCAGCAGCCGAGCTCCCACCGCAGCGGGTGCCCGGCCCTCCTCGGGCAGGAGGGGCTCGGCCCCGGGTGTGCCCGCTTGCCCAGCAAAGCACAGCCAGGAATTCCTCGCTAGAGCCCATCTCAGTGCCCCTGGCAGCTGTGTCCCTGCTGTCCCATCTCAGTGTCCCTGGCAGCTGTGTCCCTGCTGTCCCATCTCAGTGCCCCTGGCAGCTGTGTCCCTGCTGTCCCATCTCAGTGCCCCTGGCAGCTGTGTCCCTGCTGTCCCATCTCAGTGCCCCTGGCAGCTGTGTCCCTGCTGTCCCATCTCAGTGCCCCTGGCAGCTGTGTCCCTGCTGTCCCATCTCAGTGCCCCTGGCAGCTGTGTCCCTGCTGTCCCATCTCAGTGCCCCTGGCAGCTGTGTCCCTGCTGTCCCATCTCAGTGCCCCTGGCAGCTGTGTCCCTGCTGTCCCATCTCAGTGCCCCTGGCAGCTGTGTCCCTGCTGTCCCATCTCAGTGCCCCTGGCAGCTGTGTCCCTGCTGTCCCATCTCAGTGCCCCTGGCAGCTGTGTCCCTGCTGTCCCATCTCAGTGCCCCTGGCAGCTGTGTCCCTGCTGTCCCATCTCAGTGCCCCTGGCAGCTGTGTCCCTGCTGTCCCATCTCAGTGCCCCTGGCAGCTGTGTCCCTGCTGTCCCATCTCAGTGCCCCTGGCAGCTGTGTCCCTGCCATCCCAGGCACTGCCCTCTCTTGAGCTGGTTGCCTGCAGGTCCGTAGCACTGTTTACAGTGGAACCCACACTCAGACCCGTGTGCTGAGAATACCCAAACACCTGCCCTACTTGTAAATGTGCCCTTAAGAAATCCCCTTTCAAAAGAGACCTGCAGGCTCTGCCTGGCTGCTGAGCTTTAAATTGTCCTCTCCAGCCTACACGGAGATCAGATGCTGCTTTTCGGGGTTGAACTGCAAAGGACCCCTGTCCAAGGGAACATTTACTGTGACAGGGAGTATTTTCTCCCCCAAGTAAACTCAAGCATTTGATAGAATGAATGAAAAATCCGCTTCCCATACTGAAAATCTAAGTTCCTTTTGCCAGAAGCTGCACAGAACTAGACAATTTTGTTTTAGTGAAGAGAAAGTAATGGGTGTTGACTTTGTGCTGGAGGCGAGTGTGAGGAGGGTCTGCTTGTGTGTGTTTGTGTCTGCATGTACACTCGTGGGTGTGAAAGGGAGAGAAAAACACAGATTTTATGATGCCCTACATTTATTTGTTAGTTCTGGGTATTTCCACCTTTTCTGCTTTTCTGACTGTTGTAGGAAGTGCAGTGCTCAGAGGTGCCCTGACCTCAGGGCACTCCGTGCACTCCTGACAGCCACAACCCAGAATTTAGGATCTGTGTTAAATGCTGTCAAGCTGTAATATTTTTTTTACTAAAGTATGACCATTTGGGGGTTTTCAGGCTGAGAAAGGAATTTATAATGGGTCATAATTCTTAGCTCGTAATTCTGAAAATAATAAAAATATTTCAAATTCATAATTCAGTTTTAAATTGGCTTTAGACAGTGACCATAAATATCAAACTTCAGCCTAAAGCAGACCAGAGTTTTCCAGCCAAGTAATAAATCACAGAAAATGAGAGGTAGTTTGGCATTACTTTATCCTATCTCTGCATTTCTGCTACAGACTGGAAGGAGATGCTTTGGGTTATGGTAATGTTCTTAACTCCCCTTTATTTTTAATCCTACATACTGAACACAGAGTACTGTATTCAACTCATTATTTCTTGTGTTCAATTTTAACATATCCGTGAATCTAAGCTATGGCAGAGCTTTGCTTTTTTTCTTTCTTTTTCTTTTTTTTTTTTTTTTAATTTGCCACTTTGCAAACCGGAATCTCCATTTTTTGAGGAGATGTTTCTGTGCTTATAAATACTGCCACTATTAGCATGTGTACAAGCAGAAACACAAGCAGAACATTCAAAGCAGCTCGATTTTGAAAGCACAGATTCAGGGGTTGATCTAAAGAATATGCTGCCATTTCATTTCATTTTGAAGTTACTTAACTCTGTTTTTTCAAACCTATTCTCCTCTGAAAAAGAGGAGAAATTAAACCCCAATGAGTTATGAGTGGAAACATTTTGAGATGCTAATGATGGTTTTTAACTTTTCTGAATTTCATCTTCTTCCTTCCTTTTGGTCAAAATGTTTACTGACTTTGAAAAAAAGTTTTGATTGTCTTGAAAATTTTTTTGTTTGTTTGCTTCTGGATTCCTTTTTTATTTCCTTTTTGCACTTAAAAAAAAACCCTAACAAAAACCAAATTGTGTTTAATTCTACTCGGCAGAGCCTGGATTCTGCTCACGAGGCAGGTAAGTCCTTTTAGCTGTCAGCAATTCACTGTCTTCAGAACGAGGGAGATGCACTGATACCCTCGGATAATTTCAGCTCTTGGAGGAAATTGCTGTAAAAGGACATGGTGGTGGAAGTACTGCTCTGCAGCACCCACAGAAATGAAAATATGCACAAATAGACATTTTTTATTTGGTTCTGGTAATTATGGTTTAATTTGCTATCTAATCTGCACACTCTAAAGGATTAATTGTACTCTCCCTCTCCTTTCTCTCCTAGCTTTGTTTAACCTCATACCTGTGGGTTTACGAGTGGTGGCGATTCAGGGGGTTCAAACAAAATTATATCTGGCAATGAACAGTGAAGGATACCTATATACATCAGTAAGTAAACCTTTCTAATTCTATTCTCAGTGGAATTGTGGTAAGAACTTAGTAAATTAATAATTTACTGTTGCAGCGGATCTGCTTATAACCTATAAATGTGAGGTTTGACAGCAAAGTCGGGGTAGTGGTGATAGTCTGGTTCTAGTTTATGAATCTTTCCCATTAGGAACACAGATGGATGTATGGAATCAAACTGTGGTGCCTTTGAATAATCCTGAAGTGTGAAAGACAAAAAAAACCTCACAGCCAAAGCCCCAGACAGAAAGGATCCTCTCTCATGGTCACTGTGGACTGACTGCGCTGAGCAGAGTGGGGTCCTGAGGGGAAGGGACAGCTTTGTGTGTCACACACAAGGCTGAACATGGGTTGTGTCTTCCCATATAATCTGTACTACTGTAATTCAAGGAATTAGAGAAAGTAATTTTTTTTTGGTTTGGCCAGGATTTTCAAATAGAAATTCTATGGCTTCAAACAGGTGAGTGAGTAAAGAACAGTTTTATTTGTAGTTTTGATAAACAATGTCAATTAATAATTTTCAGTGACATTTCTCACAAGAGCAAAGAGTGTTTTTATAAAAAAAGAAAAAAGTAAATTAAAAAAAATAGACCATTTTTTAATTAAAAACATTTAGTTGAACTATGTTCAGTAGTTTAATTATACAGTCTTAATAGATTTTTCCCAAGGAGGAAAATAGAGGAAAATGTATTCTATTATCTACTACAAATGGTTCTCTTCTATAAATGATTCCCTTAATCCTGATAAAAATTAAGCAAACTTATTCAAATCTCTCATTTATTTTGCAATCCTGACAGCTGGGAGAAGGGGCAGCTTTGCATATTTTTTCCTCTTGTATCTGCCAGAGCAAGAGCAGATCAGACCTGGCAGCGTTTCGGAGCGCGGCGTCGGGCCCGCGCTGCCCGGCCTGTTTGCTCGGCGGGGTTAATGCCCGGCTCTGCCAGGCTCGGCCCACGCAGCCGGGCCCTGACCCCCGTGGGCACAGCGCGGTGACCGCCCAGGGTCACTGCCACGGGCACTGCCGGGGCCTGGGCCGTGCCCTGCGGTCATTTACAGCAGCGCCCGCCGCCCGTCCTGCCTGCCAGGGAGCACCACCCTGTGCTGTGTGCCACCTGTGCCAGCCTGTGCTGTGTGCCACCTGTGCCAGCCAGTGCCAGCCTGTGCTGTGTGCCATGTGCCAGCCTGTGCCACCCT
>VXBT01000366.1:19711-47765 GCA_013400235.1 Oriolus oriolus
CATGTGCCAGCCTGTGCCAGCCTGTGCCACCCTGTGCCATGTGCTGTGTGCCACCCTGTGCCATGTGCTGTGTGCCACCCTGTGCCACCCTGTGCCATGCTGTGCCAGCCTGTGCCATGTGCTGTGTGCCACCCTGTGCCAGCCTGTGCCGTGCTGCCCTGTGCCATGCTGTGCCAGCCTGTGCCATGCCATGCTGTGCCAGCCTGTGCCGTGTGCCGTGCCAGCTGCTGCAGCTCCGTCCCTGCCCAGGACGTGCCCCGGGGCCGTGGCTGGGGCGGGCCGCAGAGGGTGGTGCCCAAGTGCCCGGGCAGCGCGGCCGGCGCGGGTCGGTGCTCCCAGGGCGCACGCTCGGAGAAATCTCCTCAGTCCTGGCGAGGGGGGCACGTGGGGCGGGGATTTAGCTGCAGTGGAGCAGTAACTGCTCGCCTGAGACACAGCCTGAAGCCACAGCGACCGCTGGGAGGACGGAGCATGGCTTCGAGTACCCCGTGATGTGAGGAGAAGGGCCAGAGTGTAACCCTGATTTAGATTAAGTTCAACTTTTAGCTTGATGGCTATCTAGAGGCATCTTAGGCTCTGAGATTCACTTTGGTTGTAATTTTTATTCTTTGCATTGATTCAGGGTAGTTCTTCATACGGTTATGTTCCCATGAATAGTGTCTTCCTTGAGTCCTTTAATATCTTTGAATTTCATAGTTTATGTCATTGCAAAATTATCTGGTGACATCTCTCTATTTCCCCCTTAGTAACAGTCATTATTTTTGTTTCTTTATTAGGCAACTATAATTTCTTACATTTATAATTTTATTCTTCTTGAACTTGATGGGCTTGGCAAGGCCTTAAACAGACTTTTGTTGTGTGGTTTCCCAACTGCATACTCTTAAATACTCCTCACAGAGACAGGTGTCCATTTAATTTTGATCTTCTTTTCTAAAGGAAGTTGTCACCCAAGTTCTCAATAATCTTGTGTTTTTCCCCCGCTGCCTTCTGGTTTGGTTGTTTTGTTCTTTGCAGTAATCACAAGAAACTCTGAGGGAAAAACCAACTCATGTCCCTGTCAGTGAGCCCAGGGAGTGGTGAGGAGGGGGTGGTGAGGAGCATCTGCCCCTGCTTCACCTGCTATGCAAAAAGGTTGCCAGAAATCCAGTTCCAGCACTATTTTTTAAATGTTTCTAGCATTTCTTTTGCTGATAATGGTCCTTTCAGCAAGGGATGCAGCCTGACAGTCTGATGCATGCGAAATGAACTCTATATTTTGGGCTGTGTTCTTGGCTGATATAAATGAGTCCCAGGAGAGCTCTGCTGATTTATACCAGCTGAACACTCACCTGTTCAAGGAAAGCCACCAGGGAGTCTGGGGAACAGATCAGCTCGAGTAAGTGACATCCATCTACACATCCTGAGGGTTTCAAAGCCCATACAGGGATGTGTTCCTGAATGGGATTTGTCAGGAGCAGACAGATGGCAACATGGGATTGATCAAGTGCAAAAGCCCCACAAAACACTGTCAAGTTCCTGAAGCAAGAGAACAGGGGAAATAGAAAGGCACTTAAATTGTAGATAACTGTAGCAGGTATTTCCAGAGAGAAATGAAATTAGCATTGATGATGTAGTTTAATAAGGAGAGGGAATGTTGTGGTCTGTACCACAATCACTTGGTTTTGGTTCTCTTGTGATTCTTGTGTCTGTGCAGAGGGGCACCCAGGGATCTGACCTCAGAGGTAGCCTGCAGTGTGGTTTGCTTCAGCCCAGTGACTGTACTCAAGAATGAGGTGAATTTTCTCGTGGGGGGATCAGTGATGTATAACAAATCTGCAGAGAACAGATTACTGTGGTTGGCTGCCAGAGTTTATAGACAGTTTGCAGCATCTGTCAGTTAGGGCAAAAGTAAGATCTTTAATGTAATGATAAAAGCTCCTCGGGGACAAGGCAGCAATTCAGCTAAGCAAAAGAAAGATAAACTATTAAACTAAATATGTGATGGTCTATTTGTGTTATAGGAGCACGTCCAAAGTCCTGGCCTGCAGAGAAGGGAAGCGACCATATCACATCTCCATATCACAGAACAGCACATCTGAAATGGTTTCTTTCCTGCAGCCAGTTTCCTCCCAAAGTCCATGGGTGTTGTGTGACTGCACCTCCCAAGCTGAACCCACCCTCAAAATTTTATTTGGAGGGACCTTGTTAGGAGCTGTTTGAAGCCACAGCCCTTGGTGCTTGAGCATCCTTTCCAAATGAAAACACAGGGCTTGATTCATCCCTCTCACAGCAGCGTCATGCTGCTGCAGGATGACTTAAACGGTGTTATGGCACTGCTGTCTTACGTAACCACACCATGAATCATTTTGTGGTTTAGGGTGGCTTTTATTTCGTCTTATTTTCCCTTCTGTGAACAACCACATCATTCAGGTGACCACCATACATGCCACACTTGGTTTTTCAGGTTTCATATCCTATGAATTCCGTCTGTTGTTTTGTTGTCTTGGACAAAAGAGCGAAAGCCATTTTAGGGATCTGTTTGTCAGACGCAGTCCTGGAGCTATTGCTTTCTCATTAAAGTGATGGTGATGTGACAGAGGAGGCTCTCAGCGATTCAGAGCAGCAGCTGAGGGAAGCTCCTGAAGGGGAAGGCATATGGAGGTGAAGGGAATCGAGTGTTCTGCTTGGATTCTGCATGGGCTGGAACAACCCAAAATACAGCACGTTTCAAAAACAGCCTGTGAACCTCTGGCCATGTATTTTTCATGAACCATCATGTCAGAGTTTTTCATATCACGTAATGATTGTCAGTGAAATGCGTATTTTTCCTATAGAACATTTCAGTGCAGGTGATTTTGTGCATTTTATCCTGGATACGTTGTCAGAAACAGTGAAATTGAGTATGTGCTGCTCATCGCCGAGTCCTGGCCAGTCTCAGGAGCAAGTCAGCTCAGCTTGGGAAGAGGGCTCGTTCCCCATCTTGTCTCGTTCTGGGTTCCCTTGTTTTACCAAAGCATTTAATTTTCCAGTGTCACAGGCAGTTCTTGCAGCTTCTCCCAGGCTGAGGGAGCCCTTTCCTAAGAGGGGTCCTTTGCCCTGACCACGTGAGACAGGGTCAAGTCTGTCCATCCCCCAGCCAGCCTTGCAGCTTATCTGCTGGCAGTTCAGGGCACTCAGCCTTCTGTGGGATGGCTCTTGGGAAGAGGTGTTTATGCTGGCTTTGTTAACTATTCTAGGATGTCAAATATTTTTGATTTAATACTGCTGCTGTACGTGGCGTAATTTTGCCATTTCTTGTCTGATGTCACTTGGTGCAGAGTTAGCAGAGGTTTAAGGAGCACTTTGGTGTAATGCCCTGTGCAGAGTTGTGCATATAATTTACCCTAAGAGAGCATTCAGCTAACATTGTCCTCCATATGTAAAATAAACTGTCAAATACAAGTTTGGTACCTGCACTCAAAGTAAATGTTGTGTGAAGCATGCACGTTGATTAAAGCCAAGAGAACTGAAATGTGATGAAATTCTCAGAGTGATTCAAAAATTGGTTTTGGTGAGTTGAAGAGGAGAAGTTTGTGCATATTTTAATACTGAGCAGTGCAGTGGAGACCTGCTGAAGCTAATGGGAATGGCTGGGGCATTTATAATGAATTACTGGCAAAGAGCATTTTTCCATCTCAGGGAAATAGCACAAACCAAGAGATAGGGGAAATAATCAAAAGCTTCACCTGGTTAAATTTGCATGTCAGTATAAATCATTTTTTACCATGAATACAGACTATACCTCAGTACAGTGGATTCTCTTCAATGACAGGGTCTGAGGTGCAGATCCATGATTTTCTTTCCATCCCAACGCCTTGCTGGGTGCTGGGTGAGTGTTCAGGCTGCCGGCCGTGAGGGGGATCTCTGCCCCGCCGTGTGCTGACCGCCCTGGTGCTGCGGGGTGTGGGCTCAGCGTGGGGACGGCAGCGCGCCCTGAGGAGGTTCCCAGGCCCTGTAGGACCAGCCCGAGCTGATAAATGTTTTGTGACACCTTCAGCCCCAGACACTGCTGTAGGTGATGCCTCTGGTCAGCCCTGCGGCACGGGAGGTGCTGGCCTGGCACGGGGCAGCCTCGGTGGCTCTCAGTGTGGCATCACAGGCTCCTGGTGCTCCTGCCCAGGCTCACTGGCTCAGCCTCCAACCAGGGACGTTTGGGGTTAGCTGTGAGCTGAGCTGTGTCTGGCAGAGCAGCTGCAGAGCCCGCTGCTCACAGACTTGTTCCCCTGCCGCTGGAGGGACCTGCAGCCTTTGGCTGAGCTCCCTGTGCCCGCCTGGCCCCGCTCTGTGGTGGGGGACACTCCTGGGGCCAGGTCCCTGAGCAAACCCTGAGTGGTTCCCTGCAGCAGGAGGAGAGATCCTTGCTGCTCTCAGCGATGTGTTGCTGCTGCGTGGCAGGGTGCAGGGGTGGTGCTCTTCCCTTCAGGGGCTTGTCTCTGGTGGGACCAGTGTGATTCCCGGTTTCCAGGCACAGACTGCCTGCTGTCTCCAGCAGGGAAATGCAGACGGCAGAATCCTCCCATGGGAGAATTATTAGGAGACTCAACAAGCTGAAGGTCTTGAAACCATTGCGCTGCTTTTCTCCACAAGTCATCCCCAGGCATCTGACATCCGCGGAGGTGCTGCTGTGCATCCGTCCCTCACGGCAGGAGCTGGGAGCTGAGCATACTCTGCACCTCCTTGGCTGAGGCTCCCTGGGAGGAGCCCAGGCGTGGCAGAGTGATGCTCCAGGGCTGTGCCCTGCACAGATCCTGGCAGACCTGCAGTTGGACACCTGGGCAATGCTGTCCTAGCAGAGCTGCTGGTAAAAACCAACTGTGAGGTTGCTGTTTGTGCAAGAGGAGTTTAAATGTCCTGTGAGATAAATACCATACTTGCAAAGTAGATAAAATACTAAAAGTGCATCCTCTTCCTTTATTGGTCATTTGCTAATCAATGCCAAAGTCTTTGAGTGAAAAGGCAGAAAGTTTTTATAAGCTCAGACTTGAGATACTGCTGAGAGCAGAAGTCTGGGACTCAGCAAGCTCAGAAACGTGGCTGAAATGGCAACATAGCTCTTAACACCCAGTTTTTCAGTCCATTGCACTGCCCACTGGGGTCACAGTGACACAAAACTGCCATGATGACAAAAAAAAGCCTTGGGAGAATTTGGAGTTGGGCTCAAGTCTGAGAGCTTCGCACCTTGGGTCACACCGGTTACTTTGAACAATGGGTTTTGGCCCCACACCAGCAAACGAGGAATACTGAATTTCAGGGCTTCCAGGCTACTCACAGCTCCTCACTGTCACATTGCAAAACATGTTTGGCAAGCGAGGGTGGTGAGCAGATAAGGGCTGGGGCAGACAGTGTGAGTTGCAGAGTGTGAGAGGAGCATTGCCAGGTTCTGGGCGTGACCCACTGGGTTTGTGTGCTCAGCTCACAAGTGATGGGTTACCTTGCTATGATCCAGCAGAGCCAAGGAGAAACGTCCTGCTTTTCTCTCCTAAGTTTGGTGTAGGTGCTACACCTTGGGACCAGCAGCGTAGGTTCCTGTGGGGTGTAGAGGTCCCTGTACTCCAGGCACATGTGCCTGCTGCTTGTAGAGCTGGGCTCAGTTCACTAGGAAAATATGTATGTTAGTATTTATGTGGATTTTTTGAGGTGTTCATTATTTTCCTGATACGTGCCTTCAAGCTCAGAAGCAAGATCACGTTCCACACTGACTCTGTTTCTATAGAATGTGACTTAATTAAGAGAAAATACCATTATGAAACCTTGGCGTCTTTCCTGCACCTGCCTTTCCTTCTGAGAGCTGTCTGGGAAGCCCAGGAGGGCTTCCCCTCCCTCTCGTGCTGCCGGTTGAGCTAATGAGCAGCTCCTGTCACAGTGACTCAGCAGAGCCCCTGCCTCGAGCTGCCGACAAGATGGCTCAGCCCGACGGGCTCGCAGCCTGTCTGGGGTGAACATCTGAACCAGGGTGCTGGAGCAGTCAGAAACAGTCTCCCAGGGCTCCCCAAACCAACAGGAGTGGGCTGGCACTGGAAAACAAACTCAGAACTAGAGCAGGAGGTAACCCAGGCTGACACTGAAATGCAAGGGCTCATCACGTTTATTAAATTTACACAAAGTGTTTTCCACGCAGCTCGTTGTTCAGCTGGGGACTCACTGCTGTGGGAGCCCAAGGATCCCATCACTTGTGTGGGTTCCAGTATCATTTAGGTAAATTCTTGAGAGAAGAATGCTGCAAAGCACAATGGCATTATGTTTGGCTTGGAAGTACCTGGAAATTACCACTCACCAGAGGCCAGGGAAGTGCAGATAGGAAAATAAGACTTCCTTTTTCCTATGCTCTCCCACAGGCAGCTGCAGTTAGCCAGGAAGATGAGAAAGGTGTGCCCTGACTGTCAGTGCTGTTGCTGCATCCTGTTGATGTTTTGTTGGTGGGTTACTTTTCAGGAGGCTGTTGCTGCTCCGATGAGAAATCCCCCGAAGTGTTAAAGCTGGTTACAGGTTCATGGGAGAAAGTGGTGGTGATGAGAGTGTGGAACAGGGGGAGAATGGGCTGCAGGAGAAGCTGAGTGAGGAGGTGGAAGTGTGCCTGCTCCTGTGTGTGCCTGTGCTGCAGGACGGCACTCGGAGCTCTGGCTGTTGCAGCAGTGTCAGGACAAACAAAATTCAGCATTTCTTGTGCTGAAAGTAAGCAAAGGGCAGCCCAGTTCCCCAGAACTGCTGCCCATCAATCCAGACTCTCACCATCAACTGTCTGCCATGTGGGGTATTGGGAGTGAATTTATTAAACACTTCTTTGTGTCTTTTTATCTTTGTGTAGCCCTGCAGTCACAGGAGTGCTAAGAGGAGCTGAATTCAGTTCTGTTCTACTTGGCAGCCTCCAGAGAAAT
This sequence comes from Oriolus oriolus, assembly GCA_013400235.1. Taxonomy (NCBI): domain Eukaryota; kingdom Metazoa; phylum Chordata; class Aves; order Passeriformes; family Corvidae; genus Oriolus; species Oriolus oriolus. The sequence goes on from VXBT01000366.1 coordinate 26,605, forward strand.
GTTTACTGCTCCTGGCCGTTTACATCCTTGCAAGCCTACTAAAAGCATCTTTTATTGCAAGGGATGAGGTGCAAAAGCTGAGAATCCAGCTTGACTATAAGAGTTCGCGTTGTCAGTCAAAAGGCTTCTTTTGAAAAGGGTACTGAGAAAAACTGATGGGGAGCCGGTGGGGAAGAAAAAGGAGTCATTATGCCCAAGATTCAGAGTTTTATGGTTGCTCTTGGGAACTGCAGCACAACTGGAGGAGGTTTCCAAAGGAAACTCTGTTATTTCAGTCGCAGTCTGAATGCCATCCTCTTGGCATGACTCCTGAGTGCTGGAACCAGAGACCCCTGTGTGAATCCTGGAAAGCAGGATAAACCTTTTGTGTGGCACAGAACTACTCAGCAACAAAGGAAATGGAAAAGTTGTCATATTTAGATTATGCCCTTGAAGCCTCCCTTTCAGAAACTAACTTTTCCATAGATAAGGTAGTTCTTGGAGTTAGACCTGCTGAGTTCCTGGATGGAAAGTATAAAAAGGGTCTGGGAAAGGAGAAAGTCTGTTGAATAAAAATTGTATCAAGAAACTCGCATTTCCATACTGAACTGCTTTCATTAGGCAGTCTAGGATTAACAAAGGAATCCAAAATTAAGAACGGATTAGGGAGTCTTTGGATATAATGCCTGTATAATAGCTTTTACCAGCAAATGGGATGGTCTAAATAATTGAACTGATAAGACCATTCATATTTTACGTTCTGCTGATGCTACAGGTGCCATCACATTGTTTTTCATTTTTGTAATTTTACCCAAACAGCTCTGAATACTGAGCAGTACGGTTCTTCTAGAATGAAATCCACTGGGGAGCTAAGCAAAACAGCCATGATAATTGGTGAAGTACACTTCTGTTTATTTAAAGCCTCAGGAGGTATCTAAAAATCAGAGAGCTCGTTTCAGAATCACAGCACAAGGCGCTGAGTCTGTTTTATCAAGCAGTCTTCCCCTTTCCTTACTCTGATTACTTTGAATGCACATAAATAAGGGATCAATTTAGACCCTCCATCCTCATCCCCAGAGCATTTTCAGATGTTAAAAAATCCTGTTATGAGATAGCAGTGTTCCTCTTGATCCCAACTGTTGGTGGGACGCTGCATTTGAGCTGACTGTGAGTGGGCAAACCTCAAAAGATTTGTGAGCACGTTTCCTCAAATGACAGCTCCAGAACTTAATGTTTTAACAAAATGGGTTTAAGGAACTGCAGAGAGTGGGCTGTTCCTCACCCTGCCAGTACTCGTGTCCTCCAGCTAAACTGGAAGACAGTATTTTTAAAATGAGGATATCTGATGGAGCTGGTACATAAATTAGAAGCAGAGTTTCATAAATATGAAGGTTTCAGCTCGGGTTGCAGGCAAAAGTTCACATCAATTCTCATTCGGCTCTCGTTATTTCACACCAGTGTGCTCAGACCTAGCGGAGCATCTGCTTCCAGCTGAGCCATAGTGACACTGACAGAAGGCACAATAAGCTCAGAGTAAATAAGTGAATGATCTGAAACAGAACAAAAAACATAAGAAGTTCTAATAAATGAAATAGACACAGTTTGAAGTGTAGATCTGTTCCCTTCACCTGATAAAACTAAGAGTTTAATGGGCTTGATATTGCAAATCCTTTCTCATGTAAGTAATTCTTACTCAAGCAGTTTCTTTGACTGCCAGCCAGAGGGAGAATTAATCTATCTGAGTAAAATTTTCAGGATCTGGACAAGACAGTCATTGATTTACAATATGAAATTTCTGTGTCATTAAAAAATGAACAGAACATTTGGGAGGCCTGTGAAAGTGAATGACTAAAAAAGGTGCCTGCTTGCCTGGAGGCAGGCTCCAAGGCCTGGCACACTCATGAGGAGCAGGGAGAGCAGCAGACCTCTGGCTGCCCCCAGGGTTGGTTTGGTGTCGTGGGCAAGACTTGAGCCCTTGGCTTGGAGCCTCCTCTGGAGCTGAATGCCCAGGGCTTCACTCTGAGCCACGCAGCCGCTGGGCTGATGCCTTCCCACGAAATAGCCCAGCAAGTGCAGAGCCAGGTGTTGTTTTGTTCACAAGTAATGCCTCTCTCCAAACGCCTCACGCTGCTGGACATTCACCTTTGGGAGCTGCAGTTTTTGGCATGGCTGTGTGGCAGTCCCCGGTGCGGCGAGCGCGGGGCGGCTCCTGCTGCGGTGCTGTCTCAGCTCCGGGAGGGCTGGCGAGGCCGGGCAGCAGCACAGCCCTGGCACCGCTGCGGGGAGGGAGGGCACGCCTGGGGCACGGGTGAGCAGGGGGCACGGGTGTGTCACCAGCCTTGGGAGCCGCGGAACTGCAGCCAGCATCACTCACCTGCTTCTGGAAATCTTGAGTTTAATTTATGCTTTAGCTGCCTCTGCCTGAAACAAAGGTTTAATGTGTGTTCTAGACAGAGACACTTGGAACTTGCACCATGGGCTGCAGAGTTCAGCACAGACTCCCTTGGGCTTTCTCTTGGTGAAATTATTGCAGCTGTGGTCAGAAAGACCTGGAAGAGCTTTATGCAAATGGTTGATTTCTACCACATTAGTTAATTGTTTTCCAAATTTGCATTTCTAATCTGTGAGATGCCAGAAAACACCTGTACTCTCGAAGTGATGCACTAAGAGTTTATATTTCCTTTAATTACACTTGTAGGAACAGTACCAGAAGGGCAAGCATTTCTTATAAATAACTTGTGGCTCTTACAACTGGACAAAATCTTTTCTTCACATTTGTGTCCAGCAGCCACGGCAGGGAGAGAATATTCCTTACCCATGAGCCCATGGCCATGGCACTGGTGATTTGTCTTCCTGAGCAGCACTGATCTGAAGCAGTACAAGGCCCAGTTTGTGCTCCAGCTCTATCACCACTTCCAGGCAGGGCTGTCTTTGGAGGCCTTACTGTGATTTCCCCGTGGTGAATCCCTGAAGATCTTGAATTTCCAACTGAGAAGGAGGCAGTCTTGATCTGCAGGTGGCTTGGGAATATCTGTACTGAGGAAATCAACCTCCTTTTGTGCTGTTAGGAGAGAAGATGAGTACAGTCATCCTGGCTTGGCCATGAATCATCTGATGAAGCTTCATTTGCTACCCGAAGCAAACTCTTGCAGACCTTTATTTTATTATCACAGGACTGACAGTAAAAGAAGACAAGTTATTTTTTTCTCCTCTCATTTAATACCAAGCTTTCTATTGTTGAGCTGTTTTGTTTCCCTCTGGCTCTGACAGTCTTCTAAACAACAGTTGCTTCTCTTCCAAAACAATTGGAGTTAATGTGGGTAATTGTGATAGTTCTGGCCTTTCCTTTTTGATACAGCAATTATTCAGTCTGTAGGTTTTTTACTGAGCCAAGCAGTGTTGGTAAAATCAGGTTGTCATTGGGCTGCTGCCTCTGGAGCCAGTTTGCTGCTTGTAAGGCCAAACCCCAACATCTCTGCTCTCCTGGGAACGAGTGCTGGGTGACCTGGGGCTGGAAATGCCCTGTGCCTTGCAGGTGCTCAGGGTGTCCCTCCTGCCTTGCCTCAGCTCTGCGGTGCCTGCGGCAGGGCCGCATCATCAGCGAGGGTTTCATCCTGTGACTGATGTTCTGACATCTTTAAAGCTCTGCTGGTAGAGACACTTGTGAGGTTTTACATGTGATGTAGTTCTTAAACCAAAATCTAAGCACTTCAAGCTGGAGGTAGAAGTTTCTGTTCCTGTAGGACAGCAGTAAATACAGGGAATATGTAAACAGCCCAAATTACTCCTATAAATAGAGAGTTTTGTGAGTGTGTATTAATTACTTCAGAAATGGATAAATATATTTTCCTTCAGAAATCACTGCTTTTATTTTATCTGTAGGAGTGGTTATAGGACCTTGAGGATGTCTGATGGGATGCAGATTTAGATTCACCTGTTCAGGCACTTTTCTCCTCTTAAGTAAAAAAATTTTCCTGTGAAGTGGTTTGTGAGAAAAATTTTTGAGACACTATTTGGAGAGTGCAACATTTCATCTGTAATGAATCCTGTTACAAACAGGTGATGTATTACGATTTTTTTTTTTTACTGCAGCACAGTAGTGAAGTGTTTTCTGTAGGGCCTTGGAGAGTGCATGTGTTTAGTAACTGGCATAGAAAGAAAATGCAGATGATTTAGAAAACATGATGATTCAGAAGCTGTGGTTTTATATAAGTACAAATAACAGCCAGGTGAAAAACTTTCACATCCTCATTTCATCTCTTATTTTCTGTATTTCCTATTTATTTTTCTATGAAAGTGAATATAGCTACTGCAACATAATCTCAAGCCATTGAATAGCAAATGAGGTATTTCAATTTACTTATTTAAAATTTTATTTAAATTTATCTCCTTCCAGAATGTATCCGAGGGAAGTCGTCAGCCCTGTCGCTGCTGAGGCTGTTGGTTCTGCGCAGGGTGTGGGAGCTGCTGGGGAGATGAGCAGGAGCCGTGTCTGTAGGGCAGCCACAGCCTCGCAGTTTCTCTGACAGGGAGGCTCAGAGTCAGAGAGGTCTCACTGAAATACTGAGTTTGTGCAGAGGTCAGGAGCTCAGCAAGTCGGTGTTCCTGGCTGTGTTACCTGTGGTACGGCAGGATTTGATCAGCAATCTGCCTCCAGTGAGCTGAGCTTTCTGGGAGCTGTTCACTCCTTGGGCTGTGTGCCTGGTCAGAGCTCATCTGCACTGGTGCTTGTAATGGGTAAAGGTGGCAGAAAATCAGAGTTAGGGCAATGTCTGTAATCAAAAACTGTTAGTAATATTCACCATGACTACCAAGATTTAATTCCAGTCATAAGCAAAGATCTGTTGTAAGACAGGCAAGAATTGTAATGATAAAAGCATTCCCAAGTCACTTTGTGTGCTTTATCTTCCCAGCTGTGGCCCTGGTTCTGCAAGCAGGAAGCTGACAGAACAGCATCAGCCTGCAGCATTTCAGCTTCTAGGTTCAAAATTGGGAAAGCATGTATTTATGTGCGTAATTTCACTGCTTTTGCTTTAAACCCAGTAGATCAGCCAAAGTACCATAGGTCTTCGCAAAAGGAAAGACATTCTCATTAATTTGCATCCTCCACGTGTAGCCTATTGCATTACACTGAAAAATCTCATCTGAGAAATCCTTTCATAATGCAGTTTGTTGCAGAATAAAAAATGGAACCATTTACCCCAGGTATATTTTATCTTTCCGGGGTTTGGATGATACCATTAGTCTGCTGGCTGCAGCAAAGGTTTCTTTGCTAAGCCAGGTGCACTCATGTGCCTGATGTAATTCATCTCGTGCACAAACACTGTTTGTTTAGTGCTGGCTGTGGGTGCTGGGAACTCGTGTCTGCTCTCAAAATCCTCCCGAGGAAATTCGGGATCTTCTTCTGCACCCGCCAGCACCCTTGCTGGTGAACTCACACCTTCCTCGTGTGGATAAGGCCTGCAAGTTTATGTGCTCAGCTGACAGTCGGGATTTTTTTTTTAAGTAAAACTTACTATCAAAATCGTAGTTTCCATATGAATGGTGAGGGTGTCTCTTAAGGACACGTTCCCCCTTCAGCCCTTCATGCTTTGCCTCTGCCCCGCTGCTGTTTCCCAGCTGGATCTGAGCACAGGAGTGTGTCAGCAGCTCCGGGAGCCGCAGCCATCCCGCAGCATCCCGTGAGCTGCTGGTGTCCGGCACCCGAGCTGTGCTGGGACATTGTCAGAGTCCTGCTGAGCTGGCGAGCAGCTGTCCCCCTGAGCAGGTGACATGTCCAGGCCACCACCAGGCAGCAGAAGCACAGACTGAGGGTGACCAAGGGGCAGAATTTAGGCTTCCCATGAGATGGGCTAAGTGTTGACTCCTCTTGGCTGTGGCAGGCTCGGTAAGGAATGGATTTGCTTAAGGGCAGCAGTGCACATTCCCCAGATGTTTGCATTCCCGAGGGCTGGTGCAGACAGTGTCCCAGAGCCCTGTGTGTGTCCTCGTGCTGCTGCACAGGGCTCCCAGCGTGGCCCAGGCTCAGCCACGGGGTGAGCACAGCCTCCTCTTTGGGTCCCCAGGGAGCTGCCAGACCTCGAGGCAGAGCCCAGGCAGCCTCCTCAGCTGGGAACACCCAGACACCTCAGAATCCCCACTCCCACCCTGCAGTGCTTTTTAAGCTAATGCTCTTCTGGGATGGGCATCAGTTCCCCACACAGCTTTTATTTGGTTAAGAGACCAAAACAATCCAGCTGCTGTCCTTTGCTGTCACTGACCAGTCACCAGCAAAAGGTGTCTGTCTGCTGGCAGTGCCCTTCCCTGAGATGATAAAAGACAATCTCATTTAGGGTAGGGCAGGGTTTATTGACAGAAATAATTATTGATGAAAAAGAAAAGATGAGACAGAATTCTGACCTGCACAGCCTTACCTTATCGTTAGTCTCTTTTTTCCTTGATATTTTCTGCTCCAAGAGTAAAAACTTTAACATAAGCCCTACATTTTTGCATGCATGCATATTCAGGGTTGTAAATGAAAGGAGGTTGACAGTTTTGCATTTAGTAACTTCACACCCACACACCTCTCTTCTTTCTGATGCTGACACTTCAGCCTTTGAAACAGCTCCCAGGAGCAGTCCTCCGGTGCAGACAAGTGAGATCTGAGGAGGGAACCTGGATCCGCTACTGTTTGCACATGGCACCTGGAAAGGGCTTTGAAGAGGGGCCCTTTCCAAAATGAGGAGCTCAGAAATTGTTTCTCATTAGCTCAGGAGGAAGCCTAAAGCCAGTTTAAAGGAGAGACTGAATGTGTGAAGTTATTTAAGGGCTTGTTAAGCCTGGGGAGAGCAGGTCAGCGTCCTGCAGTGACGCTGAAGGTGAGCTGGGCTCTGCTGCTGCCCGCGGGACAGGACCCTGGCCTGGCTCCAGAGCGGCTCCAGGCGAGTTTCAGATCACAGGGGCTCTCTGGGCTTTTGCCTGCCAGTTGCCACGGACACGAGGTGGATGTTTGGATACACCCTGCCCTGTATCACCCTGCAGCCTCAGCAGCGGGGCTGGGGCTGGCTTCGGTTCCACCCAAACCCCTCCTCTGGCACGGTCCTCCCCTCGCAGGGGGGAGCAGAGGGGGAGTCACTGCCTCCCAAAGGCTGCCTCCTCTGCCAGGGTGGCACCAGAGACTGTACTTGGTGTTCCCTAACTTCCCTGGCTCCCTCACTGCCTCTATTTTATAAACAGCTTGTTGGTCTTTACTACAACTGACTTCTCGTTTCCTTTCTTCTTGTCACTTCCCCTCTTTGAACATCCACTTCTATCAATATTTTATTTATTACATTTCTCCTTTCCCTCCCCCTCTAGAATGTATTACATCCCTCTTGTTTCCAGTAGAGAGGACAGATTTCCTTCCCACCAACCCCTCCCTCCTGTTCCCAGCATCCCTACCAGCCCGCTTCCAAGCCTGCTGGAGCCAATGGCAAGTGTGTGACTATAAAAATAACAAAATAAATTCCACATTTTGGAACAAAAGGAGTGGGTTTAAAACCTGTTTCTTCTCCCACTTGCTTCAGAGGACACCCTGGCTTGGAAGGGCTTTTCTTTTCCAAACACTCCGCTCGAAATAGGCATTTGTTATAAAAAAAGCAATGTTCAATTTGAAGTGGGGGTGGTGGGCATGCATATTCAACTCGGCTCATATACATTTTGGGTAATTTAAAATTTCCATAAGTAGGAAGTCTATGTAGTGTAAGCCCTAGTGATCCTTAGCCATTCACAGCAGAGCACGTGGTTACATGAGCTCTGTTTAAAGTAGCATCAGCGTGTGTTTGCCTCTGGGAAATAACAGTCCCGCTCTCCCAGGTAGAAGGATGTGCTTGAACTGCCTTTGCAAAGCCTTTGGATGAACTGCTCAGGAATGTGATCATCTCTGCCAAAAAGAAGCTGTATCATTTAAGCACTGTCGTTTTTATTTGAAAGCCAGCTTGTTGAAAAATAAGTGAAAATGGGCAAAAAGGGGGCTGCTTGCTAGCAAGGGTGTGCAGGGTCCGGGAGCCTGGCTGGGGCTCGGACACTTAGGGTTTGTTGTTCTCCTCAAGGGGCCCAAAAAAGGAGTCATGGAAAAATCCACTGATAAAAATAAGGCTGGAAACCAAGCAGAGAATTACTAAAGGGGAAAGTCAGAGTGAGAGAATGAATTAGTAAAGAACAGAAAGAGGGAAAGAAAGCAAGCAGAATAATATAAAATACGGTATAGCAAGTATATTACAGATCAGACAGCCATCCCTCACATCTGAGTGGATTATTCTTAACTAAGTACATATGGGCAAAGTGTTAATTTAAATTTTTTTCATGTAGAAAATTACTTGGAAAGAGGAGTGTTGGGAAAGAATTAATTAGTGGAGGGGAAGGTATCTGTGCTGGAGGTTGAACCCTCTGACACACAGAGTTGTGCACGGGTGAGCCAGATGAATGCAGACATTATTAATGAGGATTCAGTTGGGCTACATTTTCTGTCTTCTTTCTTCATGATCTTAAAACATGCAATAATTTCCCTCAGAGGAAATAAATTCTCTCCAAAACTGTTATTTGCTCCCTGTGCACGTGTGTATCTTTTCCCTTCTGGTCTGGAATAGAGTTTTGCACAGGAAATTTTAAATCATTTTTTATACCAGTCTGTGGCAGCAAGACCATTGCATCGTTTTCTCCCACCAAAAAAAACCCAAACCTTGCAAATCCTTTATCTGACTTTCCAGTAATGGATTCATTTGTTTACCTGAAAATGAGTTGTTCATTTTGAGTGAGGGTTCTCCTTCCCAGCGCAGCACCACTGGGACTCGAGTTTAGTGGCAGAATTGCTGAAAAGAGACATTTGCAAAGTTCTTTGCAGCTCCACAGCAGAGCCAGACAGGGAGAGTCTGACCCCTCAGCGGGGTTTGCTGCTCTCGTCCTCTGCTGTCTCTGGGAGCTGCTGAGGCAGATGATTTTCACTGTAGTTCATCCTGCTTGATTTTTTTTTCCTACCAAGCTTAACAAAGATGTTCCCTGAAGTTTCTAACTTCACTTCAGCTGTAGAAGTAACAACAGATATTTTGGGGGTGTTTTGTGGGGAAGGGCACACCTTTCAGATTTGTTTCAGCTTGAAGATGGTTTGAAGGTACATGTTGAAGTTGTCCTGAAATTTTTTGACGCCAAGAAGAAAAGCATCAGCATGAGTGAAAAACATTTGAGATTGTCAAAGTGGTGTGAAACATGGGAGTAGAGGGTTAGCACAGAGGCTGTTTGCTCCAGCCTAAATTAAGTACTCAGTCAAACCTTCCCCATGAACCCAGTCACACTTGATGGTGGCGAGCCATTTATAACAGTTCTACCAAGGGCTAGTTCATGACAGCTGAGGATTTGGGCTTTTTTGGTGATTTTTGTCTCAACATTTGCAGCTTGTGATAAAAAAGTTTTAAAACCTTGAGGAAAGTTACTGTTATTTTTTATCTGTTGGGAAGGAGCAGCCGCAGAGCCAGGTCAGCTCACGGTGCCCCAGACTGCCCGAGATCAGCTTCTCCTTGGCTGAACCTTGCAGTGAAGGCAGGCACTGTGTCCCCAAGCCTGCAGCCTGGTTCCAGAGCTCTGCACACCCAGACCTTCTGGTCTCAGCAAGGGAAGAGGGGCTGGAAGGAGACAAACGTGGGCAAGCCCCAGGGCTTGTGTTGGTGGGAGCGGCTGAACGCCCAGGCTGTGCCCAGCGTGTCAGAGCCGCCTCTCGCGCTGCACCCCTGGTGGCAGCACGGCCACCCCTCTGCAGGTCTGTGCTGCTGCCAGCCTGGGTGACATCTCCCTGGTCCTTGGCACGAGCACAGAAATGGTGTTCCAGCAGCCTGCAGAAGGTATGGTATTTTGGGAGCCCAGAGTGCTCCTGTGTGACCTTTGGTCTGACCTATTGAGCTGTGCAAGTCTGGCCCTGAAGTAGGTTCAATGTAAAGTTTTAAGTGCATTTTGTTCTGATTGTTTTTATGAGACTTTAAAATACTTTTCATCTCTGTACTAGAATTACTTTTCCATATCAGCAGATGAGTTTACCTGAAACTGCTTTTTGTACCCGGAGCTGATTTTCCGAGTCACCATTGCCCAGGATGTGAGTTGTCCAAACTCTGTCCTTATCTCCTGTTCAGGAAATGGTGTGGAACCTTCAGCATCTTATCAGAGACTTGATTTTGTGAAAGCAGCAGTTGCTTTTGTACCTTCTCAGAATTGGGGTCCAAGTACTGGGGTTAAGTGACAACACTGCATTAGCATTTCTCAGCTGGATGTGAGTGCTCAGAGTTGCTCAGCCTTCATCACATCCCTGCACTGTGTGCACAGTTTTGGGACTGGCATACTGGCACTGCGGGATGTTACACCAGCTCAGCTAAAGGAGGTGGTAATTTAATAATGCTGATTTGCTTGTTTAAATGAGGTAACGTTTTTTTCTCTGTAAATTTCATCTGACTCTTGTTTGTTGCTGTTTGAGTTCTGCTGTTTGTTTTCAGCCCATTTGCTCCGTAGGAACCATCACTGGAGCTGGATTCCCATTCCCATTCAAACCTTTTCCTGAGCTTGATGTTTCTCACAGCCAGTCTAAGAAGGAACAAAATGCATTTCTCCTGCAGGGAAGAATGTGAGGAGGTTGTTGTTGTTTGAACTGGAACAAGCAGCATCGTCATGGCTTGGTGGTTCCTGGGGCGTTGACTCAGGTTTGTTTGAGGTTTCACGTGCCATGACAGCTGATTTTTACTCTAGATATTGCTTCCTGCCTATGCTGTGCAGCTAAGGGTAACCTCACCCACATTTTCAAGGTGGAAGAATGAAATGCAGCTGGAGGAAGGTCCTTACGTCACTACCAGACAACCTGGGGGCGATCAGGGCTGCCCACCAAGTGAGTGCTTTGGTGTGGTGTCAGAGCAAGCTGCAGTGAGCTGGGTCTGTGAAGGTTTTGCTGTAGAAAGAAGGGGAATTTTGTTTGTTTCAGCTGCAGCCGGCAAACAATGCAGTTTTGGGCCCCGCTGAGGATGACCCTCATGGAAGGCAGATACTTTGAAGTCTGTGTCATGGACGTGTTGCTGTGTGGCTCACGGGGAGCAGGGGAAGCAGCGTGTGGGGCGAGGGCCAACTTCCCTCCCTTCTCCACAGTTTCACAGGAAGGATATTTAAGTGCTGATGGCTGATTCATTGTGCTTGTTCTCAGAAAGCCACCTGGATGGTAGCACTTCTCCTCCAGTCTCATCTCAGCCATTCCACACAATAAATTACTGTCAGTGTGTGGTACATCTGCACTGGGAGCTCTCAGACCTCTGAATATTGATAACACGCGGCTGATCTTGCAGCGTAATAAATGATCAGTTAATGCGAGGCCAGAACAAAATCGTCTTTCCAAATCTCACTTCTGACCAAATTATCTTAGTCCTAAGTACCCAGGGAGTACATTAAGCACTGAATTGGGTACAGCCTTGTGCTGGAGCTGCGAAGGCTGAATGCTTTGTACGGGGAGGGTGGACAAAGGGAATATCAGCCCTGTTCTGCAGCCTGGGGTGGGATGCACAGGAGAGGGAAGGCCAGGGTGCTGCTGCAGCTGGTGATGGGATGGGGCACAGTGAGGCATCCCAGGGGTGTTGGGTCCCCCCATGTTCTGCTTTTGCCAAGCAACCTTGGAAACTGTGTGGTCCACTTAGCACTAAGTCATTCTTTATTAAAAACAACATATGCTTATCGAGCACTTCCTTTTCTGTCTCACTGCTTTTGAATATGTTGTTGTGGTTACAGTAACCAGTCATGCACTTTTCTGAGCCATTAACTGGTAAAAGCATTTTCTTTTTACATCAAGACGTGATAAGGGCTAAGTTATGACCTCCTTGAAAGTGCTTTCCTGTGGGGAACGGTCTCCTGCTATCAGACAATACATTTGCTCTTCGAGGTCAGTCTCTTCATAAGTAACTCTTGTGAATGTGTCCTTGTTTACCCTGCTGACAGCCAGCAGTGGCTGCAGTTCTGTGCACTGAGCCCCTGGACACGTCTTGCAGCCTTCTGCTGAGAGACTGTGGGTGAGACCAGGAGAAGGCATGCCTAGGGCAGAGCTCGTCTGGGAAACTGCTCTGGGGGTTAAAATTCTGCTTTTTCTTACCAAGATTAATTTTTGCAATGAAAAAGTTGATAAAGCCCTGGAGATCTTCCTTACAATTGGGTTACAGTAGTCACTGCAAATCTCCCACTTGACTATAAGAAACCACTCTGCTCTTAATTGGGAAATGTGCTCTAAGTGCATAAGGGGCAACATTTCAAACTTGCTGGGATCTGAAAAGCATCAAGAGAAATCATTAAATAAAACAGATGTTTTCCATCTGACCGTCAATCCAAGGGCAGTGGTCAGACCCTTTAATGGAACTTAATGAGACACTTAGCAGTGCATTTCCTGCTGCTCCTGGCTTTGCTCACAGCCTCCCCACCAGCCTGCGGCGTCCTGCGGCACAGCTGGGAGGTCACTGCATCTGCCCCAGCCCAGTGCCTGCCCACAGTGGCATTCCCACACCCTCTGGGACCCTCTTTGTGGGACACAAAGGGTCCTCTCCCCCCAGTACAGTTCTTCTGGCCTGCAGTGACGCTTTCTCCGCAAAGTCCTTGAAATATGTGGGTGGCTGGTGCTGTCCTCAGTGCAGCAGAGCAGAGTCCCTTGCTGCAGAGAGAGGAAACCTCTTCCTTCAGCAGTCGGCTTTCCCTGCCCACCTGCTGCTGTGGTGGGAAGGCTGGGAGCAGAGCTGGGGCTCAGCCCACCCCGGTGCACAGGTGGGTGGCAAAGGCAGGAAGCAGCACTGGGAGCAGCCCCCACGTGGGAGCTGGCTCACCAGAGGGGACCAGGTTTTTAGGGTTCAGGGGGGTCACTGCACTCAGTCCTGGCCATATTGGGTCTGAAGATGAGTCAGGAAGAGGGATGTAGGGATTCATCAGGTGCTCCACAGGTGCAATTGCATGTTAAGTCAAAAGGCAGTGAAATAAAAAGGAAAATTTTGTGCAGATTCTCGGTAACAACGCCTCTTCCTGAGTCCTTATAGCTTTGAGGGTCACTAAAAATGCTGATACTTTGCCTTCCCAGTCATAAAAATAAAAATGATTTTTTCCCTACAAAAGGCCAGGCAGTAAAGCAGATGGAATCAAGAAGTATTACAGCTCAGTGTTAGCCAGAAGGAACAGCTGAGACTAATCAGCTTTCATTTAAAAGTATAGCATTCCCACTAAGCTCTTGTTGCTGCTGGCTTTATATTCTTATTCCTATTAATCACTGCTATTATGAATTTCAATGGATGACAGCTCTAAGAAGATCTTTGGGGAACCAGGATCAGGGATGCTCTGGATGCGGTGCTGTATAAAGACATCTGCAAAACAGGGCTGTTCATCCATAAGGATAAACAAAGACTTCAGGAAAACAGGTTTCAGGAGAGAAAGATGGGAGGTAGATGGCTGTATGCAGAAGAAAAGCTAGAAGTTTTGATTTCTAAAATTTCTGAGGAAAGATTCGGAGAATACTATTATGGCTAAGAAAGAAATATTTTAGAATTGCGATTTTAGTCTTTTTGTCGTATAATAGCCTAAATGTAGCATTTTAAGAATATTGGGAGATGATTTCTAATATTTTGTGTTGTGAAAAGACACCAGCTTTTGATGTTTTTCATACTGATTTGAAATAAGAACAGGTTTTGTAGTCCTGGTGTTTCCTATGGGACTCAATTTGTTTTCAGTGGCTGTAATGATACCTTATTATTTAATAGAGATGCTGCAAAAAGAAGTGAATGAGTTTTGGGGAGCTGGGCAGTGCTTTTGTACCGCGTGTAGGACAAGAGGTTTGGGCAGCTGACATTCCCCAGATGTGTGTTTGATAGTGCTTGCAATAACCACCTCTGGTGGGCCCCGCCAGATGGATTTCTGGGGAAATAATAACGCTGTGCTTTTGTTCACAGCAGGCACTGGAGATAAAGGTGTGTCATTACGTAACATTCATATGATTGAGAGGTGATAACTTGCTCTAAAAAAGGTGATTCGTGAGTTGGTGGCCAGTGGAGGCCTGTATGAAAGATTGTGAAGATGCTGGAACAAGACATTGTCCTGCACACCAAAGGACTTCACATTATAAGTTTAATTAAGATAATCTACCTTATTTTAAAAGGAATTGATTAAATTCCTGAGGTAGATAGAAATATGTGTTTTGTGCAGTTGCTCTGTTCCCTTGTTCAGCCTGTCAGTGAGGAGTAGGAGCTCTTACAGGCTGTATAGAAAGTTGTACTGGATACTTCACTTTCAGAGCCCATGGAAAGACCTTGCCATGTGAGGAAATGCCTGAAAATTCAGAGAGGATCTTTTTTTTTGAGCAGTCATATTCCCTTCAAAAGGACATTCTTGAAATCCTTTGTAAATTCTTGGTTTTGGTCAGCAGTCATAGAATAGTTCTAGCTTTCCCTGGTCTTACTCAAATCTGGAGCAGAGAAATACTTAACTGAGTTTGTAGGGAAGTTTGTGAAATCACTGGAAAATCTGGAAAAAACAAGATAGATCTGATCTCTTCTAGGAAGAAGCCAGTTAACAGTAAAAGAAATCAAACCACAAATAAAAGTTCTTAAGTTTTGAAAGAGGAGACCTTAAAAGAGCAGTGTCATTTGTCCCCAACCTTTCCTATGCTGAAGAAGAGATGAAAAAGAAAAGCTTTCCTTTTATTTTCCAAATATAATAATACAATAAAAATAGGTCATGCCATTTAGTCTGAAACAGGCCATGGTTTCAAAAAATCAGTGCTTCTAATTTGTGTGTTTCTTGTGGGTTTTATCACTCAACACCCACGTTACCTAATTATATACACCTCAAATCAAAACTGAAGAATAGCTTGCTTATTAAAATCTGTCATTGCTGTTAGAAAACATGTCACTGCCACACATTTTGTTTCTGGCTTGCCTCGTCATCACCACTGCCACTCTAAACCCCGCTTGCCCCCTCGTGCCAGTTCTGTTCTGGGTGGGGGGAAGGGGCAGACCCCAGCAGGTTTCTCCTGGGGAGAGGCAGCCCCTGGCTGGATCCCCTCTGCAGAGCGTTGGGCACGGCCGAGCGGGGAGGGCCCGCGGCCGGTGGCTCTGAATCCTCACCCGTGCCAGTTTGCTGATCCTCTTTCTTTGCAGGCATTAATTACCTGTTAGCTCGCTTTTCAAAGGCATTGTGTGCTGCCATCTTTCATCTTTTCCCCTTGTTCTTACACATACTCTTTCATACTTGTCATGGAGGAATATTGGGATGGAAAACTTTTATCTCTTCCAATATTGGATTTTGCTTCACGATGTTATTGCTGTGTCTGCAACAACCTAATTTCCTCCTCCTCTGTACATACCTTTATTGCTGAGTTATTACCCAGGTAATTTTTCTCTCTTGTCATGCTGCCATTTGACACAAGGTGATTAGTTTAATAACAGGGGTTATTTTTTAGAAGCTCCCTGGAAAGGCTGATGGACAAAGGTGCCTCCCACATGTAGTGCAGTGTAGCTTTATTATAACTGCATTTCACTCCTTGGCAGTTGAGCTGAACCTTGGATACGATTCCTCAAGTTGAGATATATTGCCCAAGAAGAAGAAATAGCAATGAAGAAGCAAAGAAGCTATTCATTAAAGCTGAGCAAATACAGACAAAAAAATGCTAATATTCACTTGATTTAAAAAATTAATTAGCTTTAGCTGTTTTTTCATCCCCTTTGGCATTTATTTTCTAGAACTCTGCATCCCATCAGATTATACTAGTGTAAATGTTCTCAGAAAGCTCATTTTTAGCTAGTATACTGAATTATTTGTATGACCCCCAGGGACCGGTTCCTTGTAATTACACAAATAAAGTACTTGACTTACTTGTAGCTACACACTGCAGCTGGTGCACTGGGCAACTGGTGATGCACATTAACCATGTTCCACTGGTACAGAGTGATCACCAACAGCTCCTCCCTCTGATTCCCCTTCCAACACACCATGGACTCATTTTGTCAAGGGATGGAGAAGCTTTCCAGTGCAGAGTGCCCAGCTGATGTTTAAAACCGCGGTAGCACCTTGCTGCAGGTGTAGCCCAGTTCCCTCCTGATGCCAGCCAGGTGCTGGTGCCAGCAGTTTGCCATTGCCAAGAGCTTCGTTCATGCAGCCAGCCTCAGGGTGAGCAGGGCTTTATCAGGCAAAAACACCCTAAAGGTTCCACTGCCCCCTTGGCCTTTGCAGTTGGACAGTGCAGGCAGAGGTCACCAAGGTGTTGTCAGAGGAAACTCTCCCTCCAGAAAGCAGGAATGAAGTGCAGAAGAGTCGGTCTGAAGATGTAGAATCATCTCACAATCACAGAATGGCCTGGGCCGGAGGGGACCTTGAAGATCATCTTGTTCCAACCCTGCCACGGGCAGGGACACCTCCCACTAGTCCAGGCTGCTCCAAGCCCCGTCCAGCCTGGCCTTGAGCACCCCCGAGGATGGGGAGTGCCCTGCTTTCCTCGGTGTGTAGCTTTTCTAACAATTCCGAGGACAATGCAGCTGCTGCAGCTGGAATCTGTGGTGGAGGTGAACAGGAGTGTGATGAGAGTGTGAAAGCAGCAGCAGCCTCCTCTGTGCTGGGACGAGAGCTGCCTTCCTGCAGGCAGGAGGCCTGGACCCTCGGGGCTGCTCCTGAGCCTTTTCACCTGGAGAAGGCAGACGTGACCATGATCCTTGTGGAACTTGAGACTGGACACTCCTCTGCTAGTCCTAGCTAAATCCTGCTGCATCTTCTGAGTGTGAAAAGTTTTACAGAAAAGGACAAAAGACAGGTTTAGCAATGCAGCAGGAGATGGTAAAGAGAGTGCAAGTGCTGGGGCTATTTCAGGGCATTTTATGGGTTTAAAAACCAATAAATCGAGAGCCTCAAAACTTGTCTTGCCCTCAGTGTGCAGGAGAGCTTGGTGGAGTCAGCAGAGACAGAAAAAATCTGTACTAAAACCAGTAGTGGTACAAGAAGTGTTCTGGGGTTTTAATCCATGCTGGGCAGTAAATTCCTCATTAGCCGTGGGCAAAACATGTAAGAACTGGGTTTTCATTTCCTTCTTTGTGAAAACGTTCATGTGGGAATAACATCTGAGCGCTGGGAGGTGCTGCTGGCAGACAAGTTCTGTTTCTGAAACCAAGGAGCAAACACAGGGAGCCCAGCATCATGCTGAACCAGGAACACGCATTCCTAAAGCACTGCAGCACTTCCAGGAGCTTACTCAGAGTGCTGAAGTTGCTACTGAATCCAAAATGCACTTCAGCTCTAAGGATAAGAATTAAAAAATTTGAACATTACATCATTGCTGCCTGTCTGTGCCCTGCTCTGCTCCCCTCATTTCCTGCTGCCTCTTATGAATATTTTTCATCTTTATCATATGTATTTTTTGATCTGGAGTTTCTTAGGGCAGGTAGGTCCTTCTTGCATGTCTGGGATATGCTCAGCATAGCTCAGAAAACTAAATGAACAACAACAATATTGTAAAGGTCTCTGACGATGAAAGGCTGATTTGTTTACGTGCTGTGGTAGCAGGTAGCCCACTAATGGATTAAGACTTACAAAGGGATAATAAAACCAACTTAATTTAAATACTTTTTTTTTAATAACAGTGAGAATGGAAACTGGGGGCTTTAAAGGGTTTAAACCTGTTGTGCTTTGCATCTGTCTGTGTGCCTGTATTGTAAAAGTAGGTTATTAGTAAATCATTGATCCATATGCATATTTTAGAGAGATCATATTAAAACCCCAGTGATGAACTAGTCTATACATCATTCAATTCTTAGGTTATAAGCCTTTTTTTTTAATATAATTCACATGAATTATTTAAGAATATATAAATCATTTTCCTGTCTGCAGAAGTAATTCAGCCCTTTGCATTCTTGCATCACACTTGACTGCAGCTGCTGGGAGCAGGAAAGGTGAATCTCTTCAAAGACTATTTTTTCTATGCACACTTCAACTATGTAAATGTGATTACACTCAGATATTATTTAGTAGTCCTCATTTTCACAATGGAGTGCAAACATTCATTGCTTCTAACAGTTGTAATCACTGTTGTCTTACAAAGCAGGAAACTGCATACAGTGCTTTGCTCCTTTTAGTGTGTTCAGCTTCCCAGAGCGTCCCCCTGAGAAATGAGTCTGGAAGTGATGAAGAGACTTGTCCCAGGCTGCTCTGGGAAGTGTCGAGCTTGAATTTGGCAGCTGCAGTGTCCTGACCCCAAATGGTGCTGGCTGATTGGAAAGGTTGGACGAGGTGGTGTCCACGGCAGAAGATGACATCGAGACCATCCCTTGGCATGGCTCTTTTGTCTTTTTTCAGCAATGATAAGGTTTCAGTGACAACAGTACATGAAAGATGGGCTCTGCTGTAAGGACAGAGCGTCTTGTTTTCTGTGTAATTCCCTCTGTCTCGACAGGTCCTTGCAGTCTGGGTGTTGGGTAGGCAGCTGGTTGGTTTAAGCTAGACTTTTATAATTCATTTGGGAGTGAGTTTGGCAAGCCTGTTTTTAAAAGTGATGTTGTAGGCTGGCAACTCCTGTCTTCTCTCATCTGACAAAGCTGGGAGAGACAGTTGTGATCCTTGATGGAATGAGGCATATCAAGAGCAGAGAACACCTCGGTGCCTCTGTGGCTGCTCCCTGTGGTGACCACTCAGGGTTCAGGCAGGCAAGGGAGCATCTCTGGCTGCTCATCGAGAGAGTTTTCTGTGCCCAAAAACATGGTGCAGAAGAAGCAACATGGAAGTACATGGAAGGAGAGGTGTCAGTGCAGTCTCAGCCCTCCTGGAGCAAACAGCAGGACTGAAGCAGTGGGGACAGCCTGGAGGGAAGGTGGTGTGAGCCTGAGGGGCAGCACAGCTCCTGCTCTGTGTGGGGAAGCAGGACTTCAACACAGGCCCGCGTTTGAAGGGTTAGAGGCTTGGTGAGCACATCCCTGCCAGCAGGAACAGCCCCTGGAGTGCAGTAGCTGGGTGGCCCAGTGCAGCAGAGGAGAGAAGAGCTGTAGCCCTGGGTCACTGAAAGAACCCCGTGAGCGCCCTGGCGCTGCGCTGGCACCTGCTCGGTCACCTGGGAGCCCTGCACGCAGCTCTGGGGGCGTTCTGCGAGAGCTGCTGGTGTCCTGCTCGTGCAAATGGGTCTTTAATAGACAGGAATTCCTGCCAGCATTGCCTGAAATGTTCTCTAGTCCAAGCCTTATTAAATTCCCATGTGAACCCCACTGCCAATCTGGATTGTCCAGACCTCCAATGCTTTGGTTTGTTTGAGACAGTTGTGTGAAAAACCTGCAGCAGCCCAGGGAGCAACACCTATTAGTGAGCTGGCTGCACTTCCCGTTGCCAGACACTGTTTTAATTTACTCTGTACTTTGTCAGAATTTAAGATTTATCTATCTATCAGTTTTCTTTCTCAGGCTGAAGTTTGTGGGGAAGTTTCAGCTCTTTTCACTGCTATTATTGCCAATAAGTAGACTCAGAAAACACTTTGTTTTGTCCATTAAGTCAGAGCCTTGGTATGGGACTTTCTTAAGTCTCCGTAATATCTGAAACAAGAAATTTTCATTTGCTCTGAGATCAGTATGTACTTTTGCCCTTGCTGTGGGGGGAAAAAAAGTAGAATTTGACTTTGGCGTGCGCTGTAAATCTCTCTCAGCAGATATCCAATAAAAAACATATCAGGATTTGGCAGATAAGTTTTTCCCCAAATGAGTTTGCTCTGAGCAATAGACCAAGGTGGAATATTTTAATTTTTTTTTCCCTGGGACACCTGGGGAAAAGAGGAGAGAATGGCAGCAGTGGGGCAGGAGGCAGGAATCAGAGCAGCAGTGGGGAGTGGAAGCAGGAGGTGGAGAGAGGCTGGTGAGGCAGAACATTTTCGCCTCACAAGTGTGCTTCTCCTTTCCCATGCCAGGTTTCTTCAGTTGAAATGCGATTTTTTGGTCTGGAAAGCGTCTGACTGAATGTATTTTTACCACTTTCTGTTCCTTTGCACGGATGAGAAGCAGCACCCCGGGTTACAGAGTGCTGCTCTCGCTGCAAACACAGCAGCACAGCTGGAAGGCAGAGGGGCTCCCCCCACAATGCCCAGCCCGGTTTTTAGGTACCACCCATGCTGCTGGCTCCAGCGTAGGATTCTTTCTTCTGCTGTTCCCTGCATGGCAGAGAAATGCCAGGTTCCTGAGAGGATCCTGCCTGTGTCCCTGCTGCAGACCAGTGCTGCGGGACCCATTGTGAGGCAGGGGTGAAGGGAGGGTGGCATCCGACCGTGGCAATCGTGTGTTTTACCTCTGCTCCCACTGTGGATACTTTGGTTGTCTAGTTAAGCTCTCAGAGGATGCAAATTTGTCAGCGGCAGCTGTAGGAGCTTGATGGTGGAAGAACAAAGTAGGAATTTGTAATGTGCATATAATTGTAAAGAGAAGGATTTTTTTAGTGGGAGATCAGCGGTAGTGCAGAGTAATAATCATCTTAAAGGGTGACTCTCTAGAATTAGTTGTTATTTTGTTTGAGTCCTTTGAAATGGTTTCCATACTATATAATTATCTTAAATTTTAAGTGCTTCCTGCAGTGATAATGTGTGCATTTTTGCATTCTTATGTAAATGCTTTAGCAGTTCCCGGTGTCGAATTGGAAATGTCATTCAAAAACAGGTAATGGCTTTGCAAAATCTAGGGGAAGAAATTAATCTTTTTCTTCCTCATCATTTTCCAGTTTGCATTCTGGGCTTTCCTGGCTGTGTTTGCAGCTCTGACAGGAGCTGCTTTTCAATAACAAACATCAGTGGTGGGAGACGCTGAAGTGAAGAGCAGAATCTCCCCAGCTGGAGCTTAAAAAGACCAGACCAGCAGACAAACTGTTACAACCTGCAGAAAGAAAATAATTAGTTTGTAGACCCAACTAATCCTAGGCAGAGCCACTTAGGAATAATTCTGAAAACATTCCACTGTAATGAAAGTCCAGGAATCCCTGCTAAGCTGGAGATTTTGAAGTGGTGTTGCTGTGAACACAAGCAGCTGGTCCCTGTGGGTGCCGTGGCCGTGGCAAAGGCCAGGCTGGGACCGAGGGCTGGGCCGTGAAGGGTCCCTGCAGGGCCACAGCCCCAGCTCAGCCAGGGCAGGGGTCAGTCCCAGCTGGGGACCAGAGCTCCAGCACCCCTGGCTGCTGTACAT
>VXBT01000372.1:0-20837 GCA_013400235.1 Oriolus oriolus
CCTCCTTCTCCCGGCCCCACCACCCTGGCTGAACCCTCCCAACCTGTTTGTTCCTCTTCCTCTCTTCGTTTGCAGCTTAGAGATGGCTAAAGTCAGCACCCAGACCGCTTCCGTCACGACCCCTGTTGACCTCAACATGAACCTCTCTCAGTCTGCCACCCCTACCTCCACCCCCACCTCCATGGCCGTGCTGGCGGCCGCCTCCGCCGCTACCGTCAGTACCCCCCCTCCCCTACCAACTCTGCCAACCACCCACTATGCCGTTCCTGTCTCCAGTCTGCTTGGCATGAAAACTGTCCCACTCCTGGCACTAAATGCCGCGGCCGCCGCGGGGGCCACGGGGAGTTTGTCCGCTTACACTGCCAAAATTCCTTCGACGAGTGGGGTTAAGAAATCTGACCGCCAGAAGTTTGCTCCATATTGAAGGGATGAGACACAATGCAAGCTTTGCCAGCTCTGCCAAGAGTCTGTGGTAGCTCCTAGTTATCAAGGAAACAATACGGCATCTTTTATTTTCTGTTCAATTGCTAGTGTTAACTGTTGCCGACTCAAGTCGTATTCCGCTCTCCATAACACCTAACACCAGGCACCACCCACCAACTAGTTCCAACAGCCAGCAGGTGCCAGCCCAGGCTCTTTCTCCCCGGACACCATCCCTCCGACGGGGCTGCGGCCAGGGCTGGCCCTCGGCAGCCCCACAGCAAGAGAGACACAGTGAGGAGAAGGAAAAAACATAAATGAGGCAAAATGTTGACAGCCGGGTCCTGCTCCAGCAATGCTGCCTGGCATAAAAATCCACTTGGATCCATATTTGCAGGGACCCCTGCAACTGCAGAACAATTCCTTGTGGCAAACTGGCATCTTTGATGTACTTTTTCTATTGCTAGAATGTGCAAATCTGGCACTTCTGATGGTCAGTAGTGCCCCTGCAATGCTCTGTGAAGTGCTGCTGGCCCGCTCAGTCATTCTGCTGCTCCCAAAAGGCCTGGAGACCCCTGTCCCCCATCCCAAAACCTGCCTGCAAGCAGGAGATGGGGGCTAGGAAGTACCAACCTCAGGTACTTCTGTGTACAACAAATGAAGCTTTCCAGTCTGAGAAAAACTGCTAAATTAAAATGACTGGAAAACAGTCAGGAAAAAATGTCAGGCACCTTTCCACATGATTCTTTTAAAGGGTGCAACCATTTTTCTCTGCTTTGGAAAAATGTAATTTTAAGAACTCTACTTTAGGGAGGGAGGGAGAGATAGAGAGAGAGCAGGCTCCTCCTTTTGCACTCAGATGTTTTACATATACCAACACAGTACTTATTTCTGTAAGTGGTTCAGAGCAAGTACAAACCAGATGCCGTCACTTCCTTCCGTGTGTATTTTATTCAGTCAGAATGACCATTTTTTGTCAGGTTTCTGTACAAAATACGCCCCTGTTTAACTCGCCACTAATCATGCAGTCAGGTTGTATGGTAATCATGACAAACGTGTAGCATTTTAGAGGTCAAAGGCTGCTGCCTGGACAGATCCCATCCCTTTACCAAGCACTTCAGGATGTTCAGGTTAACTAAAACCAGACAGGTAATTGCAGCCAAAGCCAAGAGAGCTGGGGAATGGAGTGGCTGGTTGCCAGCTGTTGGAACTAGTTCTTAACTGCATTTTCTGTTTGTCCATCCACCTTCTTTTTCATTTCTGTTGCATAACTCAGTAATGCAATATTGTTTTCCTCACCACTTCCAAATCCAGAGTCCCATTAGCCCGCCTTGTTCATCCACTTTGCACTCCTTGGACACAAAGCTTTAACAATTGAACTGTATTCAGTGCATTTTAATATAAACTAAAAACACAATGCAAATGCAATACTTTTTAAAACATGGTATTTCAAAGTGTGTTATTGTATAGGGCTAAGTACTATCTCAGTATTTTGTGTCATTTCTGTATTCTGTGGGCTTTTCTTCACCTTAGCACCTTTGCACTAAGTTTTGTCACTGTAACCATTTGTAGAACTGCCATTGTTACAATTTGCACTTATCCAAATGGGGTTTTTGGTTGGTTTTGTTGGGGGGTTTTTGGTTTTGTGATTTTTTTTTTGTTTGCTTGTTTGTGGCTTCCTTTTTTTTTTCCTTTTTTTTATTTTGGTTGTATATAATGAAGGAAAAACTGGGAATAATTTCAAGGTACCACAGCTATTTAAAAGCTCTAGAAAACCGCTGTAAAATTGTTCTGGACTACTGTAACTGTTTCAATAATTGACATTTAAGGAAAAAAAACAACCCACCAAACTCTGTGTGAGAAAACTTGCCTGCACTGAAATGCTGTTCTATGCTGGTTGTACTCAAGTGGTATTTTTTTAATAGTGAGAAGATTTTTTTTTTTTCTTTTTTTTTTTTGCCTTTTTTTTTTCTTTTCTTTTCCTCATTTTTGTTCCTACATTTTAGGCTGTCTTCAGAAGTTACTGGCCTGGGGGCTCTGTAATGTATCTCATCATGCCCTAGTGCATTAGCCACCAGACAGGACTTTTCCAAAGCCCCATGAGACAATGCTTTCTATGGACTAATCTACAGAGGAGTTTCTGCCATTTCTAACTTTTTATTATTCTGAGACATCAAAAGAAAATACTTGCTTTACTCCTTAAGCAACTGTGCTTCCTAACTCTTGTGTTGCTTTCATTACTGTTCCAGTTTTAACACTGTTGTGGCTCATAACATAAAGCAAAGACAAGTTATTTTTGGGGGTTAATTTTCATTGATGTTCATGCTTTGGCTAATCTGTATAAAAGCATGGGCCGTTAGTGTTCTAAACCACTGTATTCAGCTAGAGACTTGACAGTAAGTTACATGAGACGTTTTTATAAATAAATTTTTTTCCTGATTAAAAACCAAAAAAAGACGTGGTAGCTTTGTGCATACAACTGTTGTGTTGTTTAAACTTTGTTCTTTGTAACCGAGTTGCTAACTTGTCATTGAAGAAGCACTATTTTATGGATTGTCAAATTTAAGATCGCAGACAACTTGCTTGTTTTCAATTAATGATTAAAGGTTTCATATCATCACGCTTAAGGTCCCAGTGCTCATTGGGAAACAGTGTAACACCTGTGCAAGACTGGCAACCTTAGTAAGGATGTTAGCTCATTGTCAGGGATGATGAGTCTCTTCAGGACTAGCTGGAGCCAGATTGTGCAGTTAGTAGAGAAAGCAGTATTTCTGTGAAACTTGATTTGGTTATTAACGAAGCCGCTCTTTGAGAACTTCTCACACTGCACAGAAAAGACAAATTTGGCTTCATGTTACAAGCAGCCACTGATTTGTATCTGTGGTCTTTTCCCAGACTGACTTGTAGATCAGGTGCCGGGCAAAGGAAAACAGGAACAAAAGAATGAACTTGGATACTCAGTATTGCTAAGGCCCTTCGTAGTTCCCCATTCCCAGCAGCGCTGTCCAGTGGCAAGACTTGTAGTCAGCACCCTCCACCCTGCCAGGAGCCAGCCCAGCAGCTGGGGGGAGCACAGCAGTGTGCAGTAAAAGAGGGGGAATGGAGAGCTGAGCAGGCCCAGGAGCTGCCTCCTCCTGCCCTGACACTCTGCTCCAGCTGTTCAGACCCTCCTTTGGATGTGCTGAAGCACAGCAGTCACAGCCTCGAGTTCTCTTTTCACATACAAGCAAAAGAAAGGGGCTGGCTGCGAGCTGTTGCTGCATTGCAGCACCCTGTGCTCTGGCCACCTCTGCTCTTGGGGCACTGGCAGTACTGTCACCTGGACTGCTCTTGTCCCCTCAAGCAACTTCTTGGCCGTGCAAGAGTAGCATCCTTGATGGCTCAAGACTGAGTGTATAACCTCCATCTCCCTACTCTGGTAAAGGTCTCTACCTGCCTTCATGTATTCAGCTTGGGGTCCTGCTTCCCCTCCCCACCCCCACTGAGCTTTGGGGCAGACCACGATTATTCTCTGTGGTCTCCAGGGTACAGATGGCTCTCGAGTCTGAGCCTGGAATCAGGGCATGACCAGGACGTGCATACAGGCTTGGAGACCTGTAGAAATCAACAGCTTTTTCAATACAGATGCAGCCACAGAACAACCCCTGATGGTGACGGGTGCCAAGGGACATTACAGAACAGTTCACTGCACCCCAGCACCCAGGAGGCCTTACCCAGTGCTGGCAATTAGCTATTCGAGCCCTTCGAAAAACTATAGGCTGTAGTACTGACCTTGATCGAATTCTCTGTTATTATTACTTTAAATATACTTTTATTACTTAAAATGTATTTAACTTCTCATTCTTGAAAGGAGAGCTGAAGCTGCTTTCACAGCAGAGACCTCTGTAAGTCTTCATTTCTTCAACAGCAATTTCTATGGCTAGCCTGGCTAGTGTAAATGAAAAAAAAAGTAACATTTTTGCAGCTCAACACTAAGTAGGTCAAAGCTTTGCTCTCTCAGTAAAGCTACCAGGCAAAGGGCAGCAGCAGCTCTAGGGTGTATAGTAACTTTCACATTAATAATTCACGTGTGCCTTGCAGAACAGAAAGATTTAAACAAACCAGTGCAGGGGCATGAGGAGAGGTAGAATAAAGACACATGGACAGAGAAGGAGGTCTTCTGAGACGTTTTTTTGCAAAAATACAGGCAGAACTGTGATAAAATCTAAGCTTATTTTAATTTCATTATTTTAGTTGGAAGGTATTTCTGAATGACAAGAAAAAGCCCCTGAATAGCTTTAATATACAAAACAGACAAAGAAAACAAGAGGTGGTAAAGTAAAAAGGGGGAAAAAAGGTAAAGAATAATATTGAGACAGAAAAGTAAACCACTCATGCTCAAAGGTAGATAAGAGGAAGCATGTACTTGCTGTGAAAAGGTCACTGCCCACACAACTGCGAGTTTCCAGATGAAAGACAGCACAAGTTCCACAGCTTTTGCATCACCAAATTGGATTTAGGTTTCTGGAAACATCTCAAATGAATTCAAGCAGCTCTGTTGTGTTTCTCAAGTGAAAAAACATTGACAGCATGAATGCTGGCTGGAACAGTCAACCAGAAGGAAAATAAACAAAGTTAGTCCTCTGTCAATACAGAGAGTGCTTTCTGTTCTCAGGCATAGCCAGAGGGCATCTGTGGGCCCCAAGGTTCACATTTGTGCCAGTCAAGCTCCTAGGGAGCAGCACAGTCTGTCTGGTGCCACAAACAGGGGCACCTGGTAAGTGCCTCAGCCTTGGAAGGCTGCAAGAGGCAAGGTGCTGTTTGTGGAGTTTCACAAGACAGTCTAAAAATGCAGTTTCTTCCAAAGCCTCAATATCAGCTGAATGTATTTTCAGCACTATTTGTATTCTTGGAGCAGGACCTTCCCCTTCTGGAGTGAGTGCCATGATTATCTAAAGGAAAGTCACGACCCTCACTGATCCAGTGAGGCAGAACAGTGGCACAGCTCCTGCAGGGAAGACTCTCATTGTCAGGCTGCTCAGCTGGGTGACACAGTGTGTGTTCAAAGGACAGCATCCAAAGGAGGGATCTGAACAGAGATCTCTTCCATCCTCTGTAACTGCTGCAGCCACCAATGCTGCAAGGCATTAGTGCCTCCACTGTATTTTTGGAAGGAAGACCTGGCTTAGAGATGTCTCCACAAAGGAACTGCTCGCATTTGTTTCCCCAGCTGTCAGGCCAGGATAATTCTAACTGAACTGGTTCAAGATCAAATGGAGGCAGATGCTGAAAAACTACTTCACACTTGAAATTTCCATCTCTTGGCCTGAGCAACACTCTAGGGATGTAAGTGCACACTGCCCTTCTTGGTGCTGAAGTGTACTTAATTCCTTGGTTCCAGGAAGGAATGCAGTAATGTTGATTAAATCAGTTTCTGCATCAGTGCCTGCGTCCTGTCACCCTACAGACGGGCACGTGTCTTAAGACAGTAACTGAAATCAAAGAGTCAAATTCATTTGATGGTACCTACCAAAAGCGAGTTTCTGTAACATTACACACTCACACTATGGTTTCTAATGACAGCTACAACATGATTCATGCAGGCTGAATGTCTGATTTTCTAGGGCAACCTTTATGGATTATAAGGAAAAAGTAATTTAAAGTGCTGAAAATATTTTAGTAATACGGCTTTTCTCATTTCTAGCTCAGTGTTTTTAAGATGATAAAATGCAGAGAATCTAATTATAGTGGCATGTAATAAGCAAAATTTGTCTTTCCTCAAATTGAATTTATTGGCAGGGGGCCTGGCCAAAGCTAATGTTAATGTTCCTTTTAATCAGTATTCACAATTTGAAGCAAATTTTAAAATTAAATACTGTAGTAGAGGAAAAACAATCATGTTAGCAAATGAGAACATTGTTTGGTTTGTTGTTACTTGGATTTGTTGGTTTTGTATGGTCACTTTTGGATTCCTGTGTACCAAACACAGACCTTGTTCCACATCTAAGGCATGACAGCAGCAGCTTACTTTTTCAAGGGCAGGAGAGAAGTTAGCACAGCAATTACCATTTGTGACTGCCTGCCTTGCCAGAGGAGAGCTAACTACCAGCAGCTGTAGCTGTGGTCAGCTGCTCCCAGCAGAGCTGCTCCCTGGAACTCCATTTCAAACATGCAACACACGCTCTGCCCCTGGAAGTCACTTACCAGCTCCAAAACCACTGAGCTGAGGAATCTCAACTGCTTTTTGGTAGCATGAAATTCCACAGTTATTAAGTTTGGACAACACTTTCCATTATTATATCAGTAAATAAGGATTACAAATGTCTTCCTCCCTAACTCTGATACTTCAGTTTTCTGCAAGTCCTGGAGATCAGAGAATTGAAATAGTCTTCCTAATTCCTAATTAAAATTTCATTTTTAATAGTGGCTATTGGTGGAGCTACTTACTAGGATTATTTTCATCTTTATTGTTAAAAAATAGAACTCAAGAAAGTTAAGAAGAAGTGAGAAAAATTAAGGAAGTACATATTTTTAAAAACAATCATTTCCTCTGGTTAATAACCTAGCTGAATAGCTCATCAGAAGTACATAAAATTGTTTTCTACAACTGAAGACATATTTATGATTACAAACTAATTATCCCTATGTTTTTCTAAGATACAGGAGATTACTTACCTTGATAACTTAGCTTGACTACTGAGTGAGGTTAGGATATTTCCCTCTTCTCCCTTGTAGCCATGCTACTTTCATTGCTAAAAAGCAGGATGATTTCTTGCTCTCTTGACACAACAGCACAAGCACGTCAGTGGTCACAAGGGACACAGTCACTCCCATCATCTTCACAAAGCTCTCTAAAAGCTTTGTTTCAAATGCTGAAGAAAGGTACAGTTGCATGCAGTAAGCTGTGAAAAACTTGGATGCAGCACTATTTGGAGATCTATGAGATTCCTCCAAGGGAAAGAGCACCAACTCCTAAACAAGACACAGCCAAGAGGGATGGATGCTGTCGTTTCCCAGCAATGCACACAAACACTGGCTGCTCCATCTTTACCCATCCAGCAAGTTATGCAATGATAACGAGTAGAATGATGAGTGAGCTGGTGTTTATTCCTGCCATCTATTCCTAACAACAACGGGCTGCACTGGTTTGGATTTGAATGTTCAAGCTCCCTGCACTGTAACTAAACTCACTGCCTTTAGCTTCTTACCACAAGATACCTCTAAAGATGAGGGCAACTGGACTAAAACAGCTGAACTGTTTTAATGCTCAGTTCATTTCCTACTCATCCACAGCTGAAACCATGATTTGCAGGTTTATGTACAAGGTGAAAGTAAAATCACAGAAAAACGTACAAAATGGAAGTGTAATTTATAAACTCAGAAATCAGCATTTTTATACTGTCAAAACATGTATGTCCGTGATGCTCAGTGTTACCTGACATTAATCAATTGTGTTTCTCTGATATTAAGCCAAATGCAGAGTGGTTCTGAAGTTCAGTGTGCTTTGGTGAGTGGGGTCAGTGAAAAGCAAAGATAAACAGAACAATTAGAAACTTAGCTTAGCTCTTCCCACGGGGAAACTGGGGGAGTGTCTTTCAGTTTGTTTTGAAAAAGACTGTCCTGTTAATACTGCACCACCCTCTCAGCTGGAAGTTCTCTTTACAGGGATAAATGGATCTAGAGATCTCTCACTGCAGCACGGCAGGCACCTTAGACATTGATACTCGAATGTTTCGTGCTATACAAAGACATTTTATTTCCGTTTTGGTCCAACTAAGTTTACTCCAACTTGTCCAAACATTGATTATTTATTTCAATATTCTCTGAACGCTTATTCTGTATTTCAGTGCATCTCCGAATGTTGCTATCTCAGTGACAGTCCTAATTCATGTAAGACTGCAGTGTCACGTCAAACATTTCCGCAGCAACACCTCCTTACACTTAGTGTTCCTAAATCAGCCCAAACCCAACGGCTGTGAGCCAGCACGTGTGAGCAAGCATGTGTGGATGCCATAAACCACTAAGGACCATTGCTTGAATTTTGACAGCTTTATAAATAGGAAGAGCTGAACCCAAGGATCATGGAAATTGGGAGTGACAAAAAAGCATCTCACTCGAAGGAAAGGGCTTCTGCCATATCAAATCTTTCCACCAAAACAAGCAAATCAAGCATCTAAGTTTGGTTTTAATCTTTATTGCTTGGTTAATAACCATCTCTGAGGCAAGTAACTGGAATGCTTTCATGAGAGCAAAGCTTGTTTTCTCCCTTTAAAATATCACTAGTTTTAAATCTAGAATCTTAAAAAAAATAAAGTTAACCTGTTCTTAACAGCTTTACTTTTTGATATCCATCAAACCACACATCTCTCCTATTTTTAAAAAGTCCTCAGCAAATTTGAAATAATGAAGATTTGCAAAAGTAAAAAAAAAATAAATAAAAAATAGACACTTACCAAAGGTAGTTCTGCTTTCCATGTCCCAGTCTTGTCAAGTTTGTTGGTTCTTGGTTTTACTTCATCTGTCTTTATCAGAACAGAATCAATTTTAGTTGCTTTCTGTGCCTAAGATGGTATTTTAAGAAAATTTCCAGCATTTGCAGCTGTTATTTTACCTCCTCATTTTTCAGTGCAGTACCTTCCTCTGAGGCATTTTGCCACCCTTTCATTTAGTGATGCAGATGTGTAACCACTGTGTTCTCACCCCTCTGGTTCAAGAAATGTGAGGTATGCTACATGATGGCTGCACTAAGCAAACCAGGAGACTATAAAGAAAAATACTCAGCAGTGCTATGGCACATCACAGGATACACACTGTGGAGAAGTTGTAGCTCAGCATTTCTGAGCTTAGTCCTTATATATGCAGAGAAGCTGTAACAGACCTTGAAAAAAAATGTACATATTTTATTGGGAGCTGGGGCAATGGACAGAAGGGCACTTACAAATTTTAAGAAAACCTAAGTGCATAATATTTTCCTTTCCCTAAATCCCCAGTCTGGGAAAACTTTGAAGACTATGCAAGTCCTTTACTTCTACAGACAACAAGCCAAGTCTCAAAATTACCAAACTGGGCTAATGCTTCCAAAAGCTTAGAGATTCTTTACAGATTTATTAATCCCATTAAAATACTTCTGGTAGGAAACCAATCATTTTAATAGGAAAGGTGCATTCAGTATTGTAAAATATTTGCAATATACAGTTTTTACAACAAGTAATACACCACTGTAGAGCTACACATTTTTTTTTAATAAGCTTGGCTCTTTACTCCACGATTCTCTTTAAATAAATACTTAACAAATGAATCTCCGTTCTAACAATGGAAGTAACACCACAGATAAAAAGAGTATCAACCATGTTGCAGAAATGCTACAACAAAGCCCCTTTCACCCGCCAGTCTTGTGACAGCAAATCCTGCAGTTCTTCTTCATCTTCACTACCAACATCCTCCTCCTCTTTCTCTTGTGCTGCTCTTAATCTCATGGCTTCCTTTAACTTCTCCTTTATCTCGTCCTGGCGGTTCCGCAAAAGCTCGACACGGCGGTAGCACTCACTGTTGGAAAGTGAAACACCTGTTAACACTTGGGGCCTTTCCACATTGATGTGATCATCTCCAGTGCTGGATTTTGCTTGTACAACTTTGGATAAAGAAGCTTTACAGCTTCCCCTCAATTAAAAAGAAATAAGCTTTGAAGATGCTAGTGCACCTTCTAAGTGTCCATCGAGTGGAAACAGACCACCACGAGGAGAGGAGAGGTGTGGTCAGTTCTGCAGCAATGAGAAATCCAGATATTTAACAACTGCAATACAGTCACAAACCATTTTTTAAAAAGTACAGAACCAATATCCACTTCCACACAAGAAGAAACACCATTCTTTGCTCCATTTATGGTTTTCATGAGAGAAAGGTGTGACATCAGTTATCAACTTTGAACTTAGCGGTGGCATCTCTGAAAATAAAAAAGCAGCACAGAGTGTTCAGATTCTTTATCTGCTTCCTCTATGCTATAACAGAACATTTTAAGTAAACACAATCCAAAAGTTTCAGGTTTCCATTTACTTAAAAAGTTCTGTCATTGAATTGTGTTTTATAACTATTCTAGCCATTTCAAACAGGGTATTTTGTTGAAAATGCCAAGTAGTACCAGCCTGATTTAAATTCATCTTTCCTCCTTTCATTCCTATTTGCTCGGAAGAGTCAACATGGAGGGATTACTGTCTGGATCCTGTTTCCCCTTGCCTATCACCAGTATGATTCTTATAGGCCGTCATAGCTGAAGATTTGAAGGCCAAAGAATTTATTTAATTTTCAACTTAATTTGAAATAGCCTGCATTTAAATACACTCAGGAGACAAAAGTTACAAAAAGTCTTTAGAAATCTATTTGGAACTTTTATTTTGGGGAAAAATAATTACAGTAACAAATCTGAAATACTCTACGAATTTCTGAATTTGGTTCTATGTACTATAGCAGCCTTAGCTAGTAAGAAAAATAAATCCTCAAAGAGAGGAGGCAGGTTTAGCTCAAGCCCCCTCCAGAATGACATGAACATTGTTGAAAAACATTCCTGTAACACCAAAGTTCAGTTTGAACCCAGTGCTGTTGTTATGATACGCTGATGATGTGTAGCATGTACACCTGCCCACGTGGCTTAAGTGTCGCTTTAATTTCTGGTGTCTTCTTTTGGTCACATCTCTTTCTTTTCAGTCGCTGCCATTGCCATTATCACTGTTAATATCAGTGTGTTGAGCTACAGGATAATGGTAACAAGCTGTTCCACTGAGCTGTATTTCAGGTTACTTGAGTTTAAGCCAATGCCTATCCAACCACCACGCCCACCGTTTCAGCAAAACAAAACAAAACAAACCAAACCACTTCAGGTAATGAAGTGCATCATTCCACAAAACCTTTAGGTAAACTTCCACTAGAATTAAAGAGGGTTTGCCACAGGACAGGACATTTTCAGTATAGGAAATGTTTCCTAAAAATGTTCACGTAAATTCTACATCAGTCAAAACTCCCAGGGAAATACAAATTAAGACATTTGACAGGGGAAGAGGGACAGTTTGTTCCAAGAATTTGCCTTGTGTAGTTTCAGTGATTCCAGTGCATTCTCTCTTTGGAGAAAGTTACATAATTTTGTACCAAAATTCATGTTTTTATTAGGTATCATTCTGCAGTTTGAGGGAGTCTGTCCTTCAGATACTCAGGTGATTAATGAAAGGTAGTATGGCAGATTAAAAGTGCTTTTATCACTCTAGTCAAAGAGCAATCCATTGCTTCTGGAGAACAGAGAATTTGAGGAAAAATTGATCTACTTACATCTGCTCATCAATTTCTCCAATCTGGCGATCTAGTCGTCCCTCCTCATCATCTTCTGCCACTATTGCTTCTGAAATCTAAACCAGAAAAGCGCTGAGAAAATTCACCTTCATCCCGAATTCCACTTCCGCTCCTTTACAGTGTCTGTCCTCCCCTGCTCCCCTCTACCTCAAGTTAGTGTCAACCTCCTCTATGTATATTCCCATCTTCACAAGGGCAAATACAGGAAAAAAAAATGGTCTGGTTTAATTTGAGATGGAAATGCTTTTTCTTAAAATCAAAAGTAGTTTGGCTGCTTTGGGGTTATTTGAAACTGAGCACAAACTACACACACCCACAGTCTGAGGCTGAAACAGGAGCTCTGTCCCAGTGTTTGGGACTTAAATACACACACTTATTGAACATACTGTTTAAATATTCCCGCTAGATCCCGAAGTGTTTCTAACCTGTTATTTTTTTCAGCATATACTTTCTCAAATCTGAATGTCTGGGAGATGCTATGCAATCAATGGTCCACGCATAACTGAGAAGATCCCTCCTAAGCTGAAGAATTATCTGAATGGCTTATGCTAGCAAAATGTATCCACCACCGCTTTTGTATGAACATTCGCTCTGTTTATAGTGCTGACTGCTTTAAAATGAGCAATGATACATTTTTCTGCACCACTTTTCTCAGCAGTTGACATATGAGTAACTATTTACAATTAAAATAATTTAAAAGATAGCAAATACTCTGGGGGAAGACTGAGAACACCAGGTATCTGTAGTACAGTTTTATATTGTACAAAAGGGCAGATAAACACCTGCTGCAGGCAGACTTTCCATGCAGTGGTAAACAGTGCAAAACGGAAGTACAGAAAAACTGTGGCCAATTTACATGTCTCACACACAAACTCTTTTGTCACTTTCCCAGATTTTGGAGTTCCTTTGGAGTACATTTAAATTAAACATGAAACCCAGGTTACCTACACTTTATAGATACTTTTTTTAAAAGACAGACAAATGGGTAGTGTTTTGTTCTGTGTTTTCAAAAGTTAAAATATGAATATATCTCTAGATCTAAAGAAGAGCCCACAATTGTGTCCTGTTTGGATACTACAGGACACTGATCGGAGGTATAGACTAGCTAAATAGTATTTAAATAAAATACAGTGTAACAAATGTAACTAGATACATACAACGACTGGATCTTGATCAAAAGTTTTTCAGTGTAATTTCCATTAAGTGGAAAATACAAGGAACCCTTTGCTCATTTATAAAGTGCATTTAACCACACACTGCATTGAAACAAACAGCTAACAAATGCAGATGTCAGCCATTCTGCAGAGCTGCATGAAACTGTTGTTTTCCTTATTGTGTATAGTATTTAGAATCAATAAATATAGATTCCATTACTTACTGTGTTGACCTGTCGCATTGCCTTTTGAAATTCATCCCATTCTTTGTCCATCTGATCCTTTGGAGCATCAACTTTTCTCACCTAAGGAACATGAAAATTTATAATTTATTAACAATTTAAGTCTGATGACTCTCTGGGGCACTGTAAAAAAACCAGGAGAAATAGGAAAAATTATTCTGTGTTGTCAGAAAAGTCTGGTTGATGTACTTCAGTTTAAATAATGGATATGAGTGAGAGAGTGCAGCTGCACAATGGTTTCGGAGGAAAAATCTGACTCTACTCCTGGATTCAAACAACATCCGTGACTGCAGCATTAAAGAATAATTTTTGACTAAGAATGGCTGGTATGGAATGTCTGGAGTAACAAAAGTTACTCTGATGGTCTGTCATGTCACTGTGTCAGGTGATAACTATTACATTCTTCTGTAAGCTGCCTGTGCAATTGCATTCAGTAGCCATTTCACAAGCCAAAAAACAGTCAATCGTTTGCCTTTGGCATCATGCAAAGTATCAAACTTTTCAGTCACTAGTCTGCTGGTGTTAGGTAGCCTGACTGTATTTCAAATCTTGTCTAATTCTGTTGGCTAACAGAAGAAACTGTACGGCTACAAACCAATTTTAATGACATGCAAAGCTTTTTATTCTGTGGTAGATGGCATTAAGTACTAAGACATGAAGTCTGAAAAAAGTAGTAGTGGTAAGAATGTGTTTTAAGATCTACAGCCAAGGCAATCAAAGCCAGATTGTGCTTTTAATGCAAATAAATAAACAAGGTAGTCTACCTGTGTAATTGAAACTTCCACAATTCAAGACTGGAAGATGTGGCATATAATGTATTTTAGAGGACAGATTATGCCTGACTCAGGACTGGGTAGATACTATATAGCTAGGAGAACTAAGCAGTTTGAACGTAATAATTCATGACGCCATCTTTTTTGCATTAGTTTTATTTTTCCTTTATTCATTCTGCTCTTTCGGTGACACATCAGTCATCACCTTAGTAAAGACAACAGTTTGGTGCGTTTTGTTCCTGAGTGATTACACAAAATCAAGTAGTATGAATTAAGTTTGTAGAATAAATTAGAAGCTTCCAAGCAAACTCATACTGGGAAGTAATAGTCATCATTTCACTTTTCTGTTCTGTTATTATTTCTATCATATGTGTATGTACTGTGTTATTATGCATTGTGGTTGTCTTTTGTAATTCATAATTATTTGTATTTCTTACAATAAATTTAAACACTAAAGTTATTATTTTTTCTTGAAATATTTATCTAATCCAGAATTTATATGCTTTACAAATACCTGATGCAAATAACAAACATTTTTCACACCCACAGTCTTCCTTTCAAACGCCCAGTTAATTCTTAAAATAATTATTTTGTGTAGGATTCCAACACAGAACCACTGCAGCCACCTCAGTGTAAGTGATGTCACAAACATTCTCCTTCCTCTGAATATTAGTTACACTCATAAAATGCTGATTAAAAGGAGGAGCCTCTGCAAGCAATTCAAGGAAGAGCTGACTGGAACAAGTAACCACTTGTAAATTTATCAGTGGAGGCAATAATCAGAACAAAGGTCACTAACCAGTGTCCTCACAGATATAAGCAGATTCTCCTGTGCCTGCCAGGCATTCCCACTTTAAACAAGTTTCCCAACTCATGATGAAACTAAGTATTTGAAAAATTTAATACTTCAATTAATCAGATGCAAAAAAAAAACCCAAACAAACAAACAAAACCAAAAACCAAACAGCCAAAGCGTGGCTTTTTCAGCTACATATTTCTATATTTCAATAATTTTCAGTATTCAAAACTATTCATATATGGCAACACATGGGCATGAGTGGTGCCAAAAGAATCTTGCCAGAGCAAATAAAACACCTGAGCTTGTTAGCTGGGCCAGTGGGACTAACTGAACATAAAGAAGCATAATTTGGAAGGTCTCCAAATTAGATGTCATGGCTTGGCCTCACAATGCAATTTAAATACAGTGGCCTTCCACAGTGTGAACAAGGAAATACACTCAAGGAAAATAAAAAAGACTTAAGCCTGCAACACTATATTTCAATAAAGAACGCAGGAAAGCCATCAATTCTGTGGCAGATTTTACAAAACAAAACAAAAAAAGGTTTGTATTTCAAGTATCAGTGTTTATTTCGGTCATCATTTGGCACTCTGCAAGTTGAAGGAAGTATGAATGTTTTTCATCACAATTTCAAGATTTTTAGTTGTGGGGGGTTTTTTGAGAAACAAGTTGAATGCCCACATTTCTTTTCTGAGCATTAAAAAACCTCAAAGTGCTAAAAGACAAGAGGGCTGAAGACCAAGTTTACTCTTGTGGTGTAACCAGTACTACAGATGACAGCATGTGCCATAATGGAGCTATTTTCATTCCAACAGGATGCACCCTATCAGTCACCCAGTAACTCAACATTTTTCAGCAGGATCTCACACAGGACATGACAGAACTGTTATCTTATCCCCAATTCCAAAGCAAAACTGAACACACAAATTAGAGGAAATTATTTTCCTGGGATGACTCACAGAAATAAAGGTAGACAGTGTCCAAATCTCAGTCCAGGATTCCAGCCAAAAAATAACATTTCTTTAAGAGCCACAGAGGAACCACAATCAAAAGTACCTTCCAAGAGATGATTTTAACACGCTCTTCCTGCCCACCTCCATCCCTTTACTTTTTTTTAAATTCATATACAATGAATGTTTAAAGCTGCACCAGGGGAGGTTCAGACTGGACAGCAGGAAGCATTTCCTTACCAAGAGGGTGGGCAAACACTGGAACAGGCTTCCTGGAGAGGTGGTCGATGCCCCAAGCCTGTCAGTGTTCAAAAGGCATTTGGACAATGTCCTTAATAACAAGCTTTAACCTCTGCTCAGCCCTGAAGTTTTCAGGCAGTTGGACTAGGTGATTATTGTAGGTCACTTCCAGATGAAATAGTCTGTTCTATTCTAAATAATTCAGTTATTTTCTTATATTCCAGTATGACTGATTACCTGGAAAAGCATCCTTACTACTCAGAAAATCATTACAACTGGCAGAAATAAATCCAGGAGCATGAAAAGAGTAGATCACTTACTTTTGCATCCACTTCAGGATCATCAAAGAAACCTTCTGGCAAAGCTTCAGCAGTGTTTTCTTTCCTGAAATATTTGACTAATATTAGCCAAAGTTAACACTTTACAATCTGCTTTACTGCAGAGTTAAAAATATTCAAGAATGAAATTCATAATCCTTTGTGTAAGTACGTAGAAACACAGCAAGTTTTTTAAGCCCTTAGTTTTATCTGCAACCATCAAAACTTCCTCCTTCAGCCTGGTCTTTCCTCGCTTTGAAGGAATTGCACAGAAAGGTCTAAATCTCACTGTTAAAACAAGAGCTGTAGCTTTACCTCCTTAAACTATTCTTTCCAGTGCGCTGAACACTCAAATATTTTAACAGCACAGTTGCTACTTCTGAAAGACTGAACCACTGTAAAAGAGTGCTCAGATGAGCTGAACCCTCACTGCAGAACAAGCAGTTTTCTTTAAACAGTGGAAAGCAGTGGCTGACATTAAGCTCCCACAGTGCCCTGTATTACAAAACAAGAGATGTCTAACAGACTCTGTTTGACATTGCTCCATCTCTTCTCCTGTCCCTAGGGTGCAAGATTCCTGTCTGAAATAATGCCTGAGGCTGACAGATAAACAAACTATTCTGAATGCAGCCTAACAATAAGCTAAGATTTCTAAGTGACCACAGTCTCTATTTCCTGGAAGATAAAGGTTTATTTACAATTCCTAAGACTATCCACACTTGATTTGACTGCTTACCTTTCAACTACCTTCTCTTGTATCTCTGCCTTCTGTATGGATCCTGAATGGGAAACTATAGGAGCAGCTGGAGTTTTGGTGTCAAAAAAGTCTATAGGAAAGGACACAAGTCTATGACAAAAAGAACAGCTGTTGAGGCATTTTCTAAAATTCCTACTAGATGGGAATTTCAGTTAGTACCTTACTGAATCAAGGGAAGAACAGCCAGATATTACTTCCCTTGACAGCCACAAACAGTTAGAACATAAAATCAATAAGCAGCCACCACACAATAACAGGAGATTCTTTGCTCCTTTTTCTCTACTTCCAGTGTTACACACCCCCACCATCACCTAATTACCTACCACCTAATGGCAATAATTAGAAAAACAAAATAAAAACCTTGCATCATCAGTTAAATCACAGGTTCTCCTTACAGAATCACTTTTTCAGCCAGCATTACCTGCAGGTAGAGAATTAGCTATTACTTCTTGAGCTGGAGGTGGAATTTCAGTTTTATGGACAACAGAAGATTTGCTTGATTGTTCTTGTTCCTCCTCTTCATCATCGTCGTCGTCGTAGTTGCCTGACAATAAGCTGGGACCTGGGCCCTTGGAAAGCTGCACCTTGGTGCTGTCTTGCTCTGCTTCATCAAAAAAATCTGCTGGCAGCCTGGTAAAGAGCCCACAACACAACTGTTTGAAACTTCACACCAGCAGCCCAGCCCCTCTGCGAGATACTGAGCAACACCCTGAACTGCACAGCTGCCAACACAGCCACTGCCTGAAGGCAGCACACACCTGGGGCTCTCATTTTAAGCTCCCCAGAAATGCCCAGGTTAATTCTAAAAACACATTTTAGATCCATTTTTCTATTTGGATATTCACTGTCAGAAACATTAATAACCCATAACAAATTGGAATGGTGGTTAAAGTAATTATTTTTCCACCAACTAAGTAATTTGCTATTTATTTTGGGTACCTATTGCTGTCCAGGACTGCAATTTAGAACAGCCACACAGGCTCAGCAATGAGAAAACATAGCTGCAGCCTCCAAGCCAAACATTTTTCCACATTATATTTTAAACTAATCATACCAACAAGTTCAAAAATGGACAAACCTCTCAAGTATTAATTTTGCACACAAACTGAAACTCGTACAAGGAAACAGCACATGGTACCTATGCAAGATAGTAATTTATCCTGTGAAGTGTAGAGGAGACCCACAGGTGTCACCTGACATCTGCCAACCCTGCCAAGATGTCTCAATACCATCAGAAATTTTTAGTGGTTGAGTGGTTGGTTTAGTTGAGACGCTTAACCCAACCCCTTGAAGTCAAATACAGTCCTACATTTGTAAAAATTCAACTGCAGCATATGCACTTACATGAATTTTAAGTGACCAAAACCATCCTAATGAAGATCTCTAGATGACATTTGTTAGTAGTTTTTGTTAATAAATATCATTTGATTATACATTCAAAATTTGTCCTTATTTCAGACTGCCACCTCTTCTGCAGTATGTCAGCATTATTATTATTAGAGTACATTTTACAATCTAGTTACATTCAAACTCTGTAACAGCACCACA
Source organism: Oriolus oriolus (assembly GCA_013400235.1). Taxonomy (NCBI): domain Eukaryota; kingdom Metazoa; phylum Chordata; class Aves; order Passeriformes; family Corvidae; genus Oriolus; species Oriolus oriolus. Next base: position 18,517 of record VXBT01000372.1, read on the forward strand.
TGTGAATCCTGAAAAGTCTGTCAGTGACAGTAAAAAAATTCCTGGTTTCTCAGAGACTCTTAAGAGTTGATGCAGGTATCTCCATCCAGGAAGATGCTGCCATGTTCAGGAATATACAACTCTGTAAGAAAACGGGCAGAAGTAGGGATCTGCTGACTCTCTGAACCTTTGCCCTTGTCTAGGAAGCAGAGACAAGGAAGAGCTGGGCAAGAATGCAGCCGTTGGTAGTCAGAAAAAATTCATATGTAATACCAAGATCTACTTACCCAGACGAAGACGTGTGCGGCTTTTCATCTGTACCTGTACAACAGCCAAGAGTCACTTCTTAAAATCCACACTTTTAAAAGAAATATCCCTCAGACTCCTATGACAGTTCCCAAATACATATTTAACATATCTCATATATTTCTATGTCTGATAGCACCAAGGGAAAAAATTAACTGTCTTTCCTTTGGCAAGAACTTTGGTGCATGGTTTGAGGTAAAACAGTGGCTTGATCCCACTGAAACACAAAAACACCACTCCTAGGCAAGTGCTCCTGCTGTTCAATTTACACTGCTTCTCGCTCTATTTGGGCCAAGCCCACAGTTCCATGACCTAATTTAGCCCAATAACCCAGAAGAAAACCAGGTAAACTTCCAAGAGAACAGTCTTCTCCTGACACAGAACTCACAAAGAAAGAACAAGCAATCTTCTTCCCTTTTCAGCAGCAAGGGGCTGACATTAACTCAACAGTCTGGTGCATTCATACTCACTTGCACAGGAACAAAACAAACCAAAAACTTTCAAGATGTAAAAATGGATGGATTCTGGAAAGCATTTCTCTCTCATTACCTTTTACTCTCTTTAGGTCTGTATTTTCTGTCTCAACTGTTTTTCTCTTAACAGGATGAGACGATGTGCCAGCAGCTGAGCCAGTGGCCGACTGCTTTGTGCCTTTTAATTCTGCAACTCTCTGTAAAGAAATACAAATTCAGGACACGTTACAAGCAGTAACTTCTGGATTGCAGCTTAAAATGCAGTGCTTTTACAACAGCTCATCAAAGTGAGCTAATACCTTTCTAGAACAAGATCACTGAAACAGACACCACAGGTACCAAAACAAAGACCACTGCTTCTGTCAGCCTCTGGAATGATGTGAAGTGGAGGAAGAGGAACTGACACTCACACAAGGGAGGCTGTACCAGTCAGAAAGGAAAGACTAAGAGCAGTGACACTGACAGCAGTAAGGCACTGAAGAAAAGAGCAGGAAGGCTGGATTCATTCTAAGGTCCTGAAATACTAAGTGTTTCAAAATTAAAACACGGCACTTTAACAGCATGGAAGAACATGTCATCATGCCTTGTCACAGTCATCTTGTCTGAATGCAGGCAATGAACTGGAATCCCTCTGTTCCTTTAGTCTTTTCCTCAGTACTTGTAAAATTAAACATAATCTCTCCGTTTTTGCTAAGAGACAGCAGTAGAACTTGAAAGGATAAAAAAAAAAATTAGGGTCGCATCCAAGTTACAATCTCCCTGACTTGCTTTACAAGTTCTTCATCTTTACTGCTAAATTACAAAGAAAAAAAAGCCCATTTTCTTAACCCCGCATGTCACTTGACAGCTGACAGGTCCCAGAGCAAGCCCGGGGGGTTTCCAAGCCCGGGGGGTTTCCACGCCCGAGCTGCAGACAAGTGACAGCCAAAAGCTGTGAGAACTGCTTCACCTGAGGAGCGGACCCCTGAAAGGCACGGGACCCCCTGTCAGCGGTGGCTTTTCAATGCCCGCATGGGCTCTAAGAGAACAGAGCGCAGACGGAACAGCCAAGCTTGTTCCCACAGCCCCCCTCATCCCGGAGCTCCCGCTACCGCGCGGAGCCAGGAGCAGCGAACCCCAGGGCCCCGTCCCGGCGCTGTGGCCTCTCCCCAGTCCCTCCCTTTCCAAGGGCTGTCCCGCTGCTCCCGAACAACAAAGGCCGGCCGAGACCCGCACCCCCCGCGCCGCCGCTCACCTCGCGGTGCTGCTTGCCCAGGACGTGGGTCTGCCACAGCAGCTCGCCCTTCACGGGCGCGTTGCACAGGGAGCAGCTCAGGTGCCCCAGGCTGTTGTACGTGTCGGCCGCGTTAAGGGAAGCACCGAGCGGGGCGCGGACCCCCTCCCTCCATCCATCCCTCCCAGCCTCCCTCCGTCCCCGCCGAGCTCCAGGGAGCCCGGTGCCGAGGATATTTGGCGAAGGGCGAGTCGATGCGCTTCTTGCCCGCGTTCTGGCGCTGCTTCTCCCGCATGAGGCGGCGCAGCTCCTCCTGCCGCACCTGCTTCCGCCCCGCGCCCGCCCCGGCC
>VXBT01000372.1:20856-40470 GCA_013400235.1 Oriolus oriolus
TCCCCCCGGCGCGGGGGTCGCAGGGGCGGGGCCGGCGCGCGCGGTGACGCGGCCGGGAGCGCGCCGGGAAGGGAGCGGGGCGGAGGGGGAGGAAGGGAGGGGAGAAGGAGAAGAGGAGGAGGTGAATTCGACGCCTCCGTCGGGATGTTCTTTAAGTTAAGCTTTTGGAGCACCAACAGAACTCGATAGACACAGCAGTCCAGCTGTGGGACACGTCTCTCAATAAACCGCCTGAAACGTACCCCAGCCCTCACGCCAAACTACCCAAGTAAGTAAAAAATAATAAACTATCCCATACATCCACATCCAGAAACCACAGAATCACAGAGTGGGTGAGCTGTGAAGGGAGGACAGTGGTCACCTGGTCCAACCTGCCTGCTCAGGCAGGGTCAGCCCACAGCACATGGCTGGCACAGGATTGTCCAGAGCGGTCCTTAACATCTCCAGCGAGGGAGACCCCACACCCTCTCTGGACAACCTGTTCAGTGCACGGTGTGCAACACAACTGTGTAAAGTGCTTTTTCTTTAAAAAAAAAAAAAAGACCAACCCAGCTTTTTTAAAGCTCTGTCTCGTTGCCAATCCAGGGAGCGCTGGAGGCCCCAGATCACGGTGCCCTTCGGGAGAGCCCGCTCGCCCAGCGGGTGGCTCCCAGTGCCTCCCGCTGCCCTGCACAGCGCACACAGCAGCACCAGCGAGAGCAGCGGGCACCTTTCCCGCTAAAATACTGCCCGAATACAAAATGGAGTGACTACAACATGACCAAGGACAGCAGACAACTTCCTGTGTTTTATTTTTATCTTTTCATTTATCATAGTACAATAATGTAAGTTAACAAAAAAAAAATCTGGTGCCAACTTCCACGGTGTCAAGTGCTCCACTCCAAACCACGAGTGTCCATTAGAAGTCAAAAAGTGTTGCTCCAGGCTTACAGCGACATTACCTTCCAGAGGACTTGGTCACAGAGGATGCCACTATAATTTTGTGCTGTTTCTGGAGAGCAACCTATCCCACGGCTCCAGACTCCACAGTTCCCTGAATGTCGGGTTTGGTTCATCTCACACCAGCCCACGGGATCTGGGAGAGATAATGGGCCAAGGGCGTGTGCAATTCAATTTCCATTTTGATAAAAGACAAATCCTGTGGTACATTTTGCCAGGATGGCAAGTCCAAGGTGTGTAAACACAGCCAGAGCAACACAGCAACTGGAGGAAGACAATGGGGTAAGTGCAACTAAGGCAAAAGGGAGTAACTTCTGTTTTGACATGACCATGGCAGATGGTGGGGCTGAGGAAATGATTCAGTAGCGAAACAGGCATCACAGTACACCTGGACTACGGAATCAGTGAGACTGTAGCTTAAGCTTGATTATTTATATTTACAGATTCTGAAGAATATTTTGAATTTTCTCTTCCTTCCCCTATCTCCCACAATTGCAGTCTGCTGCACTTTTCAAAAGCACAGACGCTTGCTTTTACTGAATTTAAGGCTATTAGGACAAAAAAATGTTTACGACTCCCCTCTCCAAAACTAAGTATAAAAGTCAGTTCACTCTAGAATATCTTGGATAACTCTAAATACAACCATCTGTTTTCTAAAACAAATCAACTCATTTTTATATTTGGAAGACAAAAAAATTTATACTGCAGAAGTTGGTCTTCATACACATACTTTTGTCCTAGAAACCAAACGACTTAGCACTGCAAGGTAGGTTTGGCTCAGGACACCCACCCTCTGCTGAATACAGATGTGCTGGTGGGAGCGGTTCACCATCACTCTCTTTGCCTCAAAGTACCACATCATCAAAAGATCTGCTACGGAACATCCTAAAGTTAATCCACCTTGCTCTGAGACAGGCTGAGGATGTACTCACACAAGCACATCTAAGGAAGCAGCAATTTCTGAGAAAGAGTGCTGGGAAGACGATGTCTGCCTGTAAGTGTTCTCACCCAAGAGCGAGAACTACACAGGAAGAGCAGAAACGGACACAGTCCTAGCCATGAGCAGCTCCCAGTTCTCTCCAGGGGCACAGGAGGGTACTTGCTTATTGTACGTGCACCTGTGAAAGCTCAACACACTAGAGAGCCCACATTCGGGAGGGTGAGGATCCTTTCCATCACAGGAAAGTGGTTGATTTTGCATTCCCTGAATTAGGCAAGTGTTGCTGGTGGTTTAAGAGTCAGCTGAATCTGGTCCAGAAGCAGCCACAGGCTAGGCAGGGCTTTACAAAAATGACTACAACCAACGCTTCCTCCTCTTAACCTTAAAGTGCTGGGAAAATGCAGCATGACCAGACTAGTTAGCGTAGGAAAAAACCTCCACAGTCCTACCATACCATATCCTAACATGGTAGATAAGGTTCCTAGGAGTTTAGACCATGAAATCCTCCACAGATGCTGATAAGAGAATTTCATAAGGAAAAAATACAAGCTTGGAGTAACTGGTTAACAGCAAAAAACATGGCAACTCAAATCTTGGTATGGTCAACCAGCATTTTTAGAACACAAGTGACCCTTTCTAATGCACGGCCACTTCATTTGTTCAATGGCATTTTTCACTAAAAAAAAAAAAAGTTCCTCCAATTACAAACATCAAAGACAATACTGTAATAATAACACTTTAGGTATTATTTAAGCTTTATAACTTATTAGAAGTTAAGATCTTTTTACATACATTTCCTATTGTTATCTTGAAAGGACAGCTAACCTTGAGACATATGGATAATGGCTCACTACCTAAAGGCCAATTCTAAACATTCTCAGTCTGACTCATTTGGGATGAAAGAGCTTGATTTCTTGCACAGAAAGAGGCTCCTTACCAGTCCCTGCTTCGCCAGCTGCTGTGTATCTGGCTGACCTCCCAACGAGGAGCAGCAGTGAAAAAGCATCTACTACACATTTATGTCACCTACAGGCTGACACGCTCCACAGTCTGGTCACAGCTTCTGAGCAACCACTGCAAAGTTGGCTGCACCCACTCAAAGTTTCTGTCTCCTGCAAAAGCTGACTTCCCACCTAACAGAGAAGGTTAAGCACGGCACGTATCTGACTGCGAGAACCAGTCACAACCCTCAGACAGATGGCATTGCTAAAATAAAGCTGTGTCTCTTTGCAACACGTTATAAAAATTCACTGATTGCCTTAACATACTGGAAATAATCACTGCATTTTCCCATTAAATATAGCATCATGAATTCAGTAAAATCAGAAAAAAGTATAAAAAAACCCCTTTCAAAATAGCTCCTTAGTTATACCTTGCTTGAACTGAACCCTTGGTATTTGAGCAGCATGAGCAATCTCATTTCATTTCTCAACATAACTCAAGACAGAATACAAATAATAAAAATACAAATAATCTATAAAAACCACAGTACATCAGAAATCTATGTAAAAAACATACATCTGTATCAAGGAGCTCAGTAACAACTTAAAGCACCACTCAAAATTAAGTACCATACATGTTACAGTACATTCCATTTATTATGACAATTTAAGGCTAAAATAGGTACGACTCCCTTATAGTCAAGCTTTCTTATATTTATAAATGCATACAAACATTAAGTAGATACAAATGCTTAGGGTTTTTTATTGCTCTGAACTGTTTACTAGAATGTTCAACTTTCCCAGATGTTGTCTCAGTTTGCCTTTTTCAATCAAGCTGAAGTCCTACAACTGCAACTTATGGCACTTGTACGATTATAGACCTTCTTTGATTCGAGCTGTAAATAAATTCAAAGATATAATCAGACAAAATCGCCCACCATTGAAAACTTCATAACTTAGTTAACTAAACTATCTTATCGTCCATAAGATACACAATTCATCACAAAGATTAGTTCTGCCATTCTTCAGGAAGGATTTTCTTTTCAAAATAATAGTTCTAACCAAGCGGCAAACAAGACAACCAGCAAGAAATGATCGACTGGTACCAGTCTAACAGACTGGGCTTTGGGGGGGGGAAAAAAAAAAAAGGAAGCTGGATATGTGCTCCAAAACAAAGAGCAAACTTTCCTTCTTGCTCATAGAGCAATTATGTTTCCCAATTATGTAAGGCGATGCCTCATTCTGCCAGTGCCAAATTCTTTGACTGTAGCTTGTCCATTTCTTGACCAATATTCCCCTCAATGGTATCACACTGGGCAAGAAAAACCTGAGAATAAGAAACAAACAAATGTTACTGGATACACAATTTGGCAGTGGGAGGTGCTTCTGAAGAACTGAAGCTGCAGTTTCTGTCATGAATTTGAACACGTCAACTCAACAACCATTTTCCAGTTGGTTTGGTAATAGTTTATCCACACCTGCATTTATCCAGAACCCAGCAGAAACATGACATTGGATAAGGCAACAGTGCGGCTGCACATCATCACCAGTACTTTCAGTTGTTCCGAAGTTCATTAACAACAATAAGAAACATACAGGTTCAGACAAGTTAGTGCTTCATTCAGTTTGGAATGTGACTTTTAAGCCCCTTTCTAAAACATGTACTTCAGAGGCCAAGGCTGGGAGGGACAAACCTGCTCAGTCAAATTTAAAACAACCTTCCATTAAACCAAGACCTTTTCTATTTCTTAAGACTAAAAGGCAGCATTGAACCCTCATCTTTATCAGTAAGTAGCTGGTGTTCCTCAAAAGACAGAAGGCTCCTTTCCAAAAAGGGCAGTCCACAGCACCTCAAGCTTTCTTAGAGCCTGCCCATGAGTCCTCACAAGTTGAGCAACAGACAGAGAGCAATTAGGAGCCAGCAGCCCCTCGTCACTTTGCTCGCCCTGTACACAGCACAGCACACCAGCACTTTAAGCCAATAAATTGTTTTAGGCCAATCCCAAGGTATGTAAGTACAATGCACTTTCTGAGAAAGATTCTCCCATTAGCTATTCATGTCTTGCCCTTGTTTTTGCTATGTCTCCACCAGACTCTGACAGTCAAACCAGTTATTTCATGTTATTTACATTAAAATGACACTAAGAAAGCGCTTTCCTTCTAGAGCAGCAAACTGTTGTGCCACGTGAATGTTCCTCAGCTATCACACTGCTTTGAATCATCTCTTTCCAACCAATCCCTTGAGCTGTCACCAACTCAACGTTCCTAAGAACTTGAGTGTTGAAAAAGTGAAGGTGGTAACAACTGCAGTTGCTGGCTGCTACTGTTTTACATTTATCTCCCCACCCCGGAAGATGTGTGACTGCCAGCAGCAGAAGGCAGTTAATGGCTCCCCTTTGCTTTCATGGATACTTAAGAATAATGAGCATAACTTGCCACTGTTTTCCTGTTCTTGCTCTGGAAAAACAAACTGTTGTTGACAGCTCTGGTCTGAAACCCCTTAGGATTCTTCTGCAGTCCTCAAAGGGTTCATAACCCACAGCTGCATAACACTGTGCCTATAAAAGCACATCTGTAATCCCTGATCCCTGCTCAACAGAGTCTGTTTTATGCTTTAACAGCAGTTCCTATACAAAGCCCCACTTACTTCAGCTGTAACTTCACCCAAGAGTGGAGATCCAGTAGCTTCCACAAAGTTGATAACAGCCACCAGTCTTCTACAAGTTTTGCTGCCTTGGTTCGGCACATGGGATCAAGAGCGTGTTCAGAACCCCACATAACACAGCTACGCCACCTTTGTTTCCATTTGCATTATCTGAACTTATCTCAGTAACTAAGTACAAAGTGCTTTGTCCCTAAAGCTGTAACTGAAACCATTTCTCCTACAAAGTACCTTCCTCTAGAATAGATGGCTATTGTAAAAAACTTGTGAAACATCAATAGGAAGTATTTAAAAAGATTACAGTAAAAGGCAAAATCTTTCAACTCTATATATGAATGCAAGGTACTTCCACAAACAATTTTTAGGAGCCCAACCTGGCACTAAAGCTAGCACAATACAAATAAATGCAGTAGCATTACCATTCATTTATGTAAGTTTGAGTGGCAGGGGATGAATTCCAGTATTTATTAACAAACCTTTAATTCAACATCTCTAAGGAAACAATGCCTAGGAATTTACAAGCATCATACAACAGAAAAGCAATTAAACCCTTCATTCCCAGCACAGCTGCTCTTCTGTACAGATCTTAAAGACCTACTCTCCACAGAAAGTTTGTGCATTGCAATAGAGCTGAATTTTCCAAAGAACACCTCTGGCAACATCAGGAGTAGGTCAGCAGGAGTTACAGCTGACTGCATCCTTGTGCCCAGACCTCAGTCATTACTCCAGTCCACCAAGATCCAAAAAAGGAGGAATGATCAATCCTCCTGGTGTCTTTACAAGTTATCAGAATTACTTCACATCATCAAGCTTAAGTAAGATGAACCACTAATGTAAATGACAAACATTATCTGAAAACAGCATGAACTATGAAAATCTGTATTTTTGTGTGCTGCTTTATTAAGCTATTAAATGCCTCTCAAAGGGAGGTCATATGAAATACCAGTGTAAGAACAAACACTGAAAAAGTCTAAACAGCTCATTTTCACAAACTCTTGGTATACACATGCCCAGTATTTATGGAGGAAGACATAGGAAAAAAACCCACCAAAAATAAACCAAGAAAACTCACCTGGACCCTCTTCACCAACCCCTTCTTTTTCAGTTTGCAATCACTGAAATTCTCTGGCAGATTCTGCAATAAAATAAGCAAAATTGATGCAGCTTAATGCTGAAATTAACATATTAGACTTACAGCAAAAACTGGAATTATCAAAGAATCTTCTGAATAGGCATCCTGAAAATGCCATGCCTGCTCAGTGGAGATGATTACACAGGAAAGCATATATAAGAAAAAGTCATTGAAAAGTCAGGGATGCAGCATGGTGACTGCAAAGAACCGAGCTAGCAAATCTACCACGTGTCTTTAGGGAATATACAGCAACAGACTACACACACTGCTTTTTCTACTGTGGTGTGTTAACTGTTCAGCTGAGCTTCATCTTCAGGGTTTTTTTCAGAGATTATAACATGAACAAACTTCTTACAAATACATTAATTCAATCACTTGCCATCATTAGAATGTATCATTAGTAATGCAGCCACTGCCAGTCTAAGCTGCGCATCTGATCATCTCTGCAATGTAATCATGGAAGGCAACAGATGTGAAGTGTTACACGATATCAGCTTTTAATTTAATTCAAACTGTATCATTTTCTGTACTCCTACCACCCATTATGTTCATGTATGTCATCCTGGCAAGGGGTATATGCTTTGTCCTTTTTGAGCTATGTGAAATTGGGGTGTTGCTGGGGAATGGTGCTCAGGTTTATGATTATTTTTTTTAAACAGGTAAAACATCTGTACAGGTGATTATCATTATATAAAGTTTATGTTAACATTTTTACAAACATTGCGTTCTCACTGGTGAAGATGCATAAAAATCTTGGGAGTTTCGCACTAGTTTACCTTTTATTTTCCACCCTAACTCCAGATCAAGAACAGAGGCTTCCCTAACCTAATCTGTTTCATTTCAGCCAAAATGTGAGCCCAGCTGGGAGGTTTAGATACATAAACTTCTGTAACAATCAAAAAACAGTGCTCTTTTATTTTATTGTTCAGACAAATGGTTTCTATTGCTGCTGTTTGTTGCCCATGCTGTGTGTGCTGGTGTGAGGCACTTCAGCTGGGCTGTCGGCCATGTCACCTCCCTACAGGAACACTCCTTAACTCCTCGGTGCTATTTCACTGGTGTTTCCCTCTTGGTTCCTAACAGCATGATGGCTGGAGTAGAAAGCTACCACCTAGTTCCATTACTGAAACTTGGCAGGACAAATCCATCACTGGAGTCACGGGATGGCACTGCCAGGAGGTTGGACAAGATGACCATTAAAGGTCCCTTCCAACCATAACTATTCCATGATTATGTTCTATGATAAACTGGCAAGATGCCTTGCAGGCTCTCACACATTACAGCCCCAAAGACTCATCTCTTGTATGCACAACACTCATGTTTTATACAAGAAATCCTCAAACCAACCACCATTTACACAGTAAAAAAGCCTACACTTTCCTGCCTGTAGATCATCTCTGTTCTTGAGTGTTCTTTTAACTAAGAACCCAGCATTCCTCCCTGAGTGCTGCTTCTTACAGAACACAAACTCTCGTGTAATTTCTGTCCCCTCTCCCAGCTGATCTCTTAATAAAACCACCTCCCTTGCCACAGAACACCACCTTAAGCTCTGCTCAAGTTCCATTGTTCTGGGACTGCTTCCAGTAACAGTTTTTAAGTTTAGTGTTGCCACCATGTCTTTTTGTTCTCTTCTTTTGGTTCCTAAACCACAGATCCCAGTACATAGTATCTGATGCCTGAACCTGACTACTTTAGAGCAGTGTAGTCAATCAATAAACAAAAGAAAGCTAGTAAAATTTATTATTTATAGCTATCTTATCAGAACCAAAGGGACACTATTGTTAACACAGGCAGTCTTCCACAATGGATGTCACTAGCAGTAATAGCTAGAAATATTTTGAGGTTGTTACCAAACTGTTTAAAAAACATAAAACCCACTCTGCTGCACATGGCATCAACTCTAATCAGCTGCAAAAAAGGATTTTTATTGACACTCCATCCATCTAGCAAGAAGCTTTTTCATTAGGTTCATTATTTTAGCGTGCAGGTTTTCTTGACTACCAGCCCTTCTCAAACTAACTGGTAAACTGGATAAGTAGACTAGTTTCTTTAAAAACAATTATTAAATGGCAGCACTTGTCAATGGGTTTTCTTAATGCAGAAGTGGTAACTAAGAATTCTACCCTCACTGAGGGATGACAGTATTTTTATGCTTGTAGGGAAAAGTCCCAGGGCAAAATTAAAGAAAACTGAAAAGTTATAAAAACTGTAGTCAGCATACCGGCTAAGGGGGGATGAAATGGAGGATGGAGCAGGGTGGAAAGTTACCAACCCAGTTGTAACAATATGGAAAATTACAGGGAGAAAATGTGGTTGCTACTCCCTGGATGGAATGCAGTCAGCACACCTGGCTTCCCACACACAGTACATGCTAAGGGGGCCTAGAGAGACAGTGGACTGGAGACAGCATGGCCAGGGTCTGTCCAAATCATTGCAAGAGGGGCAACGTGGTGCTACCTTCCAGCTGATAAGCCATGTAACAGCTGGCACCCAAGGAAGCAAAAGGATTTCCTGCTGTTGAACCAGCAACCGTGGCAAGATCACAGATGCCCACCTCCATCCCAAAGTTTCCCTCAGATGCAATACTAATGTATAGCTGCAGCCTCAAAGGTCACCTGAGATGCAATGCTGACATTACCCACCTCCAAAGTACAACCACCCCCCACTGAACATGATGCATGACTACAGTCACTCTAGCTCCACCTAAACACAAAAAGAGTATAAAAGTAAGTTTAAAATGGCGTAAAAATAGGGAAGACTCCATTATTGGGGATTAGTGTTGGTTAGTATATTGCTTTAAGTACGTTTCTGCAGCCAGATACTATCACCAGCAATCCTGTCACAGTTTTCTATGGTATTAATAAAGGAGTGCTATTCCATAAACTGTGAGTCCTTCAAGGGCACTTACACTCACTGGCAGCAGGTAAATATTTGACTGTGGATACCCAAGAGGGGGTCCCTCTTATGCTGTTGGCATTTGTCCCTGAATCTTGCCTGGGGCATGAACAGACCAATTAAAGGTGTGTGCAAACTCTGTTTGCATGTGACCCCAAGCGAGTCAGCTGAACTATCCTCAGATCAAGTGGACTACTCTGGGAAAGGTCCCCATAACAGGATGCTCACAGACTGGTGGGGAACAAGGGTCTCAGCTAACCTGGAGCACAGACACACAAACAGGAAGGGTTGGAGAAAACCTCTCCTTTCACATGGCAGTGCTCCTTGAGCTTTAGAAATACCTTCCTCTGAAGCTCTGATTTCATGTTTACAACTCACGCTAAGAGATTAAAGAATTATAGTAATAAATGCTTATCACATTTTCATTAATCCAGATAAATTTAAAAAGTTTAGTAATAAGTTCTCATCTTATTTTAAGTGGAAAAACTTCCCAGACATCTGGGCAATGTTTGTTACAGGCACAATGATAGGGTTTTTTTCAGAATACTTCTTTCTTTCAATCCCTGAAATGTTAATTTGGTATTGATTTACCCAATGACAAGTATAGCACAGACAGAGAGACAGTTAAATTTCATCAGAACAGCATGGTAATTTAAGTAAATTCTACAGAGGAACTATAATTTTAAAAAATCCTCAGGAAAGGAGGATGGGCCAACAGAGCATAATTGTGAGTCAGTAACACTGTCAATGTCCTCAATACGGAGAGATGCAATTTGACAGATTTCTCGTGAACTTATGTTATCAAAATCAGTGACTCGCATTTCAGAAGAGAAAGCTTTTTTCAGTCATCAGAACAATCTGTTCTCTGCAGTATTGTCTTTCTAGAGTAAAAAATCTGCCATTTAATAGGAGACTATCTTGAGGACAAAGTGAGTGCTCACACTACGATATTGGTGATAGCGTTCATGTAAACTAGAGCTGGTTCACGAGCACATTCTGTCGTGACTGTGGGTTTAAATCTTCCTACTGCTGTCAGAAAAACTTTCCCTTTTTTCCTGAAAAAGATTTTCAGATATTTAAAAACCTGAGCCAGATGACCAAGTAAAGCATTTCCTGTGTTCTTCTCACTGAGATTTGTAATAATTTCTACTCCTGGATCAAATGTTTTAACTGATGAAATAAACAACACTTCTGCTAATGCATACACATAAATCTTCAATTGTTGAACAAGACTCAGCTGCATTCTTCCTGAAAAAAACTTCTAAGATCTGTGGCTTCTGGCAATGTCTGACTGTGTCACAACATCAAAAATTTCTAAGATGCTCCTAAAATCTTACAATCTGAGGAGCAGTGAAAGCAGTAGCTGTTTAAACATATTTATGTTAAAATGCTCAAGTTGCAGATGCTCTACCCAAAAGCATCCCTTCAAGACTTTTCTTTCACACCTCTGGCAGTGACAACACTGTATTTTTTCTCTCACACCCCACTACTGTATGACTATCAACTTACTTCTCCACCTTCCAAATTCCATCTTTTAAATTCACAATTGTTGAACACATGGGGCCTAGTAAAAGTATTTAGTTCCAAACTCAGCTCGTCTAATTAATGAGCTTGTCTGCTACCAGCAAGAGGGTGATATTTCTAGAACAGAGAGAAAACAACATGCAGGCTTCCTCACCCATAGCTCTCTGTAACCAACCAAATCTCATTTTGTATCAAGCTGTATAGTTTTGAGTGATCCAAGTAACACACAGCAGCTGAGACACTTTAATGAGCTTTGACGATTCTGCCAAAGAAAAAAGCTAGAACATTTATAGTGTAAGCTTGCTGGTATGTTCCACTTCTCAGTGCATCATCCATTCTTCTCAGTCAGTAACACTTTTTCCCACTGAATTTTTTAACATGCTGTTGACAGAATCAACAGCACCTCTACATGTTCAATAGCATTTAACAGATGTCAGAAGTAGCTTTTTACTTGGTTACCGAAAAGAACGCTAATTACTTGTATAAACCAATTCTACAATACAGATAAAATACTTTACTGATTTGCATTTCTATTTGCCATTTTTTGACTTTTCAGAACCCATTTATTGTTTGTACACACCCCTCATTACCATTCTGTACTGCTGCCTGCATTTACTGCACAACTACAGTACAGCTGAGCACTGCCTCAGTAAGCTGGTGGCCTGTTCATCTCACCTGGTGTAATACCAGAACACTGAAATCCCACATTTTATGTAGATTCCACCTACATGTATTCATCTGCAAGTTTTCACAGAAGTCCAGTTGTCATGACAAATCTCACAGCCAGCTTTGTATATGAAAAGAAACAAATATGTGCAATGTAACGGCAATCACCAGTAATCCAAACACTCACTTATTAAAAAAAAAAAAAAGACTTTTCAATGTCAATACAATAAAGTAACAAACAATTATTACAGATTTTGAAAGACATTCATTATAATTAGTCTTAGCTCTGGCTGCTCCACCTTCTCAAGAAACAAAACTCCAAGAAACAAAGCACAGGGATTCCATTATTTCCCAAATCTAAACACCAAGTCACTGATTATAAGTCTTCTAAAACATTGTACTAGACCTAAAATCCCTTGTCCAGTACTATTTAGAGTATTTTGGATAAGGAGATATATCACAGCATGCTTCCTGTTTAAAGCACACAAAAAGTTAACAGAATTAAAAGTAAACGTGGGAAATTGAGTTTGGATTAATCAGGAAGCAGTGAAACAGTTTTACAAGGCTGCCTGCTGGGTTCCAGAACTGCACACCAGAATACAAGTACTGAGTTTTTTTCTAAATAGGATTTGGTATCAAAAATTGAAGGGGTCAGAAACAAGCTTTAATCCCATCCAATTGAGACAGTTGTCACCTTATTGATATTTCCATGACAACACATAGTAAATCTGCCGCTTCATACAGGAAATACACTTCATACAGTCACATGAAGTCTTTATGTCTAACAGCATTCAATGATGTAATATTCTCCTTTGTACAAGGCACAAAAGGAAAGAGAAATTTGAAGACTTCAAAATACTCAGAATACAGCAATTTTTTAAAAAAGTATTTAGAACTATTGGCTCTAACAAACAGCAAAGACTAGGTTATCATCATAGGCTCACAATACAAAAGCAAGAAATTAGTAAGCTCCCCACTATTCCTAGGAAAACATCCATATTACATTGCATTTGATGATGGCCAATTCAGATTATTAGTCTTTGATTTAGTCTACTGCTGAGCTTTTTCAAAGTGTCTATCAATTAAACTACATTTATTTCAACAGTTACAGGTATTTGCATGGCATCTTTCTGAAAAAAAATCCAATAAAAGGTCACTGTACCAAGGAGGAGACCCGAAGATACCACTACCAAAGAAAAGCAGCATTTTCCCTTCAGAGCATGATATTATGATATCCTTGATATGCAACATAATTATGTAATGAAGCTTACAGAGAATGACCAGCAGACAGAGAAACAGAGTAAGGCAATACCCTGGTTGTGGCAATTGCCTATTT
Source organism: Oriolus oriolus (assembly GCA_013400235.1). Lineage (NCBI taxonomy): Eukaryota > Metazoa > Chordata > Aves > Passeriformes > Corvidae > Oriolus > Oriolus oriolus. The sequence continues at coordinate 33,892 of VXBT01000372.1, forward strand.
ATCTCTGTACAAGACCCTTATTCTCATCTAGCTCTCAGCTACTACATGATACAGAAAGATGTATATTATACTTTGGAAATGTAATGTAAGGTTATGATCCACTAATGACTGTGAAGCACTTGGATATACCCCAGTACATTCTTTCTTGAAAGAACCCAGTCCTCAATATGCAGGTATCTCAGATGAAAGTACTGTCAGTCCACACGTGACTGACCAGAAAATCCTTCAGTCTGCAGGACTTCCTTGTTCCTCTGTGGTATAAAATATGAAGTATATCTCATTGTTTGTTTTCTTCCCCAGACCTTTACTGTTACCATGAAAGTTTGCCAAGAAGCAAAAAAAGGACAAAGCTTGAGCAAAGGATGCCCATTTCACATAGTCCTCATGGGCTGCTGCCCCAGCTGAAGCTCTTCTGCAGAACAGGAATTCATACACAGGCATTACTGGCACCATTTAGAAAGAGAGGCTGCCAGGTAGTCTTTTGCAAACATACAGGGTCAAGTATTGCACATTAAAGAAAAAAAATGAGCAAAGGGATTAACTAATTTTCAAAGCCAAAATAAATTTTTTAGTACATTAAAATATCAAATAAGTTTCTGTTGGGATTTGACCCTCTTCTGTGGTTAGTTACTTACAATGGCATCAATCTGTTCAAGGGTCTTCATGAACTGCTCTGCAGTTCCTTTTATCCTCTTGTCCAGCTGTTTTAGTGCTTCTGCTTGGAGATCCTTTGCTAAAAATCCCTGAAGAAGAAAAAACAAAATTATCCCATACCCTACACAATACTCACCTTAGAAAATCTGTCAATCCGCAACAACAGAAAACATCTTTTACTATTTCTGTATTTTCAAGCATAATAGGGACTCCAATGTTAATCTGTATTCTTCTGTATTTTATCAGTTCTTGACATGGTAAATGTAAGATCTGTTTACTTAAATGATAAACAAGTAATACACCTTCTTCTTTGGACTTTGAGAGAACTCTTTATGCTTTTCCAGATACAAAGAATATAACTTATCCCATATGAAACAATATTTACCTTTTTCTGAATAGTGCCATGTCTCTATTTTGCAAATTCACATATGGCATTTGGAATTCACTAAGAATTATTACTGACTCTTGGACATTTAGGGAGGCAGCCTATTACTGACTACTCAAAACCTTCCAACTGTTTTGTTTGCGTTTTTTTAAATAGATATACCTATGAAACTGTTTTGCAAAGATATAAAGTGATACAAAACTGGCATACCTTCTGGATACTTGTGAACTCTTTATTAACTTCCTCTAACTTATTAGCTATTTGCTCCACTGACTTCTCCAAATCTTTTAACTTCTTTAATTCAGCCTCTTCTTCTGGGCTATTCTGTGTATTCAAAAGTACAACATTCACAACTAAGGAACAAATAAAGATAAAATGCAGCTAAAAAGCAGCAGCAGCGCTGATACAGACATAAAGGCTTCTGAAGGTTTAGAATACACACCACACTGTGGCTATTCTTTCCATATTTCAATACCTACCAAATAAGCTTCTTCCAAAGCTTGATTACAAATATGCTTAAATCAGCAATGTACATAAACAAATTTAATGAGATTAATTTGAAGAGAAAAGTGCATTGGTCAACTTATAATTTCTAAAGTATAGGCAACATTTACATCATGAGATTATTACCTCATCCTTGACTTGAAAAGCCAGCCACAAATCATGTCACCAGAAATAACCCAGATGATCAAGACTCAGTAGTTACAGTTGGGGAAGTTTTTTTTAAACCAGAAAAATAAGATGAGCAGATAAGGTCATCAGTGCACAGAAAGCTCATGAGCACTGACCACAGATTAGGCAGAGTCTTGTCAATAATGCAAAGCACAAGCCAGTCAATAATGTAATTTCAGAAAATACCAAACTGCAGTTATTTGCAGCTTAACATGAGATTGAACTCAATTTTGTGGATAGGTATACAAAATTAGGTTAATGCTACAGCTTGTTTCTGTGTTCAGCAGCTGACTTACTGACAAAAATTATGATAGTTTAAGGGGGAAAAAAGGTCCAAAGGCAATGCTTACCCTTTTCCCAATCAACATGACTTTGCAACCATTTTTAACACCAAGTGCTGATAATGGTTGTTCCAATTCTTTCAGAGACTTTCCTAAATGAAGAACAAGAGAGGAAAAAAACAGTTAAAGTACAGTTAGTAGCACAAGATTGTGTTTTTGAAGACATTCAAAACATGCACACCTGAAAGTGAATAAGATGAAATAAGATGATCATCTATAAGAAACATGGCAGATTTATAAGTTACCTTTGTATATCAGTTTCTGAAAAGGAACTGGAACTCCAGTGACTTGTTCAATAAGCACAGCCATGTCTTGTAGTGTAGGTTCACCATCTTCTTGTTGAGAAGCAACTTGAATACTGTGTTTTTCATTACCTAGTAGAAAAACAGTAACAGTAATACTTATTGTAACCTAGAAAATATAACAGAGAACTCATATCTAATATTTATTACCATTAATGCAAAAAGTTCTCAAATCACAGGTTCTCATGTAGAATCATAATTTTCAATCAAATTATCCTACTGCACTTCCTTCCTCTTGAAGTGACTGACCTCAGCTGAAAATTTTGGTTTGCATTGGAATAACCTGAAGAGCTTGATCAGGTGTATTTTACTGGCAGAATTTAGCTCCTGCTAAATATTATTCCCTATCTCTTTTTAAGAGTGCAGATGGTGTCCAGACATCCCACAAGCTAAAGCAGGAAAGCCCACACCTTCCTGATTTATCCCATTTCCTACTTGTAGGAACTTGTAATGTCATGAGTCTCTGGTATCTGAGACAATTTATCACTTCCTTTGCTCCCTTCTCCTCAAACACCAGAAACAAGCAATCATAGTCTACTCTGTTTCATCTCCACCACCAACTAGAGAGAATTCTCAGAGTACAAAATCTGTATCTCCCCATATACTGCTGATAAGCACACATAACCACTTGGAGAAGTCCCAGCTTATCTGTCACCTTCCACTTATGGAGCATCCTATTCAGACTCCCTAAGATTACTTGCATGCAAACAGGAGGTAGCTCTTAGGGAAAAAAGGACTATGCCTATTAATCTCTGCTTTGCAACAGACCCTTTCTACAACCTTCTGCTCCCACACACTTGAGGTCTGTCAATCTGAAAGCACCCACAGGAATCAACCACCACTGGCTGCAAGGGAAATCAAAACAGGCATTTTTTACTCTGCAGGAAGAGAGAACTTAACACATACCAGAAGGAGAACTATTCTCACGCCACTAATGTAAAGTGCACATCTTTTACAAAGGAGAGTGCTAGAAAAATTGATTTTCAAATGCTCCAGCCTCCCACAGTCACATGACAAGTGACACTGTAGCCTCAAAAATTTTAAAGCTCTAACAAAATTTGTTATTCCAAGACAATTTTAAGCTTAAAATCACATTATGCCCCTCTCACCCAAGCATTTTCCATAAACAGCCCTTCTAACCAGTTTGTTTTGGGGAAAAAAAGACAAACCACAAAACACAACCTCAGTATATTCCAAAAGGTCATATTGATATATACAACTACTTTGTATAAGGGCTCTGCCAGTGAGCAGTTGAGAGAAAAACACAAACAAACATTAACTGAGGAAAAAAACAGATCAAGTTTGTCTAACAACAGAACCAGTTTAATTACAAATTATGAGCACCACTTTGGGCAGACTGTAAACAAATTTTATTGTAAATTCACAGCAGAGTGAAATCACCATAAAAAACAACTCCTGGGTTAGAACTGCTATCACAGCTTATCAGCTTGCTTCAGTAAATTACAACACTAATTTGAAGTAACCACTACTGCAAAATTCCAAAATACTTCTTTTTTAAAAAGTCTAAATATATTTTAAGAAACAGGTCAATTCGTTTTCTTGCTGTATTGGGTTTGCATGGCAAGGTTTTGGTACCAGGGGCAACAGGGGTGGTTTCTGTGAGAAGCTGCTGGAAGTTTTCCCTGTGTCCAACAGGGCCAATGCCCAGCTGGCTCCAGGACAGACCCTGTCAGCGACGGTGGGAGCACCTCCGCAATAACGTAGTTAACAAGGTGGGGCAAAACAAACTTGTGCATCAGCAACTGCAGCCACAGAGAGGAGTGAGAACGTGTGAGAGAAACAGCCTGCAGACACCAAGGTCAGCACAGAAGAAAGGGCAGGAGGTGCTCCAGGTGCCAGAGCTGAGATTCCCCTGCAGCCCATGGTGAAGACCATGGTGAAGCAGCTGTGCCCCTGCAGCCTGTGGAGCCAGAGATCCACCTGCAGCCTGTGGAGGATCCCACACCAGAGCAGGAGGTTGTGACCCTGTTGTGGGAAGCCTGTGCTGGAGCAGGCTCTTTGCAGGGACTTGCACACTCATGGACAAAGGAGCCCACGCTGGAGCAGGTTTGCTGGCAGGACTTGTCACCCTGTGGGGGACTCACACTGGAGCAGTCTGTTCCTGAAGGACTGCAATCCATGAGAGGAAGCCACGCTGGAGCAGGGGAAGAGTGTGAGGAGTCCTCCCCCTGAGGAGGAAGGAGCAGCAGAGACAAAGTGTGATGAGCTGACCACAGCCCCTATTCCCTGCACTGCTCAGGCAGGAGGAGTTAAGAGAATTGAGGAGGAAAATTACACTCAGGGGAAAGTAGTTTTTTCTCTTTTAGTTCTCACTGTTCTACTCTGATTTGAATGTTAATAAACTACAGTTCCCCAAGTCGAGTCTGTTTTGACCTGGTGATTGTTCTCTCCCTGCCCTTCTCTCAACCCAGGAGCCCTTTGTTGTATTTTCTGTCCCCTGCCCAGTTGAGGAAGGGAGTGACAATGTCTTTGGTGGGCATCTGATGTCCAGCCAGGGTCTGCCCACCACACTTGCAGATTGTCAAATCACACATGTGGGTGACTGTCGTTCTGTTCTTCAGCCCTAACTTCCATCTTTCCCCACTTCAACTCACGCACACAAAACTTTACTAAAAATGTTTTGTGCAAAGTGGTCAAGCGGCACCTGACAGCTTGCAGGTGTAAATCAGACAGATGAAGCCCAAGCTGAACAAAGGCTTCTATTTGCTATCTATTAATGACAAAGTAATTATCAGGTAAAAAAAACAATTGGAAAGACAAAAACATTCTCAGACAAGCAGGCTGTTGGCAAACAGCAAGATGTTGGAATTATAAATGTCAATATCATTAAATTACTGACATCTTTGCAAAACAAAAACCCCTCAGATCAAATGGAGCTCACTGAAGGCACCAGTGAGCACATGAATCATGATGATTCAAACAGATTATTCTACAAAATTCCTCACCAAAGACTCTTAAATAAAACTACCAGTCGATAAAAGAAACATTTTAACAAAACAACGTGAAACAGTTTGAAAACACAAATGAGCAAGCAGAAATAAACAATAAGCTCTAGAGATGGAAAGAACATGACCAGCATGCTGCAAAAGGAACAAAGGCAGAATTTACTATTCAATAATTTAAAAAACAAATCCAATAAAAGATTACTAAGTTTTGCTAACAAAAATCAGCAGAATACCTTGCTGATTTAATACTTTACTATCTTCTTCATTTCTCCTACTCTCACTTAGGTCCACTTCAACAGTTAACCATGTTTCCCATCTTATTTTTAAGAACTGTGGAGTCCAAGCTATTCTCACCCCTTTACAGTAACATTTTACATTTATTTATAGATACAAGTCCAACTTTGTCTCCACCTTTTCCTCCCTCCTCCTGTTTTTCTTTTGAAGGGGGAAAGAAAGTCCAACTGTGTGGGCTGACCTTTGAGTGACCCATTCCATCAGGTCAGCACCCACCTGTCCTACTGAAGAAACCACTCTCTGTTGCAGTCTTGCAGCTCACTAGCTGCAAATATCCAGGCCTCTTCAACAAAGCAGAAGAAAGCCTACTGGGTAGCACCTGCTTTTAACATGCAGTGCTGACTGCAGCTCCATATTTCATCCAAGTGAAGATTACCAAAACAGACTCACAGAATGGGTCAGGTTGAAGGGACCACAGCAGTCAACTGGTCCAACTTCCCTGCTCCAGCAGGGTCATCCCAGAGCACATGGCATAGGATTGTATCCAGGCAGTTCTTGAAATCTCCAGTGAGGGAGACTCCATAACCTCTCTGGGCAATCTGCACCAGTCACCCCCACAATAAAGAAGTTCTTCCTCATACTCAGGTGGAACTTCCTGTGCATCAGTTTCTGCCCATTGACTCTTGTCCTATTGCTCAGCACCACTGAGAAGAGCCTGACTCTGAAGGGGGGGTGCCTGACTGGGCACCCCCCATTCAGATATTCATTCACATCAATGAGGTCCCCTCTGCCACCTCTCCTCGAGGCTGAACAGGCCCAGCTCCCTCAGCTCTTCCTTTTAAGACAGATGCTCCGGTCCCCCCACGATCCTCGTCGCCCCCAGACGACCTCTGCTCTGTGTCCTCTGGCAAAGGCCGCCCTGTCACCTGCTCCCACTATTACCCTTGCAGCGCACCTGCGCCTGCGATCCAGCTGGAGAAGACACCGGGAAGCCGCGGCCAGTAAGAGCGAAGCCTCACGGCAGC
>VXBT01000374.1:0-29841 GCA_013400235.1 Oriolus oriolus
CTCAGCTGCAACTTACAGACACTAACTTTTTTCCAAGTAAGAGAAAAAGGAAAAGCGAGATCATGTGAGGAAAACCAACATGGCATCACTGAAGTTGGAGGGGGAAGGGAGAGGGCAGAGGCACTCCCAGTGCCAGAGCTGAAATTCTCCTGCAAGCCGTGGTGAGGACCATAACACAGCAAATTGTTTTCCCTGTAATTCATTGAGGTACATGGAGGTGGTGCAGAGATCCACATGCAGCCCATGAAGAGGAATGCTCATGCTAGAGCACACAGATGCTGAGAGGCTTTTAAAGATTGAAGAAGAGAACCTTTGCTTCCAGGCTGGAAGAGCTCATCCTTAAAAGACTAGACTCCATGAACTATTATGACCCATGCTGGCAGTTGTGGGAAGACTGCGAGATTCATGGGAGGGATTTTCACTGCAGCAGATTTGGCTGGGCTGCTGCTTGTGAAGGTTGAAACCACACTGGAAAAGTTTGCAGAGAACTATTTCCAGTGGGAAGGATCCCACGGCACAACAGAAGAAACTCTTTTCCTTAAACATAAAGAAATATTCTTAAGAAATGAAATACTGACCAAAACCCCATGTTTGTTTCCTTGTGCATTTAATGGAAAGAGGGAGGATTGGGGAAGAAAGGTGTTCTAAAAGTTTGCTTTGGTTTCTCCTTACTCTTTTTACTTCTAGTTCTGTTAGTAATACACCTTCTTCATACTGTTTAAGTTTGGACCTGTTTTGCCTTGAAGTTTTCCCTTTTCCTCAATAATCCTTATTTCATCTCATGAAAATGAAGTTTTAAGTTGCCCTCATCTGCTCAGTTATAGCAGAGGCAAATAAGTGAATAGTATTTTGTGGTGCTTGTTGCTTAACCAGCGTCAAACCGCCACAGGCAGAAATATTTTGATCTTATGTATTTCTAATTTGTTTTTTAAATTTTATATTTTTGTACTTAAACTAGCAGTCTTGCAGCAATGTTGTGATAAAAGCAGGAGAGAGGGAGTATCCTTTGTAGATTGATGGTAGCATTGAAAAAAAATTGGCTTAGCTGTTTTCCATGCAGCACCCCTTCAGATCTGAAACAAGAGCAAATTTCAAATGGTTCTGACGGAAGAGCACAAAAATGTGTGGACTTTTTTATAGACTAAACATCGTAATAGTGCAAATATTTGTCTTTGAAAATCCAAGTTATTCTCTTAGTTCTTTCAGACAAAGGCAATATTTTGTTCAGGTCTTGCGCAAACCCATGTTTGGCTCTAGCAAACAGTTTTTCAGATAATTAAACTTCACAGAACTGCATTCCATGATAAAAGTCAGCAGAAAAATGTGAGAATTAAAAAGTATTTAGAAGTCTACTAGAATGTGAGAAAGTGGCCATGAGCAACTTTTGGCATAGATGAGTGATACATAATTTATGGGTTTAACAAAAAAAAAATTGCCATACACTATCTTAAAAGGGCACACTGGCATATTCAGGTCTAACTAAGAGCATTTTGAAGAGGGTTTTAAAAGAAGAAAGGATAGAAGATGGCAGATGGAGTTTCTAAAACAGGGAATTATTTGGTTTAAAGTCTGGAAGAGGTTCATGACGGAAAAAATGTAAATTGGTTGGCTATGTTTATAGAATAGCCTTCTATAATAATGTTATGGCAGATGGCATGTAGAGACTAGTTATTTAAGAAGCCCAATAAGAGCTCAATATTATCTTAGTTTGGCTTACACAAAAACCTATATTTATGATATGAAAAAGTCAGGTAGGAAAGAAACTTCTTAAGCTCCTGGATCATAGAGAGGCTTCTTTTCATATGAAAGGTATCAAATCCATAGAATCCTAGAATGGTTTGGGTTGGAAGATCACATGGTTCCAACCCCCATGCTATGGGCAGGAACACCTCCCAGTAGATCAGGTTGCTCAAAGCCTGGTCCAGCCTGGTCTTGAACACCTCCAGGAATGGGGCATCCACAGCTTCTCTGGGCAACCTGTTCCAGTGCCTCACCACCCTCACAGTAAAGAGTTCCTTCCCTACGGCTAATCTAAAATTACCCTCCTTCAGCTTGAGGCCATTCCTCGTCCTATCACTTGCCCCTATGCTCTTGAGAAGCCGTCTTGTAGGTGCCCATTAGGCATTGGAAGGTGCTATAATGTCTCTACAAAGCCTTCTCTTCTCCAGGCTAAACCACCCCAACTCTCTCAGTCTGTTGTCACAGGAGAGGTGCTTCAGCCCTTAGATAATTTCTGTGGCCTCCTCTGGATGTGTTCCAACAGGCCCATGTCCTTCCTGTGCTGGGACCCCGGAGCTGGATGCAGCCCTGCAGGTGGGGTCTCACCAGAGCAGAGCAGAGGGGCAGAATCCCCCCCCTTGCCCTGCTGGCTGTGCTGCTTTGGATGCAGCCCAGGACACGTTTGGCTTTCTGGGCTGAGAGGGTACACTGCTGGGTCAAGTCCAGCTTTTCAGTCATGAGAACGTCCAAGTCCTTCTCAGCGAGTTTGTCTCCAGTCCTGTACTCATGTCTGCTGGGATTGCCTTGACCCAGGTGTAGCACCTTGCTCTTGGCCTTGTTGAGCTTAATGAATTTCTCATGGACACACTTCTCAAGCTTGTCCAGGTGCTCCTGGATGGCATCCCATCCTTCTGTAGTGTCACCTGCGCTCCTCAGCTTCCTGTCACCGGCAAATGTACTGAGGGTGCACTTGGTCCCACTGCCTCTGTCACTNCCCTCCCTCTGTCACTGATAAAGATGCTGAAGAGCCCAAGCCTCAAGACAGCCCTGAGGGACACCACTCATCACTGGCCTCCACCTGGACACAGAGCCATTGACTGCAACTCTCTGGCTGCATCCATCCAGCCAGTTCCTTATCCACTGAACAGTCTACCCTTCAAATACATGTCTCTCTAATTTAGAGATAGGCATGTTGTGTGGGACCCTCTCAAAGGCCTGATGGAATTCTAGATAGATGATATTGTTCAATATTCCCTTTTAGACTGTTGCAGTCACTCCATCATAAAAGGCCACTAGATTGGTCAGGAATGATCTGTAAGGCCATGCTGGCTGTCTCGGATCACCTCCTCATCTTCCTTGTGCCAAGATGCTTTCTTTCCTAAAATGCACTTAATTCCATTAAGAATAAAAATTAACCTTTCAAAAGCAATGTAATTAAAACCGTGTAATTTAACATTTCTCTTTTAAGCTCAAAAATTGTGGTATTATCTCTCTAAGAAAGGAATTAAGCTCTGCAAATGTTTGCTGCTAACCATCTCTGCAGTGGCAGTGGATAAATATTTGAGAAGTACTCTTATTCTTGAAAGAAGTAAGATTTTCCCCTGGTTAATCCAGGATATAAATGTTTTAAAATACCTATTTCTCTGCTGAATACTCATGGTTTGAAATTTATTATACAACAGTCCTTTAATTCCCTTTGGCTGTGTTTAAAAACCAAGGCAAGCAACCTAGAAATCAACAAAGAATAAAATCCTCCATCCAGTGAGAGGATGCCTGTGGACGCATTATACCAGTTTTGGAATAGGATTCTTAATTTAGCAGGCATTAAACACTTTCATGATTTTGCCATAGTATAGAACCTTGAGCAATACTAACAATAATTATTGTGAGTTGCAGAAGGGCCCAGATAAAATACGAGGGAGTTATTTAGAAGAGTGAAAGGGAAAATGCATGGTGTCTGCAGACCATTTTTTCCCACAGCATTGCATGCACACAGGTATTACCCTAGTACAAACACCAGGGGAACAGTGGAAACATCACATATACTCTGCACTTTACATGAGAGCATTTAATGCCATTTTATGTCAGCTCTAGAGGTGTGGAGTTGTGATGGTTCAGAACAACCTCAACTGAGTACAGCAGTACTGCTGGCATTGCTCCCAAAATAATCTGCTGAACAGACTTAGATTATGCCGGACAGCAAGTAAAGCAGGGAAGGAAGGAAGGAAAGGAGGGAGCTCCCTGCTATGTATTCAAAAAACAACAGGATTCAAATCGTCCTCAGAGGCCCTGGTGAGCAGACATGATGTCCATGGTGGCTTGGAGGTAGCCTTTAACACCAGCCCAAATAAACCACCCTTCTACCACAGCTGCTGATGGTCTCCAGTACCAGTGCCTTCTGGCTGAAGTGCCTTCACCATCTCCTTTCTCTGTACGTTGCACAGGGCACTTGCCCTACAATGAACACATTTTTTGTACTGAAGCTCTGAGTGTTTTAAGTGATGAAGTCAGGAGAAGAATTGGTTTTTGTCATATTTTATGCTCCTGTCACTTTATGATCCACATTTACATCCTGTCACTTGCCATACACAGCTCTTAAGAAACAAAGAAGTCTCTTTCAGTACCCATATGTCAATTTATCTGCTTGATCCCATGGATTTCTGTATGGAGCAGGAATTGTGGGTGGATAATACATTCCAGGTTGCATACATTAATGGGGAACAGGAAAGAAGATCAGCCCTTTCAGAAGCTTTTGTTTTTCTGACTTCTCCAGGATTTTTAGATTAAGAGGCTGAAAAGCTGTGGATTTCTGGCTGTACTATTGATCACAGGCATACCAACCCATTTGGTGCCTTGCAATGGCATTGGCCTGGAGGATACTCCTGGCAATGTCACTGTTTGCTGTGAACTATTTATTAGCAGAGTGCAAGTGGTTTAAAGAGCCCTCACCAGGTAAGTTGCATAGTAGGGATGGTCATTCTCCAGGAGCTGAGGTGTAAATGAGTGTTATTGAAGTGAGATTCTTTTTCTGATTTTGAACCAATATGGAGTTTTTGTAAGGAATGGAGTTGCTCAGTAATATACAAATGCAACTTTAAGTGGAGGGTGCTTTTGGTCACTGAGAGAACTTTTACATACTGCTTAATTATTTTTATTTCTTAGCATTTAATTTTGTGTGCTGAGTCAAAACTGTGGAGTTATCCAATGAGTAGCACTATAGATAATATCATGCCATATCTGTTAGAAATTATTTGGAAACCACATCGCATTACTATTGTGTTTCTGGAAAAGGAGAGGCTGGGGAGAAGAACACGTAAATTGAATGCTAGTCTGTGCTGTAAACTGCACCTGCTCCTGTAGTGGGATGGTGTGTTTTTATGGGTTGAAATAGTGTACTAAAGAAGACATGCTTGGATTTTACTGCTGCTGAGAAGTTCTCTGTCTCGGTACCCTGCTATAATAGAAATAAGAGTCTTCAATATTTCCCATAAAGATATTGAAGATACAGAACCTAGGAATAAGGTAATTTTCTTCCTAAAGATGAAACTACCTTTTCAGCACTACAGAAGCAAAAGGCTTCATGACCTAAGCTAATCATCAGACAAAGTCCGGAAGACATTATTTTCTTTTATGGTACAGCATCCTTCTCTGGATAGGATTGTAGAAGTGTCCTGCCTTCTACTGAAGCACCTGACATAAGTAACTCCAGCAGAAAAAAGAAGGAGAGGAAGTCTTAGGTGCCTTCTTCTATAAGAAAGCCTATCATATGAAATACTTACAAATTATTTTCTATTGATAAAAACGTAATTTCAGCTTTAATGTGTAAGTCTTTGACATTCCTGAGGAGATTCTTGTGATTTTACAACAGTATATTCAGAGAAAATGTTTTACTGACAGTACTGAAGATCAATCCTGATGGGATATTAAGGGTTCTATAATGTTTTCATCAAAGAGTATCAAATTTTATTTAGTTTCTATAAGAAACACCCAGATTTTTACTACTTTTACACTGACCATTACAGAACATTTTAGCCGTGTGTTTTTTGCTCTTCAAATTTGTGCTAAATTGTGTACTTCAACTATATCAATATTCAAATACTTAAATAATCCAATATTGTCAAATAATTAGTGTATTTAAGATGCATTTCAGAATTGAGATTATTTAACAATTATTTACCAACACTCTTCTAACTTTTCTAAGTTAAAATATTTCTAGGAAGACATCCTCTATGTGCCCCTCTGGTTTTTCTGTATTGTTACAACATGGAGGGAGTAACGAGTCACCAGCCTGAGGCATATGTGCTTTTCAGCCTTAAACAAGTCTTTCTTTCGAATGCAGAGGTGACTTATCAATTAATACTTTGTCAGAGGCAAGGCTCCCTATCAGCCTGTCGTATCTGAAAACTTACAACTGTTGAGTTCCTTGTAGATATTATGCTGTTTGCCTCATTAATGAAATAACACATTGTCCAAACTTAGAGACCTCCTAATGGAACAGAAGGGAATACACCTTCTGTCTTTTGTATTGAAGTAACTGATGAGGAAATCTAAACTTCGGGAGGTAGCATGTTGTAAAAGTTAAAAAGTTCACTTCCCTTTTTACCATGGACTTACTGGGTCACTTGGGCCAACACTGTCCAACACGTAGGTGACTGCTGAAGGTAATACCATATGAATCCAACTTACACTGTTCTTGTTTACAGGATTTGCTCTTTGTGTGGAGGTAATTTCCAAGTCTATTAAGTATGTCTTAGGTGCTCATATAAAAGAATTTCTTGCATGTTTTGCACAAAGAATGTTAGTGGGCTGTTTTGCTAAGGTTTGTCTTATAAAAAATACCTTCACCTGTTGCATGGGAGGCCTACTGCAGGCCCTGAAACTTGCTGGAGTGCTGTAGAAAAGTGCTAGTGAGAGTCTGTGTCCGTACCATGCATTATATTTCTTTTGTGTATTGCACTGAAGAAAGTACATGAGGCTCTGTGCTGAAGAACTCTCCAGTTTCTTAACCATCTTCATACCTGGCAATAGAAGGCTTCTCAAGTAACTTCAGCATCAAGATGAACTGAATATGTGAATATTTCTACGGAGTATTGGCGTGGATAGATCCCTAAGAAAGTTGTGTTATTTTTGTAGTGGTCTTTAAGTATTCAGACAGAAAGCATTAAGAAAGATATTTCTCCTCCATCGTGATCTGAATATGTATTTTATTTTTTTCACTTTGATATAAAGGAATGGGATGATATCTCCATCGTATCTATCATCACCACTGACCCACTGCTATTTTCATTTTGATACAGGGTGGGAGCAGACACACCGTGAAAACAGCAGTGGGTTAGTGCAGAAGGAGACATCATCCTGTGGCAATAGGATTTGAACTCCAACCTAGAATAAAAAAATAGTTCTTCACGCTAAAAGATATATGTTCTATGGCTGGAAGACACTGTGAGATTAAAAAAAGTGAAACCTACATTAAAAAATCTGAAAGACTGAACAGAAAAATGTGTTCCTGCAATTGGGAACTGTGAAGCGTGAACACCTTCTGAGGTCGCACACCCAAGGACAAATTGCTTGAAATAGCTAACAAGCAAAGAAAACCAGCAGTAAAAATCTTCAGTTTGTTTCCTCTCCCTGGGTTGAGATGAATCTTCGTTTCCCACTTATTGAGAAACCTTTATGGATTACAGCCACTTGGGTGCTGTTGGATGCCCAAGCTGTATATGTAATATTTCAGAAATATTTGCTACCTATTTTTCCTTTTATCTCCCATAACTTTGTTCCAAAAAATGATAGAAGTTGTCATCTTGTTCATTCATGCAGAGCGTTATAACTTACCAGAGTTTCTTCACACAAGGAGTGAGTGGCCAAGACTAACAGTGAGGAAAATAACCCTGGCTGCAAAATTGTGAACAACAGCTGGCTGATATGCCTATCAGAAGCGTATTTTTGTCAGGCAAATTACAAAAATTTCTCTAGTCTCCTTTTGCAATGGGAGAAAAATACTCAGTTGTTTTTCCTGAAGATTTATATTCACACAGAGGACACTTAAATCTGATATCTTGAAGTGGGGATGTGTTTTATTTCATTTCCCTCGTTTTATTGAGAAGGTTTCTCTGGGATCTGTGAGCTGTGTGCTCTAGCAGCATTGCCAAGCTCTGCATGGGCTGGCTGGCACTGCGGGGTGTGTTCCTGCTGTGGGTTGCTGTTCCCCCTGTTCCTAACGTGGCAGCTGTAGCAGCGCCTGCTGTGCCACCAGCCCCTATGGACACGCTGCACTCAGAAACACAAGCCCAGGCTGCTGTACTACTGTTTTATCATCTTGCTGTCTTTCTGACTCCCTATGATTTTCCACCATAGGACGCAGGTGTGTGCATCATTTTCTTGTACTCTTCCAAAAGCCTGCATTCATTTCTTCGCCCCTGTTTCAGTGAGGTCATTTTATTCACTGCTTGTATGGTGTTGGCAAAATGCCATTCTAACTGCAGGGCAGGGGTTTGCTGCCACAAGAGAAATAATTTTGAGAGGCAGAAAAAGACACATGAGATATCAGGTTTGATTTAAACCCCTTTCTTATTCATAAAACAGTGACTTGAAGATACTGGTCCTGGTCTGTGTGAGTATTTCTAACTCATTTCTCATTTCATTCCACTGCAGGAGTAACATATAAATAGTTTCACCACTTCAGCTTTCTCGTGTAAATTAGGCTGTATACAGCATGAGAAGGCAGGCTACAGAGGTCTCTGCTACAGGCAGAACCAGTTGTATTTCAGAATCTGTAACACTGCTACTCATGGGCTAACTACTATCTGAAAAGGACTTAATTCCAGGCTCACTGAATGGCAGAGCAAGAAAACAATTCCTCAGAAGAGCATTACCTCTCAGATTTTTTTAACTTAAATTTATTTTATATATCTATATATTTACCTGATATACATATGTATTCTACCTCTTTTAAGGGAAGCAGGATGGAGAAAACCATATCTGTTTTTTTGGCATTTATAGCAGACATCACCTGCCTGCTCTGAAGAGCTGCTCTTGCTGTTGCTGTTGCAGGCTTGAAGTGTTCCTATCATGTTTTTACGTTATGCTGTAACTTAAAAATGCACAATATTTCTCTTTTGAGATTAGCAATGAACATGTTCTTACCAGTAGCTTAATAAGCAGGTGTGCTGTTCTAATATGTGTCTCTGCTGATACTCATGATTTATGAAAAGCAGAATCTAACTTTACTGCCAGTTTAAAATTTCCTAAGCTTTTCTCAGTCCTACAGGCAGTCTTTCTTTTGTAGTGTGGCCTGCTTTTTCTGTATTGGTGATTATTTTTTTAATAAGGATTATTCTTTGATTAAATAGAAGATTAGTATTTTCTTTTACTAAGATATTAGCAAATCAAGTAGCCTTTAGTCTCTGGCTTTTATGCCTAATTAAAGATCTTTATTTTGAAAGGCTTTATATTGCCATGCATGACTACATCCCATTCTCTTCTTAATAATCCCTTTATCATATTCAGTAAGGTTCATTTCAACTCATGGTCTTGATCACTGCTTTAGACTTACAGTCAAGAGCAGGCATTTATCTGAAGAATAAGAAATTCAATGCAACACATAAGAAGCAGTGTCCTGTTAAAGAGCCCTTGCAGCTATGACCCATTTTGCACAGCAGTTGCAATCCCAAGATCATTCATGGGGAATGCGTCTGAAGTTCCAACACAAAGATAGGGCTAAAGAGAGGACACAGTGGTTTAGATTCTCCTACTGCCTCTACTGCAACTGGGTATGTTCAACACAGAATGTGTGACATAAGGCTGCCTATGTATTTTGTATGGTCTGCTCTGTGCCCTGCAGAAGCACCAGACTAAATAATCTGTCACAAAGTACCCCAGAGTGAATACTTCTCTAAGGAGTAGGAGCAGGAATAATTTTCAGTATAGATTCAGGAGATGGGCAAAACTGACCATATGCCAGATAATACAGGCTGTAGATGCCTTTGAAATGCTGCTGCACTGGTCTGCTTACCTTTCTCAGTCTGGAGTCCTGAAGTGCCTTATGTTTGTTTCCTGCTTTCTGGTTTTCAGAGTATAATGATTACTAGTATTACAAATGATATGTTGTGCATCTATTGTATATCCAGTTGTGCCACATTGCTGCTGAAAAAGCGTAAGTACCTCTGAATTAGATCCTTTTTCCTGTATAAGTGCTTTTTTCCCATATTCACGGTTCAACCATGCAAAAAATTACTATATGTGCCTGTATGATTTACACCTTTTATCCACCTGTGTGAAACGATGGTGCCTCATACTGAGCTGTTATTCTCTGTGTGTCATGGTTGGAGTGGTGTACTTCACCCATGAGGGAGAAGCAACAATACACTTTATTGATATAAAATAGTGGGTTTGCGAAGTTCAATGGCAGGCAAATGTGACAGTGGATCAACAAGATTTGATGGCAAGGTATGCTTAACTATTTACTGCATAGAGGACAAGACAAAGCTGTCAGGGAGATTCTTCCATTGGGTCATGACATTTAGACAAGACCCCCTTGCATCCTAAATGTCTTCTCAGAGAGGAGTTTAGGTGAGCCTGACTCCAGACTTAGTCTCAGACTTGGTCAATAGTTCATGTCTAAAGGATTTTATGTGCACAATCACTCCTTGGTATCCCTTACCTGAGACTTCAAAGTTTAGCATGCAGTTAAACTCTTACTGAGAATGTGCTGCTGCAAGGAATCACTCGACCTCAAACAGTAACCCTGAGACCGTGTCCTCTCTCAATGGGACAGACACCCTGCCCTTTACATGCAGGAGAGCTCAGTGGACCCTGGGGTATCCACTATTTAGGGGTTTAGAGGACTGATTTACACTCGTATTTGCACACCTGCAGGATGTCTGGGACACAACTCCAGACAGTCCTTGACTACTGTATGCTATCTGTCTCCAAAAACAAGTAGGATGCAGCCATCCCAGCCCCCACTGATAGCTCCAGCATAAGCCAGGAACAGCAGAGGAAGGAGGGTGTCACACTGCCACTGCTGCACACTCTGTGTTCACAGAGACTGATTTAGGTGGGTGTCTGAACCCTTACACAAACTAGGGCTGCGAGCCCAAGCACTGAGTGCTGCATCACATCCGTGTGCTGCTGCTGTGCCACTCAACTCCCTTGCAGTGGTGCTGTAACTGGAGCTCCAGGGTGCTACTCACCAGCTGAGACACTTCTCAGAGGTGTCAGTAACACCCCACAGATACTGGTGCCACGGATACTGGTGTGGATGCACCACAAAGGCAGGTTGGAGCAGGCAGGTCAGTTCTACCTTCTCCGCCTTTTGATACCCACTGACAGGAGGTCATTTCTCCACTGGTTGTACCAGCACAAGGAGTGTCAGGAATGAAATGAGAAATCTGGTCTTTTGCATTAAATAAAATCTGAAACAAATGGGGTTATGGCAAGGCTTGGAGTTAAGGTAGGGATGCTTGTCTACATTGGTCAGTTGATTAAGATGAAATTCTGTTTATAACTAGAGAGAAGTTATGTTGTCATACAGGAATTTATCCTGAAAGTATAAATGCTTTTAGCCATTCCTTCTTTGGTGACATACCCTTCCCATCTCCACCCCAGAAACCATCATCATGAAGAACAGTACACCCATAAGGAAGTGCAGTGGTGTGTTTATAGGTACCTGTAGTCTCAGAAGGTGGTCCTTGAAGGATCCAAAGAGCCAGATACAGAACAGGATGTGGACTGGACTTTCCAGAGGTAGAACAACTTACACATCTCTTTGTAAAGTATTTTATTGTTGCACTGGAGAGCTCTGAAATGTGAGATACAGAAATGGCTGCTAATCTGATCAAGCTGAAGGACATATTAGGTTTCTTCAGATCCAGCAGACAGGTCTAAATAAATGGTATTGAGCACCCTTTTGTAAAGGTCTCTTCTGTTTTTCCAGACGAGTACATTCATTGAAGCTGTAGTTTCTGGTGCTTCAATCACACATCCTAAAATTTCCTAAAAAGAGGCAATGATTTCTCATAAATAAGGAAGTGGTGATTATCATAAATTATGATAAATTATGTGATGATGATTGTCTACCATTACATAGAAATGCAAATGAACCAAAAAAAACATTGTGTAGAAGCTACTCTTAAATTTCTTGATCTGACAGCCATGTCCCTCTGGCATGCGACGCTGGTGAGTGATCAAGTTCTCCAAACAGGCCTCCATCTCACTACTGAGGTACTGCTGCTGCTGGAAGTGTATGTTCCCCAACAGAGCATCCAAGATGTCACGCTGTAGTCTGCTGTGCTCTGCAGAAGAGCTGCCTGCTGTCACAGCAGTTCTGTGCATGGCTGTGTGAAGGTCTCAGGACAGCACACTGAATGTTAAACTCCTACTAGGGTACTAACACAACTGCTCTGAATCTTGCCAGAGAGACTTCCATTTCTAATTTATGCTGTGAAATGTCATTGCGTACCAAGTTCACCTACTTCCAGTTGTGCGTTTTCGGTGAATGCCATTTGCATGTGACTGTGAAAGAGCTTGCCAGCAGTCGTGTCTCTCAGGGATGGTCTTTGAAGAAATCCAGAGGAATCATGTCAAGGCCACTGCTCCCTTTTCTGTAATACTCACTCACATCTATACAGTTCCTACCTTCCAATTTTTGAAACTTCTAATTTCCCTCAGTTGAATTGATTCTCTTTACTGCATTGTGCAAAATTCCAGAGTTGAGTCCTTGGACACATAACTAGAAAATTATGGTAATGCAAACCTTTTCTATTGCTAATAGAATTGAGAAATACACTTCAGTGAAGCACATAGGCATGCAGACATTATACATAATTATCACAATCTCACTATGAATTTTTATTTTCCTATGCAAAGTCACCAGCAAATAACCTATTTTGCATTTTTTTTAATACTTAAACAGATCCTTCTCAGTCAAATGGTAAGCCCAGGAGATTTTTTTTTACGTAAATAAGTTATTTAGCGAAACAGCCTTAATTTCCCAGTTATAATGGATCTATAATTTTTTATATTGCAAAGGGAAGTTTTATACAGCACTCCAAGACTTTGTTGCCAGAGTGCAATCTTTTTTTTGGTGAATGCAGAGTATTACAAACTGCAAATAAAATGCATTTCTAATAAACACCACATGTGCCTTTGACACAACATTGTGATAGTTAAATTCAGTTGTGCATGGTGTCCTTAGCTTCTTGAACAAAAATAGTATGCAATTTCATTACAGAGAAGGATTTTTTTGAGCACTCAATGATCACTGTGGTTATGTATTTGACATTAAGTCTAGTTCTGCTCTCATATGAAAATTTTCAGAGGGTCTGATCTCAGTGGTGACACGGAACAGTCTGTTACTGTGGGTCTTTCTGAAATTGTGCCTCTCCTGCTCCAGTGCTGTGGGAACTCTAAACTGTGGGGATTAAAATTGTCTGCATAGTTTATGGAACAGTTTATTTGTCAGTATTTGTTTAGATTCTGAATAAAGTTGCAAAGCTTGCTGCTGGCT
This sequence comes from Oriolus oriolus, assembly GCA_013400235.1. Taxonomy (NCBI): domain Eukaryota; kingdom Metazoa; phylum Chordata; class Aves; order Passeriformes; family Corvidae; genus Oriolus; species Oriolus oriolus. The sequence goes on from VXBT01000374.1 coordinate 13,226, forward strand.
TGTGTTGATTCTCAATTCTAGTTTCTTGTACTGTACTGAAGTTGCAAAGATGGTTTCTTTTAAAGTTTGTTTAAAAGTATCCGTGTTCCAGGTATATGGTCCAATAAAAGCACATGTTGTTTTAGGCAGCAGAAAAGGGACCTCCTGTGGAGAGATCATGTTGACTTTTATGAAGCTGGTATTCTAAACGCAAGCTTTTCTTCAATGAGAGCAGCATGGGAGTACCACCTTTCCAAAATTATGGACTGGTGCTTTTCTTTCGAGCAGTAAATAATTTCCTTTAAATTATTTTGTATATAATATGTGGATATTTGAGCTTATGTGAAAGATACTGAAGTATAAGTATTTGAGAGAAAGTAGAGTTTGCAGCAAACTTGCTTTGTGACAGGGTTTTTCCACTCAGCTGTCGCTCTGCGAGCAACACTGGCTCTCTAAGCAGTAAAGAATTACAATTATTGAGTCTATTGTAAATTATTCGAGGTTCGATTACTAAATTATTCAATTATTAAATCGAGTTTCACAATTTTATTTATTTTCCATCTGTTGCCTAAACATTTTCTGAGGAAATATACCAATAAACTAGTCCATGAGATGATGAAGCCCCTATTCAAGTTGATGAAAGTTCATCTCTTTATGATGAACTAGATAGGAAAGTAGTCTGGCCACTTTGAAAGTGTTAATTTTCCCTTTCGATGATGATGATTCAGCAGACATAATTTTTCCTTCTTCTCCCCCATTTCTTTCTCAGCTGTGACTTTCATCTGGAATTAACGTTAAAGAATGTTAATTCTTTAATAAGTATTACAAAATGCCCCTGGAACCCCTGACTGACACTGGTGCAAGTGAGGAATTCTAGTTTTGTGATGTTCCCATACGAAACATCATTCCTGTATATCTGTTTGCAAAAGCAGAACCTGAAAGGATTTTTCTGATGATGTGGTTGCATAATAAAACATTTCCCTGTGTAGGAATAGTCTTTGAAACTGTTTCACATTTTCTAGATCTTCTTCCCATGTAAACATAAATTTATGGATGCTGTTGATCATGAACTTGCTTACCCATTGTTTTAAATCAGCTAGGTGTTCATACCCTGTCAATTCCAAGCTTTCTTTATCCAGTTACAAGAGGTCATTGTGGAGGCTCCCAAGTGTTTAATACCGACAGTTAGATGCTCAGACCTCTGAGTCCGGTGGAGACAGGGTAAGTTAAGTACCCGAAAGCCCACCCTGGCCCTCTCTCCTTCAGCTCTTCAGAGTGGTGGTGTTTGTGACTCTGTTGTACAACCATGAGTTTCAGTGGGGAAAAATAACTTTTTCTCTCTGATGCCCCATTTTGTAAAAGGCAAGTAATTTAAAGTAAGGGAAAAAAACCCCTTTATTAACCCGGCTTATTCTCTCTGGTTTGGTTTTTTTTTTCAATAGAAATAAAATGCATTTACCAGGACCTGCTTGCACACAGGTCTTGGAAGTGAAGAACCAGTTTATCTGTCTCCCATGTACCTCATTCACTCTTATTTAAAACAACTCACAATAGAAAGTTTAGAGAAGACACAGAGGTCTGGCTGATTTGCTGGGAATGAAGCAAGGGGCAGAAACAGTGTAACTTTTTCTTATCAGTATTCATGCTGTAAGGGTGAGCATGGTAAATGGTTACCCATTATTAGACTAAATAAACGTTGAAGTTGCACTCTGTATAGGCTTATGTCACAGAAAAAAAATCCTTTTATATTTAAAATTAAAAATATTTGAATACAGAGAGAATCATTTAAGATAAACAGACTTAATATTTGTGCAAATATACTTCAAATATGGTTGGTGATTTGTGATAAATATCTTTAATACGAAAACCCCTTTTTTTTTTTGTGTAGCCACTGTAAGGCAAAAAAGAAAGCCTTTCATAATATTTTATGTTTTTTCTAGGATTATAGAAGGATGATTATGTTAAACACTAATAAGCCAAGAGCAAACAAAATTAAATGCTTGCCAGAAAATATCTTTTGGGGAATATTTTGTGCTGCAGTCACATTCCCCTCATCTGTACTCTTGATCTTCATTTTCTGCCTCAGTTCATAACTATGGCTTCTAGAGGAACCTGAGTTTGTGCCTGTGGCTTGTGGAGAAACCTGTTTTTATTTTTGCTGGGTGGTCAGGTTCTTGTTTTTCTTTTTTTCCCCTATAGTTTCCAGAGGCCAGAAGGTAAGCACAAGGAAAAAGGATAAAGCCGACTCAAAACTCACTCATGAGTTAAAGAAAAAGGGAAAAATTCAAGCTAGAATAGTTGAATGGAGCTAAAAATATGAAGCATCTGTAAAAGAGCAAGGCAGAGGGCAAAGAGGAAGGATAAACATGTTGGGTGGGTATTGAGTGGGGTGTAACCAAGAGGGGGATTTTCAGACTGCTCCCACCTCACCAGTCTGGAGAGAAGAGATTACTGTTTCTTATGTAAATCCTAGATATGTTACACCAGTGAGTGCTATTTGAATGAAGGGATGGGTCCTGAAGGGGAATTCTGTCCTTCTCAGTTGTACCCACTCGGAAAAATAGAAGAAATGACTGCCCTTCTGCTGTTTCTCTTTTGCTCCTTTTATAGCACAGATAAACTCAAGATGCAAATAAGATCATCAGTAGTGAAAATTACACTTTTCTAGTGATCATAAAAATGAAGTAATGACAAAATCTGCAAGGAAAGAGGAAGAAGATAAGATAATGGCAGTGGAAAGGAGAGAGAAATAAAATTGTGTTCTTGAGAGCTAGGTGTTTGCACACTGGTGGAAAGGTAGTGACACATACTACTTATGTGATCCTTGCTTTTCATCCAGGTACTTATGATGGAGATGAAATGTATGTTTGGTTAAGTCTGCATTTTTATGAGCTCTTTCTTTTGAGAAAAGTTGATAAAGCACAGTTGACTGTAATTTTTTGCTATTATATGATTTTATTATGGTTAAAGTAATACTGTCTTGTGTTGTGGAAGTATAGCTTCCAGAATGATGAAACTTTTCCATTACATCTATTTTTGTAAAGAAGGAGAAATACAAGTTACTTTTAGTTCACTTTATACTAAAATATAAACTACCTGACTCTAGCTCTGTAACTGTTTATTCTTGTTTTTTAGTAAGTTCTGTTGCGAACAAATGTGAATACATTGCCACAAAACTGCTTTGCTCATGATTGAGAACCTTCTCTTGTCATTATTTTTGCCCTTTAGTGCCATTAAAAGAGCAGAATCTTCTGGAAAACTGTGATGTGCAGCAGAGATGTACTGACTTGAGGAAGCTGTTTGTCCTTTAGGAAGATTTTAGTGTCTGGAAGGTTGAAATGAGGCTCCCATTCAAGCAATTTATGATAAAAATGCTCATAGAATTCTAGGAAAAAACCATAGATATCTATGTCCATGTGAATTTTCTGAGTGTATTCAACTGGACATGTGATACTAATAGTTACAATAAATCTCTATTTTGTAAACTCCATGCCATGTACCACAAGGGGAGATACATTCAGAAAGCTTTTTGTGGGCCAAATAGAAGAACTGCTGAACTGGAAAGCTGTTGGGTGCTCAGAGTTTCATGAGTGTGGGGCAAGAGGATGGTCTCTGTTTAGCATGGAAATGTGTCCTGAAAATAGCTGTCTTCTTTCTCCAAGTTGAGCTGCCTTGGTGAAATCACAGAATATTCTGAGCTGGAAGGGACCAGCAAGGGTCATCGACTCCATCTCTTTGGTGAATGGCCCATACAGGGATCAAAGGCACAACCTTAGCATTATTAACACCATCTCTAATCAACTGAGCCAGTCTCAGTGGCATCACCTCTGCGTTGTCACAGATATGCAATATGCTCCAGTTTAGCCACAGGGCCTCCCCAGTTCTAGTGGCAGAGGGTTTTACATGGCAGTAGGGATCTCCTTTTTTTAAAGTCATTATGTCAACACTGTGACAAGGTCTAATAACGCTTAACAAACACACTGACCCTATTGCAGAACAACATTAGATGTGGGTTTTTTGGGTTTTTTTCCGAGTCTGTGTCCAGCAGCCTGTGCAATCTTTGACAGAACTATTGATCAGGAGTAGGAAAGCATGGTAGCTCACTTGGAGATGCAACCTACTGAAAACACATTTCCTCTTCTGGAACTTCAGTATTTTTTATGTATTTATGGCCTTTGGATTTTTGAATGCTCTGCTGGTATATTTTTAGAAGTTCTTTGAATCAGTGTATATATCTTTAAAAGAATGAGAAAAATTTGCCTTCTGACACCAACTTAGTATAAAAGAGTGATGAAAAAACAAGGTTTAAAAGCCATATCTGGACATCAGTTCTCTACTCAGGCCCACAAAGGTGAATATTTTCCCTTCAGTTGCCATGAAATTTTGCCCAAGTTTACACTGAGCAGAAACTGAGCGATTGCATTCACAGAAATGGAACAATTCTTTGGGGTCATAAACAACATGACAAATGTCTTTATTTGTTTGTTTCAGTCAATGTTTATTTTCTCCGAGGTTAACGTAAGTGTAGCCTTACAAGTCAAAATGCAGCATCACAATAGCAGAAATCACCTGTGTGTTGAAATGCACAAGTACCTTGAGCACTAACTCTGTGTAGCCCTGCCTCTGCTCTGCACACCAGCTGTTTCCTTCCGCTGTAGCTGAGTCTCATTTAAGTGCATCTGCACAATTTTCAGTCACCAGGACATTAATCCAAAAACAAAATGTATAAGAAACCCAATACAAAGCAAAGATTTTACAAGAGATCAAATTCTGCTGTATTTATCTGTGCTTCAGCAAGGGAGGTTCCCATATCAGCTAGAGAACCACTTTAGAGTAAATTATCTAGTTACAGTTAAGATATACAACAGCAATCCCACATCCAAATTTTCATCTGTTTTTATATTTAATGAAATGATTGAGAGTATTACTTGAGCATGGACATAAAGATGTTTCTTTCGCTCTTCTTTTGTGCTTCTTCTAAGGAATTTGGAAATGAAAAAAGCAATATTCCTTATCTCTGTGGGTCTGCATTTATGCAATATTTATAGTCAGAACACCATTGTTTATGTGGGAAATATTTGTACAAGCAACTCTAATTACAAGGTGGAAAGAAAATACTAACACAATTAGATTCCTGATCTTGTGGCTCCATCATGTCCATAACCCTTTGTGGAATTGGTACTGATGCTAGCAACAGTTCGGCATGGGAGAAGGCACAGAGAGCCCTCTTCTGCAGGGTAAGGTTCACTGTCGCAGCCATCCTAGCCCTGTGCTTTCACCTTCACTTTTGATGGTGATTAAGGATTCACATAGAGAAAGTAAATGTATGAGGTTCCAGTATATAGAGAAAATGTTTCACCTGTATATTTCTGCAGAAAACATATTAATAGAAGAAAAAAAAATGTTCTATAACAAAACTGTAGCAGTTTGGAAAGAGACAGTAGCAAAGAGCACTTATAGGAGGAGAGGAGCTAACAAGCCATGATGTAACCAAATCCTAATTTTCAATCACATCCAAAGGAATACTAGGTTATAAATTGGAAAGAAAGACCTTTTTTTTTTCCTAATATGGATGGACCTTACAGTATTCGATGAAGTGTGAAAACTCCAAAGTGCATTGAAACAGAGAAAATGTGACGGCAGCGTGTCAGGGACTCCAATCCTTTCAGCTGTGGAGAGCAGCTCAGGTAGGGTGCATGGTGACTGAAGATGTACCACGTGGGTGTGAGCAGGAGATGCAGTGATACAGGATGTGCAACTGGCATAAGTAAGGGTAAGAAGAAGAAATAATCAGCTGTAATAAACATGAGGGTCCATTGGATGTCTCCGTTGTTCTGTTTCAATAAAACAGATGCTCTGCCTTGCAGATTCAGCACAGTAACTCTGGGATATGATTTTCGGCTGTTCCGAGTTCTGCAGCAAATAACTTTTTTTATGGAACAATAGCAGTGAACACTACACTGAAAACTGCCCAAATGGCTGCTATAGGATTTCCCATTTTGGTCAACGAGATGTTGGGATTCTGGGTTCCTATCAAACCTCAATGATTCTGTGGTAATTAGGATAATAATAATGTTGGAATTTAATTAAAACTAAAAGTTGGCAATTTTATAAACAAATGCCATTTTATAATGAAAAAATACTTGATAGAAAAAGGTCTCAGATTTTTAACTAATTTGAAATGTTTGTCATTCTCAGAAGTCTGGGTTTCAGTAAATAATTTGTTTATGGAAGAAAATGAAAATGTTTCAGCAATTCCACAAATACAGAACTCCAGAGAGATCTTACAGTGTGCTTCAGTTTCGGTAACTGTTTAGGGAAGCATTGGTGAGAAAATCAGAAATCCTGCTGCCATAGGGTTTAGATGCTGTTTTTGCCAGAAGTATCAGAGAATAAGCGTTTCTTTTACCTTAGTTTTACGAATATGAAAACACCTTTGATAACATACAGTGATGTGGACTGCTCCAGCTGAGGGAAGGGCAGCCATAGTTACTTGCATCTTTGCTGCAAAAAAGGCAAGAGGAGAAGGCAGTAGAGATCAATTTTTATTTATCTCTAAATTATTTAGGTTAGAAGTTCAATCTTCAGTTTGTAATTCTACGTCAGTGCTTAGGGTTATAATTTCACTGATTTTTTTCTTTCTATTCTAAGTGCTGTGTGTAGTAGTCTCTGTTTCTCTATGTTTTTGAAGGAAGCATCAGGGCTGCTTCAAATAGGAACTTGCTATAAAACCTTGGGAATTATCTCATAAAGACTCTTCTCCTGTGCAAGGCGGGAATAGTTGGAAGTCACTAGTCTAGAAGTGCAGCTGTGCCTTTGGGATGTGCTCTAGCCCTTACTTTGATTTATCATCCTCCTAGATTTATTTTTGATCCTCAAGACACATTGAAATGCTACAGGTACTAACAGGCATTTGAGAATCTGAAAAGCTGAGAGAAAGAGAAAAATTTTCATAACGTGTGGTGAGACAGGCATAAGTTGGGTTGCAGTTTATTTTATGGATGAGCATTGTACTTTTAATGACACTTAAATGACCTAGAGCTTAAAATAGGTGTCTGATCTATTACAGCGAAAAATCTGTAATCCTTTTGAAAGACTTGCATCTAAATTGCAATTTACTTCATCAGTAGCTCTTCCTTTAATTTTTTTTCTGTTTGTTTTAGACAAAAGACTTTGTTTTTTTTTAAACAAAAGACTTTTTTCTACTTTGGGGGGGATTCAAAAGTTAAAGAGAGAACAAAGCAATTCTGAGCTTGAGTTGTCCATTTGTTCTCATTATAGAGAAGAAACTGGGTTTGTATCTTGTAAAAAGCACACAGGAGTGTTACAATTGATGCAAACGATGTGCTTGGAGCCTGAAATCATTAGCCTGGCCTGGATAAGCAACGCTGTAGTAGGCAGATATATTTGAACAACACTGAATTACAGAAACATCAACAACAAAACAATTAAAAGCTTGTGGGTGGTACAAAGCAACTACAACTGTCATTTCTGTAGCAGAAAAAACAAAAAGAAATATTTTTGCAGTACTTCTATTACTCTCACATCCATGGCAGTCTGTTTAAAGAGAGTTGGGGGATTTGAATATTCAAATCCTACTGACATGAAAAAGGAATTGTCAGTTTAAGAGTCTAATTGGAAATCTCTGCACTCTTTAACAGACACCAAAATCCAGAAAGAAACTGTTAGTGAGAAAAAACTTACATTTTTTGAGAAAGAAGAACATTTCTAGGAGCCACTGCTCTAAATAATTAATCTGTCTCTCTTGTGTGCCTGTAGTTTCTTCCATAGGAAATGTCAACTTTGTCAACTAAGTGGGAGGCCTTGCTCAGTAGATGATAATTTTAACATATGAAGAGGATTTATAACAGTGTTCAGCATGTCAGCTCTGCTTGGATAACTGCTGACAGTGCTAGCCCCAAAGGACAAAATTGGTTTAGGCAGTGGCTTTTTTTAACCCCTAGAAAGAGCTGTAAGTTCTTCTGAAATTCCTGAACTTTTGTTTATAAAAGTGTCTCTGTACAGGCTAGGTGCTTATCTATTAATCATAATAACTTTAAAAATCCAACCAAACTAAAAAAATAGCATCAAAAGCAGATCACAAAGAAACCATAGATTGTAAATATAGCAGTGTTTTATTAAGATGGTTAGGTTCCTGAAGCCATAGACTGCATGTTTTTTATAGAGAAATAAAAAGGAGATTATCTTTTATTTATGAGCCATTTGTTGTTGCTTCAAAAACTTGTAAAGAAAGGGTAGGACTGCCATGTTTCCAGTGACTCTGTGATCAAGAATTTCTGGGCAGAAAAGTGAGTGTAAACCACTGTAAACATTCAAGAATCTAAGTCAAATGCATCCAGGACCTTCCTAGAAACCAGCAGTTGGTGTCGTTGCACTATGTCCTCCTTGTTTGCCCACAAACTTTCTGCTAGGAAGGTTCTTATGTTCGGATTTACTCCAGTAGAAACCAGAGAAATGTAACCCTTTTTCCCTGCTGCAGTAGCCTCTGTTGACAGGCTTTGTGCAGCTCAGAGAAGGGTAAGGCACCTGGAGGAACCAAAATGAGAGAGAAGCCAAGCTCTCAGTTTAACTGCTAGGATGATGTATCGCTGGCCACTCCTATCACCCTCACAATCAGTCAAGCAGTTTTTGGTGTATTTTTCTTTCACCTTGTATTCTGCATATTTTTGATCATGCAAACTAAACGACTCCAACTCCAGACTGCAGTTCCTTAAAGTGTTTCCAACACTTAACATACATGTTATGGGATTTAAGATAATTCCCTGCATTTAAAATTGTTACCGCTAACAGAACCTAGGAAATGCATTGTAAGAGCCTTTTAAGAGCCCTGGATATACAGGTACATGTTTGTCTCTGTACATCTCTAGTATCAACTAAATAAATTCCTATAACCCTCTGGGAGAAAGAAACTGTTTTTATTTGACTTCTGAGGGCAAGTAGAGATAAAACAATATCCACTTTCCCTGTCTTCTCTGGATACAAGTCTTTAACAACATAAGAGAGAATGGTTTTGCACTTCCTATTATTTCTGTGGATGAAGTTAGCCATTTGTCTTTTGTCTATAAAGTATTATGCAGTTCCCATAGCAGGAAAGAATGAATTATAAAAATAATATACATTTCAAAGGAAATAAGGATTACAGCCAGTTGCCTTAACAAGAGAGAAAGAAAATCCTTTAATGCTGGAAAAACACTGCTGATTCAATACTGAATAAAGAAGAGATGAATAGGAAATTTGCATATGAACTCTATTTGAAAAGGCAGATGAACAAATTTCTACTTTACATTGCAAATCATTTTTAATAAAGTAAAGAAATAGAGAATTTCATAAATGAATGCGAACTCTGCCAAAACATCATTGTAACATGGAGAACTAAAAGAATGACACAGAGAGAGAAGATGAAAGAGAAATATTACCATAACCTATTGCCTAAATAGCGATTTTTAATTGTCCCCTTCAAAGCCACCAGGACTTAAGCCCTTTTCATAAGGATCCAAAGGACATGTTGTCTCCATTTCCAAGCTGCCATCAAATCTCAGGATCCTTCTCCCAAACATTTAACAGTAGAAAAAGAAATTACTTCTTTCTAGCTGCTTGTTGCTGTTGTTGTTGTTTGGTTGGTTGTTATTTTTTTAATGTGTACTTTTTCAGCTTGTGAAATCAACCACTTTGCTTCGTCTGAGGAGCTTCAGTGATGGCAGACCAAGCCAAAGCCTGTGCCTTTGCTTCTAAACACAAACCTCATGCTGCTGGGCTGTGGTGGTTACCATGGAAATATTGTGATGCAACATCTCCTTTCCTTTCGTGGCAGGAATCTGGAGTGAGAGTTCAGAGAGAGAACAAAAATGACATTGAATAATTGGATATTAGTGGTTAACTGTGTTAAATAGCTGGAGGTTTATTCTGCCAGAGTTTTTGTCACGAGAAACAACTAATTTCCCTGGGAGTTAGAGTTTTTCAGCTTGAAAATCAAAACTGTGATCTGTTGCCATATGGCCTGTGGTCTTACAGCAGTAAGAACTGATACTTTCAGAGATGTCAGTGGGTTGTAACACAGTAGTCTGTATCACTTAACAATCAAGTTTTATCTAGTTGCTGGAGGTGTTGTGAGGCCATGGAGGGTACCGCGCTGTAGCTAGACTGTGGTTTCCAGGCACTCCTCCATCATCCTGCTCAGAGGCTGGGTGGAACAAGGCTTCCTGGTACACACAATCTGCTACACACTGCAATATATAAATCTGTATTTTTTTTCTCCAACATAAACTTTAGTATTTCACGGTTGAATAGACTGTCTTAATGTGAGAGCACAATATGTCCACAGTGGAACCTGCAAGGATACATGGTCATTTAAGGTTTGGACAGACATATGATATCTGTAGAGTAATCTGCCTGGATGAATTACCCCAGCGTCAAAAAAAAGTTTTTCCTTCTCTCTCTCTCAGTCTCTCTCTTTCCCTGTCTCTGTCTTATAGTGTTTATTTACTTGTTTTAATATTAATTCTCCCGTCAATCTCTGTTACATATTTGCCATTAAACTTGACTGATAAATGAGAGGAAATTGGATTGGTTTGCCCTTTTCTCCCTCCTTCTGACAGCAGTACATCTCTTTTGCCCATGTCCAGAATCAGACAGCTGCTCCTGATACACCAGCTAAATCATCTGTTAAATTGTAGTGGTGTGGTTCGGACTGTCTCATTTTCTTTCCCAGTTGCTTTGAGACACGCCAGATGACGAGAGACTGGAGTCTGAAGACTCTGTAGCTGAGGAAAATAATTTTCTGTTTAAGTATACATTTTCATTATTGTGGAGAAAGAAGATGTTTGGGAATGAAGAAAGACACTGCTCCACCAGGTAAGAAGCAGGAGACTAAACCACCTATGTCTGTTAACCTGACCTAAGTAGGATAGGAGAGGGAATACCCTGTGGGTGGTTTTTAGTGCTTTGGCTATGCTAGTTTGAAGAAGTTTTTTCACTGATGTGAATTATGCCACTATCTGGAGTGCTTAGAAATACAATTGACCATGATGGTGGCACTTTCTGAAATTACGGGAGGCAAATGGAAGCAAGAGGTGGAGTTTTCTGCACATTAAAAACCCTAGAGCTATTATTATTACAATTCAGTTGAACTTTTGACCACAACTTGCTTTTGCAGTCAAAATCACAGGTCTGCAATGCATGAACGCAATCTAAAACACCCAAATCCCCGAAAACAGCCAACCACAGTTGTCTGAAGTTCTGAATAAACCTGTTTTGCTGTGCTGGGCAGCACTATATAGCAATAAACAATCTGTGCATTTTGTTCAACCATACATAATGGTTACTTGGGAATGCAAATTTTTCTTCCTCTCGCCCAGCTTTTTATGCTGAGCATGACGTCATACAGGATGGGATACCGCTGTGGTCATATGGGTTCAACTCCCAGGTCCTTGTGCCAACCCAGCTCCTAACTCCTGGGGTGGGATGAGGAGCAGAAAAGGCTTTGACCTTGTGTGAGCTCTGCTCAGCAACAGCGAAAACATCCCTGCATTATCAATGCTTTCCAGTGCAAGCCCATAATAGAACACCGTTAAAACAACTATGAAGAAAAATAAGTCTATCCCAAGCAAAATCAGCTCAGCCAGATAAGCCAGAGTCTCTGGTTTCAGATGCTCAGAACTAAAACTGAAAACATACATACACAACTAACTGATTTAGACCTTAATGGAAGTGCTATTACAAAGCAAATTTAAAGCTAATGGAATTGAAGCACTAAGGAGCAGAAAATCATTAAATTAACAAGAACTCTAAAAAATCTAAACTTTTTTATGGAACCTGAAAAAAATATTGAGAAAAAAATCAATTCTTCAATGACCCAGAGATCAGTATTTCTGCAAGAAAAGTGTATTGCATCTTTATGGAAAAATATTCTTTTGAAAAACTCAGAAATATGTCCTGTATAAACTTTATAATAAAAACATATATTTGCAGAAACTTAGATTATTCAGATTAGTATTCAATTCTAAGATGCATTTTCATGTATTTCTAGATTAAATAATCTTGATAGCATTGAGCAAATATTTAGTTGCAATATTCAAGTGTACACAAAAAATACAGAAAAAAGAAAGTACTGTTAAACAGTCATATCTAACTAAACAAATTGCAAGAGGAAGAAGGAGAAAAAAATACTACATTCCATAGAATTGCAGGTTCTTAAGAACCTGACCTTCTTGGAAATAATGATTCCTCAAATGCCTCAAAATACAGGGACAGTGAAGAAATCTTTTTTAAAAAGAGTTGCATATTCAAAGCATACACTGTTTATGTTTTCCTCTGTTCTTGGGTCTGATTTTTAGAATTATTGAATACCTCCAGTGAAAGCTGGTAGGTGCAGTTCAATTTACTTGAACTTGCAGGTGATCTGAGAATTCAGAACCGCAGGGTATATTTTTTCCTGTTGATTATGACTTGAAAAAAAGAAGAGTATATCTGAAAATTTTCCAGAGTGATATAGATTTGCTATAGAATTAAAAGAGAAAAAAATCTGTGAAAGCATTTAATAGATACCAGCGTTGCCTAGGGATATTTACCTTTAACTCTTTAGGTATACCTTATTCTTTCAAATTCAGATTTTGATATTAGGTAAACTAGATTTTCAGGAATTAAATATTAACTCTATAATTCAGTTGTAAAAAGGCACATTGATTTTTACAAACTCAGTTTTTGTTCTGATTTTTTATTCAAAGGATAAGAATTATCAAATCTCGGTGTGATTTCTTCACTTCCTTGCAAAGCTGTGGAGTGATAAAAAGTAATGTATTTCAACTAAATTATTCATGAAGTCAATATCTCTCTTCAATGCAGTAACCTACTGACAAGGGGCTAGTTGCCACTAAAGAACTATTGAAAAAAAAACCACAGTCAAGACCTGTGGTAAGAAAAGATTTTTATTACATAATCTAACATTTATTTTATATACTTGGACAACATTGCAGCATCTAAGGAGCTTGTCTTTCAGTTTGCAGCTGGTGTGCCATCTTTGTTTGATGCTGATACCTGTGACCATGGCATAGCTTTTTTTTTTCATTCTTAGGAAATTTTTTGACCTATCATTAGAGTAAGGTATCGGTAGTCAAGAATTTTTATTCTAATCAAAGACTACTTTACTTGTTTTGAGGCTTTTCTAAGATTTTTAAAAATTGATTTAGTGGCTTGGCATCTAGAATTTAACTATGGGTTGGATTGGGGCTTTAATTCATCATGTGCCATTGTTATAATTTCTGGAAATCTGAGGTTCTTCTCATTTCAGTTTTCTCAACAACCAGAGAGTGATTTCTTCTCTCCCAGGCAAAGCCTACTCCACATTTCTGTGCTAATTAATGTGGCAATTCACTAACTGCCTCTGTTCATGAACAAAACTTATCTTACTGCTTGGAATACCAAGTACCACTAGTGAGGATAGAACCTTTTGTAGGAGCTTCTGAAACTTTTTGAGTGTATTTTGCTGTATTTCTACCCATTTCTACATTTTAAGACCCTGGTAAGTTAACAATCCTTGGTGTCCTTATACTTGAGAAGTTATGACTTGGCCTTGTGTCCTGTGTTCCATTTCCTTTCTCTGAAGTATGCTCAAAATCCTGTCCCTAATCTCTTAAATGCCTTATATGTCTTATATGTCTTATACAAAATCCTCTTGGAACCAGTAGCTTTTACATGGCACTGTTGAATGAAGTCTTTTAGGACTCCAAGTCATGCTTCAAAAGAGTTTAAGGACTGTGTTCTTGAAAGTGATTGAAATCCATCAGGTGCACATGTCGGCGCATTGGCACAATTAAGCTCCTGCGTCTGAGGACACTGAAGTACCTTTTATGTCTAAATGGAATTTCAGCCCACGTATCACTTAGGTGCTTTTGATAATGGTGACCATCATGTTTCCCTGGACCCTTTCTGGTTTTGCTGTTAGCTGACCAGAAAAGTGAATAGCAAATTGTTTGAGAATGCATCCTTATTTTTCTGCTCTAGCATAATATTTTTGTACCTGATTCTTTGCACATTATTCATACATAGCCTGATGTCTTGTTTCCTCCTTCAGTTGGCATGAACATTTCCATCTCATTAGGGATCTCATAACTGCATTAGGCAGAGGTATGTGAAGAAAATAGAAATGAACCAGAATGTAAATTTCTCCTGTGACTGGCACAGAAAAGGATATGAAGAAACTGGCCTGAAAAAGTAGTGAATTTGAAGCTGGAACAGAGCAAACAACACTTACTTATTAACCTTGATGAAACATGTCTATGCAGAGACAAATTTTAGGCAGTAGCTCATCTCTGTAATACAATTGATAAAAATGCCAGATATAAACAACCCAGAAGTGTAACTCCAGATTGGAATTTTTAGCCATCTTCCATATTATCTATCTAAAATATGTTTTTGAAAATTCAGTAAGAGGGTGCAACCCCACTTTCCCTACTCACTTGTATTTATGGTCATTTTCACTTTGCAGTTGTTTCATTTCTCTCTGGCATCCATAATACATGAAACAAAAAATGGCTTTTTTATCCAGTCATTCAGTTCCTAGTGTGTGTTAAATATTGGAGTGCAGTTGCTACTCATGTTTGGAACTTAGATCATGACAGTATGTGCTTCTGAATATTTTTCATTTGGTTAGAATCTTTTTTGGGATTTTATTCCTTCTCTGCACGAGAGGAACAAAATCCATTTGCATTGCATTTCTTTAGGCATGTTTCTGAACTTGAGAAATGTTTATTTCAGGAATTAGCATGCCTTGTTGACTCCATAAAAATGCATTTTTTTGTTGCTTCTTGCTTTGTACTTCCATGTTACTTCATGTGACCATTTCATCTTTCTGATTTTAGAGATTTTTAGGCTTTTAAATTTTATGAGAAAAATAAAGACCCCTTGAATTGTCCATAAATTACACATTTCCCAATACTCTTCTGTTAAAATTTATCAGAGTCAAATTTTGGTTTTGTAGCAGAGTAACTGCTAGGTTGCTCCTCGGGAAAATGTTGGTTTTAGATACAATGGAATTATTGACTGCTAGTTTCAGTTAATTTGTGTTCCAAACATAACAATTTCAAATCTCCTAATTTAGCAGCTAATGCACGTAAAGACAGAGAAGATTAAAACTATGTTCTATGTTCTATGATTTTTTTTACTTGCTTTTAATTTTATTTGGCATGAGCATAATACCTCTCATTAAATCAGTTGTACACACTGCAAAAATCTGGTGACTGAAATCCCATGAGCTTTACATTTTCTTTCTGCTCATTTTAATGCTGATTAAACTTAACCAGTGCTCTGTACCAGCTGAAAACACACTGAACACATTAGCAACTCTTATGCAAATTAGTTTCGCTTTCCCTTCACCTTGAGTAATTCATTGCCGCTGGCCACATTTATGGCAGCAGCTGGTTTGAAATATTTGTTTCTTGAACCCAAGAGAAAATGTTACTAGTCATTTAATTGATAAAATCTGGCCCTTAGTACTCAGCTGAGATCACCCACGGCTCTGTGAAGGACTGGTTGTGCTCTTCTGCTGCAGAGACAGAAGTGGATGGGTTTGAATCTCACTGCAGGCCCCACAGATGTGATGCTAAAGAGTGTGCTAGATCATCTGGAAAATCCTATCACAAATTATGAGAGAGCTCCACTCCAAACAAATACTAAAATAAAAAGCCTTTTCATTTCTTCAGAGCAGAGATGAAGTATTAGGCAGACTGTCAACAACCAATCTGCATACTTTTATATGACTGTCAGCAAGCCGTCATTTGAAGCTTTACTAGAAATACATAGGTTTATGTGGAATATACAGAAGTCTTGTCTAAAGTTCTAAAATTAGGTATTAAGAAATGAGATCATCATTTGACAAGGGTAAGAAGAGAGCATGGACTTTTAATTACAGTAGGACTGGAGCCCTGGTAAACGCAGCTTAGACCCAGGCTTAGCTAGGAGGCTAGGAAAGAGATGCTGTTTGAACTGGTAGATGGTGAAAAGTAACCTGAGTATCAATAGACTGTTTATTTGTATATTTGAAAGTGAAGAGTATGAAGACAGTAAAAAGAATTTAGCTCCTTGGTGTCTGATTCTCTGGCCTTAGAAAGCTGACCATTGCCCTTGGTTTTGATAAAATAAGTAACTTAGAGGAGGCAATACAGGGGCTTCCAGTAAATACAAACCATACTTTAGTATACATAACCATGGTGAGTTGACCTTTGTTGGAAGTCAGGATCCAGCAAAGCTGTTCTATCACTCCCCTCCTCAACTGGACAAGGGAGAGAAAAATATGATAAAAAGCTTGTGGGTTAAGACAAAGACAGAGAGAGATCACTCAGCAGCTACTGTCATGGGCAACACAGACTTGAACTGGGTAGATTAATTTATTACCAATCAAATCAGAGTAAGATAATGAGAAAAAAAAATCAAAACAAAATCTTAAAATATCTCCCCTCTACCCCTTCTTTCTTCCTGGGCTCAACTTCATTTCCAATTTGTCTACCTCCTCCCTCACAGTGGTACAAGGAGATGGGCAATGGAGGCTGTGGTTCATCCCATGTTTACTCGGCTGCTCCTTCCTCCTGACACTCCCTGCTTCAGTACAGGGTCCTTCCCATGGG